>CAMZMU010000107.1:43798193-43952390 GCA_947311845.1 Poa pratensis
CATGGGGGCTCCGGTAGTTTCTCCGTCGAGATTCTTCCGGCCACGGTTGCTCCGTCGAGATCTGCTTCGGCGAGATCTACTACAGCCATTGGGGGCTTTGGATCCGAGCTCCCTACCTCCGTATCCAGCCATGGAAGTTGATGTTGTGTTCATCCATTGGGGATCCAGCCGGTTTCCACCTCTTGCTAGATATGTTTTTCTGCCCCTTTTTTTCTTTATTTGGATCTGTCTCGGTCCATTAAAGATGGTGTATTCTGATCCAGATTCCCATTGTGGGTCCGAATGTGCATGGATAATTTCTTGATAATGGATCCAGACTGAATGGATCTTATTTTTCTGTGAGATTTGTTGATTGTATTTGATATTTTTTGTTGCATGAACCGATGGATATTGTTACTGCATAGATTCGAGAAAAATTATACTGCATGCATTCGCGATTCTTGTTACTGCATGGATCTGAATGCTACTTTTTTTTGTTAATCAATGATCCGAAGGAAATATTTCAGTGTGTGCATAAACATGGTTTTATATGTGTTTATATCAGATGGTATGCTTAGAAGGGAATTTTAGATAAGCTGCCAGTGCTTGATTGCTTGAATAATTCAGGAGGGTAGGCAAGAGCTTAAGCAGAACCATACGATCGGGTTCACGGCATTTTGTCACAGGGCTATAGGAGACCTATGCACATCTCTGAATTTTGCAAACTGCAATATGTAAATGCCAACTAAAAATGTGTGGTGTTACTCTGAATATGAGTGTCCTCCTGAATACTTGTATGAATAATTGTTTGGTCAAGAATCTGGGATGAATGTACCTGAACATTTTGTCAAATAATAGCTGCACATTAGAAGCTGAAGTTAACTACACAAGATTTCTATTACCATTATATTTCACCCGATAATTATTGTCAGAAAAAGGGAATTGTTGCCCAGTATCAAAGATCTCATCTAACTTGACCTTTATTCAGAGAAACAACACCACTACTGTAGCGTGTACTCGACAGACAGCCGAACTTGGTTCCGGGATCATTTGACACTAGCAGCTCAACCTTGTCAATGTAATATTATTGTGTCCTCATGGCTGCACCTATATGATTGGAGCATGATATATATTACTCCATCATGTTCAACGTAACTCATGCACCTAACTCAGGATATTCAGTTAATTGTCGGGTCCTATCCACCTTGGCTCTATTTTGTCAATTTCGGTTTACACACTAATTTGATGTGCCCACTCTTCGATAGTGTTCGTTTGAAGTTATGGAAGTTAGTGGTAGTTCTAAATTCGAAACTCTCTATAGGACGCCACTGCATATAGCCTGATCTAAGTATGAGACCATTGGCTTTACCCTATCTGCTTTCTTTCAAATGTATTCACCATGTTATCTTATCTAAATATGGAAGCGTTGGCCTACTGTTCATAATTTATCATTTCTCATATTTATTTCTGCATTCATAAGCCGTGGTTGACCTTATATGTTTCATGTTGTTTCATAATCATAATCAGTACTCTGATGTATACGCGAGGTGATCTGACTATCAGAGACAGTTAAACCGACCTTCTGAAAATAAGAGATGGTAAGCTACTACTCTTCTGTTGCCACATTACCTGACTGGGTTAGAAAATTACTTGACGTCTCACTGTTTTTGACAACTCACTACTCCTCTTCAGATATGTTCCTAAAACAGATAACCAATCTGATCTCGAGGAGACATGTAGAAGCTGTGGTCTGTGGCAATGATCCATTTGCTCACACGAAAATGAAATGAGTATTATATCCTGTGAAATATGGACGCTCTTTGGGATTTGTCACTGTATTTCAACAACGCCAATGAAGTTGAAGGCGCAGGTACCTGATGTTTTTCTTGTTGCATTCTATATTTTTTTCTTTTCTTGTGTTGGATACAATATAACTGTTGTTTTGTAGCCTGTTAATTTTAGTTGAGTTCCTTTGAAATGCTGAAACAATCAGTCTCAAATATCTATACTGGCAAAATCTCTTTTCAACCACCGGTCCAAAATCGGAAGATGTTGTTTTCTCTGATGGCTTCCAAGGCAACAGGATATTTACAACCTTCCTTGGATGCTCTGCATAAAGCATACCGACATGTAAATACCGCCGTATTGACATAGGTAAACTACATCTCTACAGCAAGCAAGTATTTATTTTGTGCAGATTAGCATCCCTATTTTTGTAGGTTGTAGCTTCATGATCCATCTGTTATATATACATAATCAAGGAGCATTTCATTTCGATCCAAGTTATTTCTCATTTGCATAACCAGACATGTCTTGCATTCTGGGTTGTAATAACTTTTTAAGCCGGATCTTCTTACTAAAATCTCTTCAATGGGTCCACAGTAACTAATCAGATTGAACATGCGCTTTATTTCTGATATGCAGCGTACAAGACTTCATCCTAGGCCTTGAGAATCTGAAATTTTATGCTCAATGCAAGATGTTTAGTTCTGTCCCTTAAAATTGATGTACGTATTCATAGGATGGACTAGCTGTTCTTCCATCGGAGTCCATATGTTAATGTTCTACAATATGTGTTGTTAGGAACTTAGGATACACTTCATTATTTTCGGTTCGATTGATATTTGTTCTACTTATAAGGATATTAGATTTAACAGCGGAGATAACTGAAACATGACTGCTTTATGTTGACAATTCCTTCAAGTTTGATATACCATCTCATGATGACATCGTCTCTAGAGGCTTAAAAGTTAAAATCATCCTGACATTTCAGAGAAGGTAGCTTTTGCACGTCATTTCTCTTATTAGTCGGACTATTTAAAAGGATGCATTTAAAAATTTAGCTCAAGTGATTTTTTTTGCAAGCTCATTTGGAACTTCTTTAGATTGTGACTTGTGAGCACTTGATTAATCTTATATCTTTAGGAAAAAAACAGTGAGTATGTTTGTCAGATGCTGAGCAGGCTGGCTAAGAAATTGATGTGGGCAACCGATTGCACCCTAGCTAAAATAAACGATACAAGCTAATTCAAGGTAGATAATAATGTTTTTCAAAAAAAAAGATAGATAATAATGCAATTTTGTTTACTCAAATGAATAATCATTCACTTGTGATGTTAAATACTTTTTCCATCGTATTGTCTCTGTTTTATTTTAGCAGAGTGGAGCAGCACTTGACACTGTGCTTGTTTATAATTTTTGCTAATACAAGGCTCAGTGTAAATCCTTTTAATATTAAATTGAAAATGAACTTTCTTTGTCTTCAGTTTAGTTTCAGTGTAGACGATCTGCTGATGTGCTCATATCTTCTATGATGTGAAATATATGTACTTATCCAAGACCGTAAAAAATCTTAAAATTCTTGTTTGAATTACATCAGTTGTTCTTTTCCAGGTCATTGTAATGCAAAAGTTGGTGTGTGGCAGAAGTGCTTAACTAAAGCTGAATATTTCCCATACATCATATGGACTGACGTTCATCCGGTAGATGTCATATGATGTGGAACTATAGTGCGGCGATTGCATCAATCTTGTGATGCATGAAGCCTCAGTAAAAGGATAATACAGGTGGTGCGTAAGGATCTAGGATATTGTTTTTTTTCTGGTGAGGTCATAGTAGAATATACTGAATTTTATTTCCTATGTGATTGTCTCTCACGTTGAATTGCTTACTGTTATCCATGGTGTACTTTGACGTGCTCTCCTATTTCTCTCTATGGGTTGCACATATTAAACTTCGGTCCTTAAGAGATTTGCATGCTATCCAATTCCTTAGGTTATTTTCTCGCAAATTTGTTTTCTGGCAGCTCCACTTTCTTCCGTTGTCATACTGAACGTTAACTGAACATAAGTACCTTTCAGTTTAAGTTTCCATAGACGGGATACTCCTAGGCTAATCAAGATGTTTTATTCTGTAACGAGACAAACATATAAAGTTCCCATGTGAGTGTTAAACCAATTAAACCGAGCCCCATGGAAAGTTGTATATTAGAAGAAATATCCTTTTGCATAATTACTAGCCAGCCAACTGACAAGTATCATTCTAACTTAAGAATATGTCAATTTATATGCATGTTACATCTAAACTCTATAGCCTTATATGAATGGGACGCGGACTAATGACACATGGAGAGAAGTGCACCTTATATACGGGTTTTTTATAGAAAAATCAGAAATGTTCAAAAAATTCTAAAAACGATTACGCCCAAAGATAATCAAGTATTTTACTCATGTGATTTGGTCGCGAAATATTTTGCGTTAACTTCTGGGCAAAAAGACAAATCTCTAACGAATTAGTGTGTATATAGCACCCGAGAGTCACTATGTATTTTTGTATATGAATGTTGCTATTTATAGTGGATCTAATACTCCCACCTCGAATCCATTAATGTAGTATATTGATTAATAGATATACTTCGCAAAACATGATTGGCCTTTATGCTTAGTTTTTATGCTTACTTTTCCAACACATGACGATGTCCTATTAGCTCCATGCCGCAAAGCAGTTTGTGTTAATAAGGATGACCCATAATATGCTTTATAATTTTCATTCCTAACCAAATCTTTGTTCTCTCTCGCGGTTATAATGGAGCTGGCGCAGCAACGCGCGCCCTTTCCTTCTAGTATCTATAGAAGATGGGAGTGTTCTTTAGACTATGGATCTAGCAAATAACTTTAATTTTCTCGACTATGCATCTAAAATTCTATATGTATGTCATTTCTATTAGAAGAGATCATCGAGACCGCGCAAAGTACAAAGCACAAACCAAAGTGAAAGGAAAAGGAACAATAGAGAAATAGTAAAAGAACTGTATAGCTACACTAAGCAAATAACTTGGTACATAAATATGGAAGTTCAAGACAATGAAATTTAGATGTAAGTAAATGGATTATGCATCTGGCTCTGCCTGCTAGTACGTGCGCTCATCAAACTTCAGCATGATCATATCCGGCGTATCACGCATCACCAGAAAATCAGTGACCGTTAACACCCAATGTTGTCTCCACTCGGCGTTGTGTGATCTTGTACATTTCACATGGTAATTGTGAAAGAAAAAAGAATTTGTCGTGCTCTCTTCAGTGGATGCGATGCTGTCAGCGAATGGACCAGAGCAGAGCAGTGCTGGTGAGAAAGTGAGGGCTGGGGGGCGGGTTCCCGTCACGGATGGGTCGAGGCAGGAGGCCGTGACCGTGCCGGAGCTCGGTGGGGTAATGATCTAGTTGTGGCTTGTGGGCGATGTTGCTGCCGCCGGTGACGGGCAGGGTGGGCAATGGGATATCTTTAAACACATATGGTTAAACTCTAGTGATAAAGCTTAGTGCAATACATGGGGGGCCAATGCCCCCTCCCCAAGCTTCACCACTATTAAACTCTTGTCGACGAGGATGCTACAAGCTAGCTATCTCACATGCACGTACAGAGATTCCTCGGCCTTTACGGGCTTCATCGAATTTTTTTTTGTGTGTTTTTGATTTATATACACAAATAATATAATTACAGTATGCAACTTGACTCCAACATAAATTGACTCAAAATCAAACAAGGGCTACGACCTAATTTTTTGGGATTTTTTTGTAATTTTTTCTAAGACATAAATATGCAAGCGGACGAACAGTGGCGCCAGACATAACGATGAAAACATGACTCAATGCAGATTTATTTGCTGATGCTTGCGTGGTGCAACCGCAATACACAATCTATTATACTGAATATTTTTATCTCGTCATAACTGGGCTAACCGTTTATGTATTTCGTTTGATTGAGAGTTTATTTTATATATTTTATTAACGAATACTATTTGTGTTAACTAAAATATTTACAGTTATAAGGTACAAATTTGTCATCTAAGTCCTATATTTATCGTTATAAATACATTTGTATTGCGAACTGAAACTTTGTTTAAAATGTTAATATAACGTTGTGTGTATGTTTAATTAAATATATTTGTTATGGGAGGTAGAGTATATGGATCTAAAAATAACTTTATTTTTCTCAAGGACACATCTTAATGCATGTCATTTGTATAAGAAGATATCACAAAGAGGGAGTCAGGGACAACACGCCAATTCAATGGATGGGCATTTCTCCATCACGAGAATGAAGTAACACCACCTTCTCATTTACACTGGAGGCAAGGGTAACATCTTCCCCTCCATGATTATCCGGCCATGACCCCTGGACAACTTTGACACCGATAGTGGCCTCAACTGAGAGAGGCAGAAGTGCGAATTTATACTGAAGCCTGCAACGCTTGTGGTATTCAAATCTAAGAGACCCATATTTACCATGAGATCTTTCACGTACATCAAAGGTGCCGAAAGCCAACATTTCATCTTCAGAAATCAGACTCTCCTTTGCCCTTTACTTTTAGCTCAACTTCGAACGCAATCGGATCAACTAACACAACTGCACGAGAGGGGCGTGTTAACAGCAAAAGTGGATCCTGCAACGCAAGTGTCACCGTTAATTAGTCAACTGAAAGACTATTAGAGATGACCTGTTCTGTGAAACAAACAAGGAAGCAGCAGGACAGATCCAACCAACCAATCCCATTAATCTAAGGTAGACGGTTTTGGTGGTTAAGAATGAAATTAGACAAAATGAATGTAGGTCAGTGCGACATGCAACTATTCCATAAACATGTGGTTCTATACACGAGAATTACTGAAACTACTACCGGACAGGGCAATCAGTATAATTAGATATACTAGGATGGCTAATAGGATTTAACGGATTATATAGGACTCTGAATGTTGGTAACAATGATATGGAAAGACATGTAAAACTACACAAGAGAACACCGGATTAGGAGGCTAAAAATTATTGGCGGCAAGATAATCACAAAGAAGGTAAAACAAACAGATACAGTTAGATAGTGCTCAGCTCCTCGCTGAGGGTCTGGCAATTATCCATTGTGCGTCTGAAGAGATAGTTGCGATTATGATCTATCGAGTCTCTCTGATGGAAACATAGTCGTGGACATTCAGCGGCCACTCGAGACCATCTGTTGGGTGCGGACTCTAATGAAGAAAATCTGCAAGGTCTATTCAGCCCTACCGCTCCATTGGCACCTTGCAGGTCTTCTCCGAAACATGGCCTACATTGGCCATAGACTTGTTGGATCATAATCGCAACTATCTCTTCAGACACAGAAGGGATGTCTGCCAGACTCTCACCAAAAAAAACAAGCATCGTATAATCCTGCCTGTTTGTTTCCCTTCTTAATTTTGTCACGCCATTGCTGCTAGGAATATTCGGCATTATCATGTACTGAGAGTACATTACCCCTAGCTCTGCACTTGTTTCTATACCATTTTCTATTTTTCTTTGTTACATCAGTCCTAAGCAATCAACTATATGAACTAGCTGAATGCACGTACGTTGCCACGAAGAAGCAATACAATGTATAATATCAACAAACCAAATGACATCCCGCCCATGTTGCTATATTTCTCCCTCTCGGATAGTCCAGTCGTCCCACTCCGCGTCATTACTTTGGTATGTGCACACATTTTCCCGGTTAAAGTCGCCTTAAGTGAGCTCATCTCCTAGATAGCCGTCGGCTCCAATCCGCCGTTTAGTCTGCTCGACATTGCTTACCCTAGTTTGGGAAATCTTTGGCAAAGTTCAAATCACCTCTAACGTCATCTGTTTCCACCTCTGAACTCTACCTCCAACTACTTCGTTGCTCTTTCACTATAGCATCATCTCACTCCACGTCGCTTTGACATCACATATATAGGAGCACAACAAGGACCTGTCACTTGATCTTATCATGATAGAACATACATTTTTTCCAAAAATGAATTTTTGTACGTGTCCTTGCAAAGAATTATAAAGCTTCATTATTCCAAAATCCAGAAGCATTTACTCATTAAAAAATGGTTCTGCATAATCTGACAGCTGCATTCATCCTTTTTGTCATTCTAGTTGCTAGGGGAAGCAAAAGAAAACTTAAAATATCAAAGGGGGTATGCTGGAGCAGTACACTTGCTAGTAATAATTAATTGGGTGCAGTGGATTCATGGACATATAAGAGAATACGCAATACAGAGAGATATTTTCATTGAAAAGTTCAGTCCAATGCCAAAATCAATTAATTTACGATCGTGTACTGTTCCAGTCTCTCATGAAATCAATTGAGTGTAGAAAAGGAAACGGTGTCCCTGACTTCCACGCGCAGTTACAAGCCTAGACAAAGGTAGAAAGAGAAAGATAGATTGCTAAGAACTGAGTATGAAGTTGCAGGAGACGCACATATTGGATTGTAAAAGATGTGCACGTCGAGATACAGAGGGAGCCTTAGAAACCTGACTGCATCAACATCTTCATTGCTTATCCATCTCTGCCGGTACCGGTAGACACACGCATCGCACAGCACAACCTGCAGAATCGGAGGATCAGAGCTGACCATCGAAGAGTAGAACGTCAAGAGACCGTGATTCTCGTCACTCCCACCTGCTGCGACCTCGCGCCGCAGTCGCCATGTCCACGCCCCTGTGAGGAGGAGAGCGGAACATACCGATCTCCTTTAAGGCGCCATACAGAAGCAACGATTCCATGCCGCGCAGCAGCCCGGAGGGCACCTCCACGCGGTCGTCTCCTTGCGCTTGACCTCCACCACTACCCGATTTGTGGCTGGCGTCGCGGACTCGTCTCGTCCTAAGACGTTTAGGGCACGGTGCCGGCGCTCTGCTCCGCCGTCGCCCCTCCCGGCGCCTCATTCCCTAACCTTTACTATTAAAGCTGAGTCTGCCGTGATGGTACTCCCTAACGTGTAAGGCCTTACAGGTTAGGTCGCACAAGTTCAACTGAGCAGACTGAACTCATTGGCTACAGCAAGAGTAGATAAAAAGAAGTTGCTCGGTGGCATGTGTCACTGAAATCCCGAGTACTGACATCAAGTAGACACTGCAACACTCTGACTGAGACTTTCAGTACACTAGAAAGTTTACATACTACACTCGTTAACATTAGGATTTAGGACGCATGATCCTTAAACATATGGCCAATGAAACAAGTTTCCATATTAATTTAGCCACATGAAACTAATTGGCATCCAGCGAAATAGCTAGACAAACAAGAAGAATAGTAACCATGTTCTCTGAAAATTACAAATGCATAATCTCTAAGCTTATCAGGCGTTGCTCCAAACAGAAAATAGAGCTAGCACGAGTGTGAGCACCAGCTAATACGAACAGTTCAGCCTAGAGAAGAGCCAATTCTTGGAGGAAGCACGATCTTGGGTTGTATATCAACGCTACTGCCCATCTGCGCCCGCGAATGAGTCTGAAAACAGTGGTACATAGGGCAGAAATTGCCATGCCCTGTTCTTCTCAAGCTGAAGAATACGGCGAAATTCCCGACGTTGCATATCGAATGATGCCAATGTATCAACATCACATGAATCCAAGAAAATTGTGTCACAGTCTGGATGAATAGCAGCCACCTTGTAATTTTCTGTCGTTATGCTCCGCAACTCATAATCACTGATAGTATGCTTCAGGACCCATTCTTTAGTATCATAATCCTTCATGCACCAGACTAATGCTATCTTGGTGGCTAGGGATGTATCCTCCTCCTCCTTCTGTTTCATTTTCTTCTTCTTCTTCTTCTTCTTCTTCTTGATTTTGTTATTGTCCCTGTCTACAACAGCTAGGGGTGTGGTAGCATAGTGCAAGCAGCCCTGTGACAATCCAATTTTACCAAAACTCAAGCCACCTGACGGCACGCGGATAGTCTTCCACACCCGTCCCTCCATGTCCAAGGTTACCAGCACGGCATCGTCGTCGGCGTTCATGGGGTGCAACCAGCCAAGCAAGTGCAGCAACCCATGAAAGTAGACACTTGCAAGGCCAAAGTAGAGGCTAAATTTCTCAACCATCGGGCTTTCTCTATGATTCCAGGTTCCAGTTCGCGACGAGTATATGTCCACTCCTGTGACGCAGTCCTGCTCATCCTTCTTCGCGAACTGAAAAACATGGAAATGGGACGAGACTGCCGGATCAAAAGCCAAACGAGCCGTGATGCGGCCACCAAGCGGTACCTTGGGGTGAGGGGGCAGGTCGACCCACCTCTCGGTTGCCGGATTGCACACGACGTAATGGGATTCGAGCTGCGCATCGTCGTCCACGGAAGGAGAGGAAGGGGCCATGTAGGCGAGGCAGAGGACGAGGCCATTGCAGGTGTCGAACTGGGGGACGTACATGTACTCGTCGGATGGCAGGAAAAGGAGGGACGGGTCGACCGGCGGGTACTCGTCGGGTGGCAGGAAAGGGAGGGACGGCTCGGCCGCTCCGGCGGAGACGTTGGCGAAGTGGAAGTCCTGGAGGTGGGGGTTTGCCCTGTTGTAGGTGCTGTAGAGGAAGCCGGCGAAGGCGTGGGGCAGCTTCTTGCGGTGCGCCGGGTCGGCGATGAGGTCGCGCCAGGACGGGGAGACACACTTGAATCGGTGGACGGACCTGGCGGGGAGGCGGGAGAGGATCTCCAGTATGAGGTCGTCGGTGAGAAGTCTGGCCACCTCCGCCACCGCCGGCACTGCCGCTTTCGCGATATCCGCCTCCGCTTGTACTACCGCCTCCTCCGGAAGGTTGGTCGTCCTCGCCTTCTTCTTCCTAGTATTCTTCTCCTCCATGGCGCGGCTTAAAGGAACAAGAGTGGTCAGGATAAATCAATCTGGGCGAGAAGGACGAACTGATGGGCACTATCTCTCGTTCTTTCCATCCCTGCGCAGGCGGCGGCGATTGTTCCCGGGGACGCGGCGGCGGCGGCGGCGGCGATTGTTCCCGGGGACGCCGCGGCGGCGGCGCTGCTCGGCTGGAGCGATGGGGAGTGGTTCTTTTTTTTCTTTGAGCCAGCACTCAGGAGTGGGTGAATGGGAAAAATGTTAACCGTAGCAGTTGGCTATGTTGGGCTGCAACAGGCTTAACAGTGAAATATTGGGCCTCATCAGGCCCGCCTGTAACTATCGCTGCCTGTGTGAAGATTTAACGGTAAAAAAAAGGTTTGAGATAGATAGACACTTTAAAAGCTTTCCGTCTGATAAGAGAATATCTCGTGAAAACCAACTTTATTTCGGTGATAATCGGTGAAAACCATGGAAAAATCATGTTTAAAAGTTTTCAAAAATCTCAAAAAAATGACATGCAAATTTGTAAGTTGATAATCAAATTTATTTAGGAGTCATGAAAATGACAAAGTCAGTAATGAATAGTACTCTCTCCCATCCCTAAATATAAAACTTTCTAACCTTTCTTGGTTTTTCCTGATTTGTACCTATGTATAGATGTTTTAATATGTAGATTCACTCATTTTAGTCCGTATATAGTCTACATTGAAATGGTCAAAACATTTAATATATTTTGAAATAGAGGGAGAGTTCAACAATTTATTGTGGAATTTTCATTTTCATATCTCCTAAACAATTTTGAGCTGCAACTTGCAAATTTGCATGTCTATAGAATTCTACCTTCCCAGCGTAACACACTTTTGTTGAGTACTTTGTAGAACTTTTAAACATGTTTTTTGTGTGTTTTTCACCGGTTTCCATGGAAAGATGGTTTCCACGGGATACTTTCTCGTTGGAGATCATGGTAGCCAAGGGTTATAGCTGACGTACGGGCATCGGTCTGAACATACTGCAGACCAAGCCGTATACATGCAACATTTTGATGTCGTGTCTATGCCAAGCCGGCAGCTCGCCAGTTCGTGTTCAGCTGCAAAGGTGCGTGGCGTACACACCTATAACATCCTAATCCATGAGTTCTATGGTGCCGGAAAGGAGGATGGGTTTGGTTTTTTGTTTTCTGATGCCAATGCAGGGAAGATTGTCCCATATACAATCACCTACAACACGCTGGTTGATTGCCTCTGTAGGTATAGCAGGAGGACCAATGCAACCATTTTGGTCAGGCACATTGATGACGGCCACCCTACAAAGCCCGTAGCGCATTTGATGTATTGGTTGGTCTGGTGTGGACATGTTCTAGAGGCCTTGAGGCTCTTTGATGAGATGGGAGTTGCTTTAGATCGATAGTATGGTTTTCGCTAATGTGATCAAGGCATTTTGCAGAAAGGATCCAGTGGAAATGTGGAATGCAGAGACATGACAGAGTGATGCTTGGGATTGGATGATCTGTTTGGCCTCATTTTTGAACTTGCATGTATTAGGATTGAAAGTAAAAAAATAATAGTTTGGTTTTATTTTTATGCAGTTCTTTGACATTGCATATATCAGCATAATATAATCTGTCATACGAAAAGATGGTGTTGTTTGCCAGGAATGTAGCCTGCTGAAGCTGAAGCAAACCTGCAATGTGGGTTCCAAGCAGCAAACCTGCAATGTGTCGTCAACGAACATTGCAAACCACACTGCTGGTTATGCATTCATAGGAAGTCACAATTTCCCAGCACATCGCCAGGACAAACTAGCTTTAAAACTTCACAATAGTACTCAAGTTTCAGGTGCTTAGTTTCAGGCATCAAGAACCGCCTCAGTGCAGATTTATTTGAAGAAGTGTTAGTACACCGAGAAAACTGATTTAATAAATAAAAAATGTATTAACATAAAAGGACCATAACATTCATTTACACTATTACATCATTAAGCAAATGCATAAGAAAGTTTGGGTATCATAACATTATCATAAGCTTAGCCACATACATAGTTAGACAACTGCAAACTAGTTGGACGACGCTCGAGCACACACAAACACTAAAGTAACATAAAGGATCAAACAACTGTAACCCAAGATCAAAGCATGTCCGTGACTCGTGCAAGAAAACAGGGTAGAGAGGCGTCCACGGCAAACGGCGACTTGAAATCCCGATCATAGTGGACGTAGACGGCGGGGCGGCTTACATATAGTCGCAGCACTCGTCAGAGTTGGAGGAGGACGAGGACAGCGCGGTCGGGGGCGCGCGGGCGACGGTGGTTACGGGGAGCCTTGACCTTGCGGCACCACTTCAAGTAGGATAGGATGGTGGCGACGACGAGGAACAGGTCAGAGATACCACTGTTGATTCCCTCGACGGAGTGATCCGAGAGGCCGGTGCCGCTACGGGAGCCGTTGGGGCCCGTGCGACAGTGCACGGCTGAGTGTCGGGGAAGGCAGTCGGAAAGCAGGGCGGAGGCTCCGGACACCCCGGGCAGGTGCAGCAGACCTGGGTCAGCCCCGTCGATGGCACCGGGTTTGCGCCGGCAAGACGTGGAACAAGTTCGGTTTGGGACGATCATGACGAAGCAGGGCGGCGGATTCGGGCAGACCTGTGGCGGGCAAGCCGGAAGCGCCGGGCTGGAGGGACACGACGAACACGATGGGCACCGCCCAACAATTTTCCAAAAATTCAGATTGAGATACGTTTGAGCACATATGGTTAAACTCCAGTGGCGAAGATTGGTGCAATCCAGGGGGGCCAATGCCCCACCCCCACCAAGCTCCAGCAGTATTAAACTCTCTCGTAGATATATTTGTATTCTTGAGTACAATACTTTCCTCTGAATCAAACATTCCCACCCTCTTGTGTATATATCTATGATGTCTACATGATCCCACAAATGTATGTTCCCATATCAGAGAGGTATTGGCATGTATTTTACAAATATCCGAATTATTTGTTATTTTTACTAGAAAATATAAAACCAGGGATACCTATGGGGTATGTGTCCCAAGGTATCTGAATGTATATTTGTGCAATACTAGGCACTGACTCGTTATTTTTACTCAGGGCAAACGAAGAAGGATGTTTTGTCCCAAGGTCTATGATGTCTACTTTTTTTAGCTTAATCACCATTGTCCTTTTCTATCTTATTTTTGCATGTTTTGTGTTTTGTTGAAATAGCGGTTCAACATTTTCAGCCCCATGCCTCTATGAATCTACATAACATGGTTTACCGCGAATCTACATACCATGGTTTACCGCGGTTATGAATTGGACAAAAATGCAGAATGCCTTAGCTATGTTCTTCTCCAGATTCACATGTTCAATCCAGGTTCAGGCATTTAGTTTCAAAAAACTGTTTGACTTATGAGCCAAGTCACATCGGACTGGGATACATGATATAACAGAATTTCAGTCGATTTAGTAGAATTCGACGCAAATTAACATATAGATCCTCAGATCAAAGAACATAATGGCATATGAATGAAAGAATCATCAATAATTAGAAGAAAATCCAGGTTCAGATCACCATGTTCGGTTGAGCTTCAGGCATCCCAACAAACATTTTAGACTCCATGGAGAATAGACATCACACTCATATACACATCGATTGTCCACCCAATTCAAAGAAAACGAGGCAACTTAGAATTTCAGATCAAGAACACAATATAGTATAATGAAATAATCATCATGATAAAACAAAATTCCAGGTATTCTCTATAAACGAACTTGCAACTAGTTGCACCTGCACCCCATTATCGGATGCCCCACTTTAGAGTTTTCAAAAATTGTGAAATAAATCATGATCATAGAATATGTTGTGTCTTGTGCACCCATAACGCTTGGCTGTGCAAAAAAGACAAATACAATGTGAATATCACATGATACTATTCATTTATGTATTTCTTATTTTTGCATAGGTCACATATGGCTATATTTTTGGATAAAAATTTGTGGGTGCTCAAGACACAACATAATCCATGTCCATGATTTATTTCACAATTTTTGAAAACCCCAAAATGGGACATCCAATAATGGGGTGTAGGTGCAACTAGTTGCAAAATATTCGCACTCAACTGTACACTGCTACATATCGAGCGAATTGGGAACATCCCCAAGAACGCCAACCCAAAAAGAATAAAAAGCCTCCAAATAACCAATCTAAATTCTACCGAAAATGATGTTGGAGTTGAACAATTTAAGCATCGTGCAGACATCCATTTGCCCCACAAAATGAAGAGCTTTAAAACCTTACAGGTGAATCGTGGCTGTAGACGACGAGCTACCGCTGTAAAGAATACTCCCATGGCCGCCAAAGACAGAGATGCCATTTCCCGCGATTCACCTCTGCTTTTTGTGTTCGCCCAACTCTGCTAGTTAAAGTTTCGTAGGGTCAACGTTGGTGCCGCCACCAACGCCGGCCGCTGTCGCCGGCGCTGGACACCGCCACGCAAACCACCCATCCATGGCCCTCATCTTCTTCTCCCATGGCTCCCTACTGCCTACTCCTCCCGTTTCGGCCGATTTGTTCATCAGGTATCTCGTTCTGGTTCGCTAGTCGCGACAGGACGACAGGTTGGCCGCTGTTTTTTTTTGAAAGAAAGCCATGCGGCATGTTTTATTGATCGACAACACAGTTACATCATTCGCAAGCTTCCCGAGAATAAACTTAGGAGGTTCATCGACCCAAATAAAATAAAAGGATTACCAGAAAAATAAGCATCCCTCGCAAGCTCATGAGCTACTTGATTGGCTTCCCTATTGCAATGTTCTACGGACTCCACGTCGCACAACAATCATCGTATATCGCCGTCGCCGAGAAACCTCCATCCTTCATAGTTTCGACCACTTGCACACAGTCTGTTTGGATAATAAAATGATTACTTATTCCTTTCAAAAAAATGATTACTTCCAATGAGTTGGGCCAGCGTCAAACCTTCTCTGGAGGCATAAGCTTCATTAATGAACTCAAGTTGTTGTGAAGGAGCTTTTTCTCTCGAAACATTTCCGAGTCCTCTGGTGGCGACTGGCGACATGCCGACTCCCTCTCCCTGATGCTCTTCCCTTCCGATTCCTCCCAAAATCTAATGCTATTTCTTCCGATTCTACACCTTACTCTTCTCCCTGGCCCTTGATCTGGGTCTCCCCTTCGCTCAATCCAAAAATCCCCAAAACTTTAAGCCTACGAATCTTCTAGAAGCAAGAGGAGAACCCTGCTACGCAACCTTGCTGCTGCCCTGCCGCCTTTCCTCTTGCCCATCGACCTCACCTAACTGTTGCTGAGCATCCCTCAGCCCACCCCACCGGACCCATACCATTGTAGATCTGGCGCTATTCAGGTTTTCTTTTTGGGTCGGAGAAGAAGAAGCAGAGTAGTTGTTGCAGAGCTCCACCAGAACCTCTGATCAGCCAGATCCGTTCCTACTCAAGCTGTTTCGGCCGTTGCCCTGGCTGGAGCTTTAGTCAGAGCCTCTGCGGAGATCCCTTCCGTTGTCTAGCCGCTCTTCATCTGCAAGGAGGATGGTGCCAGCCTCAAGGGCGCCGGTCGCCATGAAAGCTCTCGGATGGAATTGCCAAGGATTGGCAGGGCTCTTGGCAATCCTAAGATGCTTCACCTTGCCCGGATGATCGTCGCTACACAAGCCCAGGTAATCTTTGTTTCTGAAATCAAATCCTCCAAATTCTCTGCAAATGAAGTTACAACTCGTTTTAACATGTCTGATAGCATTGTAGTGCCTTCTCGGAAACGTTCGGGAGGGCTTTGGCTGATGTGGACTGATGACATCCAGCTCTCTGTTCAATCCGCTTCGTTTTACCTAATCCTAGCAGTAGCTACTGATAGATCCTCGAATCAAAAGTTTGGCTTAGTTTGTATTACGGGGACCCCTACCATCGCCAAACCGCAGCTATTTGGGAGCATGTAGCCCATTTTGTGTATGATAACAGCGACTTGCCTATCCTTTGTTTAGGCGATATGAATGATCTGCTGTATGCCTCTGATAAAAGTACTTCTAATGTTAATTATGCTAGGTTGTCTGCTTTCCGTTCTTGTATCAAATCTTGTGGTCTCTTTGATTTGGGTTTTAGCGGTTCTGCGTACACCTGGACGAATAAACGCTTCTCTTCAAGACCGCTGTTTCAGAGATTAGATAGGTGCTTGGTCAATCATGAGTGGTGTGCAGCTTACCCAATTTCCAATGTTTTTAACATGCCTTTGATTCATTGTTATAGTGACCATGCTCCTATTTTGCTTTCCACGGATGGTACCACTAGAAAGGTGAGCTCTCATTTAAATTTGAAAATTGGTGGCTCAAAGAGCAAGATTTTAATAACTTTGCTAAAGATGCTTGGATGCAAAATCCCTCTGAAAGATTTTCTGATCGTACAAAAAAGCTTTCAGCAAATCTCAAAGTGTGGTGCAGAAAGAAAAAACCTTTGCAGGATGAGCTCAAGGAAATTGAAGCAAAAATTCAGGAAATTCAACAAAAGCCTACTCACCTACAGGATCACAGGGAGGAACAGAATCTTGTCACCAGGTATGAACAGACTATGACAAAGCTGAATGATTTTTATATCCAAAGAGCTAAAAAACACTGGATAAAAGATGGTGATCGGAACACTGCTTTCTTTCATAGATCAGTGGCAAAAAGAAGAAGGAAAAATACAATTATGTCTGTGAAAGATGAGAATGATGTGCTTCAATTTATGCCTGATCGTATTGCAAATACTTTTGTAACCTATTTCAGGTCAATTTTTGCCACTACGAACACCAGCAGAGACAAACCCTTTGATTCTCCTTTGCCTTCTTCTCAAGATGATCCTACTTATTCTATTCCGGATAAAAAAGAACTTTTTGATACTCTCTCTGATATGAAAACTAATGCCTCTCCGGGTCCTGATGGTTTTAATGTCGAATTTTATTTAGCTACTTGGGATTGGATTGGTGATGATGTTTTCCGTTTGGTTCATGATTTTTTCACATCTGGCTCTCTCCCGCAGCATATTAACGACACTCACATTGCTTTAATTCCTAAAAAGCTTGTTCCTCTGGTTCCGGCTGATTATAGACCCATAAGCCTTTGCAATGTCATCTACAAGCTCATAGCAAAATGTCTTGCCAATAGGCTTAAGCCGCATTTGCCGGATTATATCCATCCCTCTCAACAAGCTTTTATTAAAGGTCGTCGGATCAGTGACAACATTATTATTGCACAAGAAATTACTCACTCCTTTGAACTTTCTTCCTGGAAACATCAAGCGTTTATGCTCAAAATTGATCTTGCTAAAGCTTTTGATCGTTTGGAATGGCCTTTTATTGTTGCTGCTCTCACACGTAAAGGGTTGCATGGTCATTTTATCAATCTCATCCATGCGTGCATCTCCTCGCCGACTTTCTCTGTGATTATTAATGGTCAGCCTTTTGCGAGATTCGTTAGCGACAGGGGAATACGACAAGGATGTCCTTTATCGCCATACCTTTTTGTCCTTGCTATTAATGAATTGTCGCTTGCTTTGCAGGAAGCTCTATCCTCGTCCTCTCTCACAGGAATTGTTTTGGGGCCAAATTGCCCACCCATCCATTCACTTCTTTTTGCAGATGACTTACTTATATGTGGGAAGGCATCAATGGAAGAAGCTCAAAAAATGCACCAACTACTTCATTCCTTCTGTGCTGCGTCGGGTCAGCTTCCGAATTGGGCAAAGTCAGGTATTATATTCAGCAAGTGGGTCTCTCCTGCCAATAGAAATGATATCTTGTCTCTTTTTCCAGTCCCTCTTATTGATGGCTCTTTTATCCACCTTGGCCACCCACTAATCTTGCCTTCAAAAAAAAGATCTGATGCTTACAATTTTATTCTGGACAAATTTAAAGCTAAACTCGCTACTTTCAAAGCAAACACCCTTTCTCATGCAGCAAGGCTAGAATTAATCAACTCTGTTTTTGCTTCCATTCCGGTTTACTACATGTCCAACATTATTTTTTCGCGGAAGTTTGTTGCAAAGTTGAATGCCATTATCAGAACTTTTTGGTGGTCTGGAGTCTCTTCTGAGCCCTCAAAAAAATCCCTTTGTTTGAGAGCTTGGAAAGACATTTGTACTCCAAAAAAAGAAGGTGGGCTTGGTATTCGAAATTTGCAAGCTGTTAACCACGGGTTGATTTTAATGGCTGCTTGGAGAATTGCTCAAAACCCATCGGGCTTTCTCTCCAAAGTTCTTCAGGCCAAATATTTCTATGATTCTTCCATTTGGAGGCCTAAGCCCAACGTCCCTAAATCTGCTTTCTGGTCTTCTGTTCTGAAAGTTATTCCCCTTTTGCAATCTAATTCGTTTTATCAAGTAGCCAATGGGGATTTATCGATCTGGAATCAGCCTTGGTACCCTAGTTGGATTACGATTTACGATGATCTTATTATTCAACCGCCTGGTTTTTCCTATCCAGCGAAAGTTTCTGATCTTTGCCTCCCGGGACAAAAAGTGTGGAATGCTACTTTAATTGACTCTCTTTTCTTACATCCGACAGCTTCTCTTATAAAGAGCATTCCCATTTTACCTTCTGACTGTGACGATATCTTGTGTTGGAAGCCAACCCCAAATGGCAAATGTAATTCTAAATCTGCATATCGTATTTGCTTGCAATCCTTGTATGATGCAGGTCTCCCAAAACCAAGACAATTGGACTCTCAAACAATCAAGCTTCTGAATATGGTCTGGAAAAATAAGAAGATGGTCCCAAGAGTTAAAGCCTTTGCTTGGAGGATTTTAAGAAAGGCCATTCCATCCGGTGAGCGAGCTGCCAGATTCTCGACTCATATTGACCCCTTATGTTGCAGGTGCGGCATTTCTGAAAATGACTTTCATCTATTCTTCACCTGTCCTTTTGCGAGAGCGGCTTGGTTTCATCATCCTTGGTATATTCGCCCTGACATTTTCTCGCAAAACTGTGCTTCTTTCACACAAATCATTTTCAACTTTTTAAAGCTAGATCATCCGAATGTCTCTCTTGAAAACATTTTCACCTTTCTTTGGTGCCTTTGGAAATCAAGAAACGATCATTTGTTTAGTAGGAAACAGGGACAGCCTTACCAAATACATCTAAATGCTGCAGCGCTTTTAAATGACTTGGAAATACAGCAGCCCGCTCCTGTGGCTGACTCCCACAATCATGTGCTTCAACTGCCCTCAAACATCTCCCTCTCTAATGATTTATCTGTCTCAGGCAACAAGATTTACTGTGATGCAGCTTGGAAGCCGTGGAGATCCTCCTCTTCTCCGCCTGCCGGATTAGGAGTCTACCTTCGTCTTCCTGAAAATGGCCGTGTTACAGATATTTTCTTGCAGGCAGTGGCACTGGGATTTCTTCGCCTTTGATGGCGGAGGCCTTCTTCTGGCGGGACACATGGTGAAGCTGCTCCAAATCCCTGAACCAATCTTCTTCACTGATTCTCTTCTTCTCGCTCAAGCAGTGGCTGCGGACTCGCCAGCGAGTGACTCGGTGCATTGGGAGATTCGACACCATGTTGCAAATTTCCTACAGACAGTAGCTCCCCTCAGACATAGTATTTTCCATATCTCCAGGTCTCTTAATGGGGTAGCTCATAATTGTGCGCATCAGGCAAAACGATCTCGACGATCTGAGCCTACTAGTTCATGCAGGAACTCAGCTCATAGCTCATCTGCTTGCCCAATTGTTGCAGCCTCTGTTCAACTGCAAGCTTTGGGTTTTGTAATCCTCAATGTAATCTGTTTCTGAGCTGAATGAAATTAGGCACTGTGTGCCTGCCCTTGTTCAAAAAAAAAGTTGTTGTGAAGAAATGACGCCACGTGAACTGAAACCACGTATGTGCTTCTCCAGCCAATCACCCACTCCGATTCAAGCGTGGCCCACCTGTCAGTAAACACGTGCATAACATGTCTACCATGAGGCCTCTACTGTGTGGCCCGAACAATTAATGTAGGAAAATATGCATTTGCCAAGTGACGTAAATACAATTGTCAAAATATACTCCGTACGTATTAGGCACGTCACGTGGCTTTGCATTTTTCCTATTGCAAAGAAGAGTGACGCCAAAAGATGATACCGTGCCTCTCTCTACCTCCACAAACAACCATCAATGCGTCTTACATCATGCCAACACTATTGTTCTAGAGAATACCTCTTTTACAAAAAAATATCTCTTGATTCTAAAAAAGATACACACATATCTAGTTAACATTGATCACCATGCAATAGAATAATATTGTTAATGTGCATGATTGGGACGTTTAAGAAGAGTGCATTTCTCACGCGGCCTTTGCCAAAGAAACTGCACACGTCTATGTACTGTCACCACTTTGGGCTACAAAAAAAAACCCTACATACTAGGAACAAATGGAAACAAAATGAAAAAGAAGCTTGACAGAACAACTCACTTGGTCACGAATAAAGAGGAAGGGATGGGAAATACTACTCCATCCGATCCCAAAAAAGTGTAGCCATTTGTACGTGAACCGTTCGTTTCCTCTGACATTTATTCTGAATTGGAGGCGTTTGGTATATATGGACCTACTTTTGTTATTTTGTATAATTGGTATTTTTAAGTATTACAAAAATATTTGAAATAAAAATCATGTGTATACTCTATTTAGGCTCATTTATTTGTATGCAATGTCAAAAGACCAGCATCATCCGCAGAGGCAGTACAGAGCTGGCTTGTAAGCGTAGGGGTCAGCTGACCCAATGGAAAACACCAAATTTTCACTAATTAGCACTAGCTAATGAGTTTCTATAGAAGATGACTCGAGTCAAAATAGATGGAAGATGGACATGACCCCATTGA
Organism: Poa pratensis; assembly: GCA_947311845.1. Taxonomy (NCBI): domain Eukaryota; kingdom Viridiplantae; phylum Streptophyta; class Magnoliopsida; order Poales; family Poaceae; genus Poa; species Poa pratensis. The sequence continues at coordinate 43,819,649 of CAMZMU010000107.1, forward strand.
CATTTTTCTCTAGCTTCATTCATGTGCAGAGGCTATGAGAAAACGAGAGAAACGACAAGTGTCATGGCACAACATCAAAACGATCTTGAAAAAGAAAGTTTACAACGATGTTCTTTGGATCCTCCTCCCGGCATCGCTAGACTCATGTGCTTAGTTATATGATGGTTGAAAAACATAAAATCATTTTTGCATGAATGAACGCAAGTTGTTCCAAGGAAACGATGCCACGTGAACTGAAGAGGGAAGACCACGTCTCTACCACCTTGTACAGCCAATCACGTGCTCCGATCCAAGTGTGGCCCACCTGCCCGTGTCTGCTTATCACTACGCGACCATCCACGTCAGTCAACTGCCCCGGCCGCATTCCCCTGGCCCACAGGTCAGTGAATGAACCAACAAAAACGGATATCCATCCAGATCCCCAGACCCGACCCACCTCCAGCATCCATCGTCTTCCCCGATCGATCTCCCAGATCCACCACCACCACCAGACCAAACCACACGAACGAACTCCACTCCTCTAAACCCCCCGCGCGGATGAAACCCTAGCGACCAGATCTCCCGCCCCGCCCCGCCATGGCCGCCGCCGCCGCGTCCGCGATGCTGGGCCCCCTGCTGCGTCTCAAGACGAAGCAGCAGGAGCTCCTGCTGCGCGTCTCCGCGCTGGCGCTCATCTACGTGCTCGCCTTCGCCGTGCGCCTCTTCTCCGTGCTCCGCTACGAGTCCATGATCCACGAGTTCGACCCCTACTTCAACTACCGCACCACGCTCTACCTCACCCAGCACGGCTACAAGGAGTTCTGGAACTGGTTCGACGCCGAGAGCTGGTACCCGCTGGGGCGCGTCGTGGGCGGCACGCTCTTCCCGGGCCTCATGGTCACCGCCGCCCTCCTCCACCGCGCCCTCCACGCGCTCTCCCTCGCCGTCCACATCCGCGAGGTCTGCGTCCTCACCGCGCCCTTCTTCGCCGCCAACACCACGCTCGTCGCCTACGCCTTCGGCCGCGAGATCTGGGACTCCGGCGCCGGCCTCGTCGCCGCCGCGCTCATCGCCGTCTGCCCCGGGTACATCTCCCGCTCCGTCGCCGGGTCCTACGACAACGAGGCCGTCGCCATCTTCGCGCTGCTGCTCACCTTCTACCTCTTCGTCCGCGCCGTCAACATGGGGTCTCTCGCCTGGTCGCTCGCCGCCGCATTCGGCTACTTCTACATGGTCTCCGCCTGGGGAGGCTACGTCTTCATCATCAACCTCCTCCCGCTCTACGTCCTCGTCCTGCTCGTCACCGGGAGGTACTCGCAGAGGCTCTATGTCGCCTACAACTGCACCTATGTGCTGGGGATGCTGCTCGGGATGCAGATCCGATTCGTCGGCTTCCAGCATGTTCAGTCCGGAGAGCACATGGCCGCCATGGGAGTGTTCTTCCTGCTGCAGGTACGTCCTCTCACAAACATCTTGTACATGAAATGCATTGCGCAGGTTTGTTTGTGAATAGAGACGACTGGAACTCAATTTAGATGGCTTAAAAAGAAGAAATGGCTCAGATGAAATGGCCCTGTTAATTCATTGTAGTCAGTTTGTAGCTTGGTAAAATGCATTTGTTTACTGTGACTTCACAGTTTGAGAACTAAAACTACCTCGCTTGAATGCCAGCTTATGTTGGTGAAAGTTTTGGAACAACTAGATTGCTAAATTAATACTAGCACATTAATATTGGCTTCAAACAAATTAAAATGGCATCCTAGCTAATTAGATTGCTTATATTATTGATGGCATCCATTAGACTTAAGTGGATCGAAGAGTGAGAAATTGCTTTCAGATTCAGGTTAACGGAGTAGAAGCATTATGAGATAATACTGCCATTTTATTCATCTTTAGGTAGGTTGTGTCTCAGAATAAAGCTGAGACATTATTCTGAAAATGCCAGGGAGATATTTGCGGATAAAGCTTAGAAACAATACAAACAGTTAGATAGCTAGGCTGCTGAAATGTTAACACTTGACTTAAAGGAATTGCTCAGATGAAATAGTCCTGTTAATTTCTTAGGCAGTTTGTATCGTTAGGCTTCTTTGGCTTAAAAAGTGCGGGCAAATAATTTCTGATTTTTTTTGTGCGGAGCAGATCATACGAACCATCTTCATGCTTAACCTCTTTTTCATATCTTGCTATGAAAAATTTGTAGTGTCTCATAAGTGGTGCGGTATTTACTGCTCATCTTTTCAAAGAAACACCTGAAGGCCTCCCCTCCTCTCGTCTCCAGAAAAAAAATGCAAATTCTGAATTTTCTGAAACTTAGCGAGTGTAGATCTTATGGTGTACTGTTGGTATTATGATTTCTTTCTCAACGTTGACCTATTTTGTTGAAGTTCTTCCTCTACTTTCTTCTTTTGCACCTGAATGCATCATTAAAAAAAGCAAACATAAACCCTTTTGTTCTTTTGCAGGTTTTCTTCTTCTTGGATTGGGTGAAATACATGCTGGATGATGTTAAACTATTCAAGTCATTCCTCAGAATTACTCTGACATGTGTTATAAGTGTTGGCACCCTTGCTCTTGGGATTGGTACTGCATCAGGTTACATATCCCCTTGGACAGGACGGTTTTATTCCCTGCTTGATCCGACCTACGCAAAAGACCACATACCTATCATCGCGTCTGTTTCCGAGCATCAGCCAACAGCATGGTCTTCCTTTATGTTTGATTTCCACATCCTTCTTTTCCTGTTCCCAGCGGGCCTCTATTTCTGCTTCAAGCGCCTCTCAGATGCCACAATATTTATAGTTATGTATGGCCTCACGAGTATGTACTTTGCTGGTGTGATGGTTAGGCTAATTCTTGTTGCAGCACCTGCTGTTTGCCTTATTAGTGCAATTGCAGTATCTGCTACAATCAAAAATTTGACAACATTGATCCGGACTAAAAGCAAAAGTCCACAGACTACTGGAAAAACAACAGGTTCAAAGGCAGCTGCCAAGGTATTTTTTTTCACGTAATACTTGCTGTTATATAATTTTACTTTTGTATGTAGTGGAAATGTAAATATGTAACTTCGATAAAGGTTCCTAAGAAAAATGTCTTTCAGTCTGAGAATCAAGTAGTACGATCAAATTTTCTCATCATATATTTTTTACATCTTTTATAAAAGAGGCGTGGGAAACTATATTTCATTGTTGAGCATAGGAGTAAATGAGATGAATCTAAAACTTATTTGACAATTCTTGGGGCAATCACAACCGGGTTAAATGTGGGACTGTATGTTTTCCAGACTAACTACAGTAGTGATAAGAACACAAGAACTCATGATATGAAGCTTGGCCCCCTTCGACAAAAGATGTGCTTTGTTGACAACATCACAATTTCCAACCTTTAACTTGAATCACACAAGAATTTGAGATTGTTAGGCTATTTCTGCCAGTTAATTTACAATTTAGTTTTCGCTTAACTCTGCAAATGACTCATTTGGGTTCTTGTGTAAACAGGGGGCAGTTGATCAACCCTTGCCTTTCCAACATAATGCAGCTATTGCCTTACTTCTGGGCGCTTTCTACTTACTCAGTAGATATGCCATACACTGCACTTGGGTGACGTCTGAGGCTTATTCTTCTCCATCTATTGTTCTTTCCGCAAGGGGACACAATGGGGGAAGAGTTATATTTGATGATTACCGTGAGGCATACTATTGGCTTCGTCAAAATACTCCTACTGACGCCAAGATTATGTCATGGTGGGACTATGGATACCAAATTACAGCCATGGGTAACAGAACTGTTATTGTTGATAATAACACGTGGAATAATACACACATAGCTACTGTTGGACGGGCAATGTCATCTTACGAAGATGAAGCATATGAGATAATGCAATCATTGGATGTGAATTATGTGCTTGTCGTGTTTGGAGGTGTTACTGGGTACTCCTCTGATGACATCAATAAGTAAGTTAATCAACTTAATCATGAGTACTGTACATATTGTATAATGTCTGTATGCCTCTGATTGGAGATGGGAGTGAGACAATTTTAATCAGAAATCAGATTCCCTTTACTTAGCTGCTCATTTCCAGGTTCTTATGGATGGTGCGTATTGGTGGAGGAGTATTTCCTGTAATCAAAGAGCCGGATTACCTTGTTAATGGGGAATATCGTGTTGACAAGGGGGCATCACCAAAAATGTTGAATTGTCTAATGTAAGTACTGTTTATAAGTGAAGTACTTTGTTGTTTGTGCTGTGATTTTGCTTTCTGTCCTTTCTTCGTATGTGAGAAAAAATACTAGTCTGAGAAGGAAAATTTTGGTAATATCGACCCAAATTTCTGATGGGGTTGATACCATTTCAAACGTGCACAGATATAAACATTTTTATTCGGTAGCAAATTCGCTAAGTTTTTTTTTGTGCTGTGTCATGTGTGATGCCATGTGGGGCCAGTAGCATGCCGGCCTTGGCATGACTTGGGGCTAGCAGCAGCCAAGGCTTGACCTCTTATCTTATACTCCCACCGTTCCATATTAGCTGATTTCAAAACGGGTGTATCTAGACATATTTTTAGTACTAGATACATCTATATTGGAGTCAATTAAAATGGAACGGAGGGAGTAGTTTCCTTATTTATCAAGTTAGTATTCCATAGATAGAATTTGATTATAGATAAGAAAGCATCAAGGGTTAGAAAAGGTTTTATCTGACAATCGAACTAAGTACTGTGTAAGACCAGAGGGATAAAAAACAATTAATAAAGAAACCAGAAAAGGAGGGCTTTATCTGCACCAAACCATACCTCATGTACCGACGCACGGTAAACCTCCCCTGCACAAATACGCTCTCAGGAGGTTAGGTCGTCTTAGTTGTGGTGCGTTGTTGAATAGGCCTGGTACTTCACCTTGGCAGTTCCATATTCTATTCCATGGCGAACGATGCTTATCAATGATGATTTTCATGAATATTTAGTTATTTTGCATTTTCAGCCGCCTTTTTGATATTGTGATCCCATGCAAAATTTCATAACATGTGTCTTGTCTACTCTATATACATCTGCCACTAGTGGTGGGATTTGGTTAACCATTTACGTTTTGGTTCCGAACCTAAATAACCATTTTGTGCAAATGGTTAAATAGGTTAACCATTAGATTAAAAGGGTTAGAAAAGGTTAACCAATGGTTAGTAAGGTTCGAACCATTATGCAATGAAGGTAAATACTAAAAATACACAAGCGCATTCAAAATTTCACAAATTATCCAGATTCACAAATTTGGCATGATTGAAGGCGCGTATGCCAGCGCCGGCGCTTCCCCGACGAATGCGGCACCAGTTCCTGCCAAGCCCCGCCTTTTACCCGCCGACTCCCTCTAGGCGCATGGGTCAGGCGTGTTGGCATCGGCAGTCCTGGAGCGGTAATCGTCTCTGGAGACGCCTGGCAACGGCGGTGACGCTGCCTAGTTGCTCTGGGCCTCGACGCCTCGCCATTCTTGGCTGGAAGCTAGGCTGGGCGAAGGCCTAATGTTGTTGCAGTTTGTAGTTGAGGGCACCTCCTTACCTAGTTGTAGTCGCTTGGTGAGGACGGTCGTGAGTGTGTGTGTGTGTGTGTGTCCCTCCTTCTGGAGGTTGTACCCTTGATGTCTTCTACCTTTTCAATAAAATGAAGCGCATTGCGTTTTCGCGAAAAAAAAAATTAACCACTACCAACAATGGTCCAGCCAGAACCTTCCTGAAATCACAAAAATGCCATCCATCAATCCATGTACAAGAAAAGGCAGCCATGCTACACACGGAACATCTGTTGAGGAAGATCCTAATCGATACGAACAAAACACCTTGCTGGAAAGCTGGCGGCGACGCGACGGACGCACCTGCAAGATCCATGGAGAATCTGTGATCTTTCCCGGAGCCATGCATGGAGATGGGGAGGGAGAGCAGGCGACGAAGGAGACCATACCTTCTGGCGTTTCAGTCGATCTCCGTCCGGCCGGCGGTGGAAGTCGACGAGGCAGTTCCATCGATCTCCCGTCCGGCGGCGGCGACTCGAATCATTGGTTCGAGTGGAATTGAACCTAACGAACCTAATTGTTTTTTGGGTTATCCATTCGGCCCATTGGGCTCTTTTTTAGGTTAGGTTAACCTAACCAATGGTTAAACGGGAACCATGTCCCATTTTATCTGCCACTGTTATCGTTCAAATAGCTGTGGTTACCCTTTGCTGTTTCTATGTGCCTCATCTCCTTAATTGTTTGGCAGGTACAAGCTCTGTTATTATCGATTTGGAGAGCTGACCACGGAATATGGAAAACCTCCAGGGTATTGTACATCATCACAACTGTTATTGTTCTTTAATGTGCCTATTTCAAGTTCAAGATTAATCAGTCCCAAATGGAAATGTCTCTACTTGATATATTTTATATAAAGTTAGATTAGCAGCTTCTGAGCTAACTGTAGCATGCATTATCCAATCTTCTTTATAGGAAGACAAGTATTTTTTCTATGACACCTGTAGTCTGTAGACAACATCCGTAATATGATATGACCTATCTTGTTGTGTTTTGATACTCAACGCAGATATGATCGAGTGCGAGGAGTGGAGATAGGCAACAAAGACGTGAAGCTCGAGTACTTGGAAGAAGCATACACAACATCAAACTGGATAGTGCGCATATACAAGGTCAAACCTCCAAAGAACAGATCCTGAGGTTTCTCCCCGGGAGAGAAGCGGCAAGACCTACATTACCTTGGATAAGTGAGAAGGTTTGAGGAGATGGGCGACTGTTTTGATATTGACACCAGAAGTGTCCCTGAACATGAACTTTTGTTTTGGCTGTGACTGACATTAGTAGCCCATACTGTCGTTTTGAAGTTGAGAAGATGCAATCGTGACATCTGCTGCGTTAATTTTTCATTTTTTTTTTGGATTGAGCATGTTATGAGGGAATGTTAGATGGTTTTGTAAACCTTTGGGTAGTAACTTTGGAATTGTGTTGACCTGGCACTCGAAATTTATCGGTGCTGGATACAACTAAAGAAAACACTGTTGGCTGTTCAGTATTGTTTTTCTCCTCTAAACAAGATTATCATCGTAGTTGCAACTTTATTGTCTACTGAGTGACATACAGCCCTTGGTCTGCTTGGTCTTGTATGCATTGGAACTCTCAGTGCTTCCCTAGGATGCTCATTTGCCTGTTGCTGATAGGGTTCTTGCAGCAGTTGTCCACGATCACTTTGGGTGACGGACGCCTATCTCTGTTTTGGCATGAATGGTGCCCAGGGAGCGGCGTTTTGGTGCCCGGGCACAGATACATCTGGTATCTGGACGGCTCAGGTTGCGTTGAGATTATGAATCTGTGCCTTGTCGCGACGTACGCTGGGCGGTAAAGTGAGGCAGGCTGCAGGCTGCGGCAATTTCGACCTGGCAGGTGGGGTATGGTCGTGACGGACGGCAGCGCGCGGAGGACGTCGCTCTTCCTGTGCTCTGGGGGCATGACGCTTGATTTGCCCGTCCCTGCGGACCAGATAACATCGGTGTCAACGCAACCACCCTCCCCACCGCAGTCGCGGAAGCACGATGGGCGTCGACTCTGAGACTGCGGAGGCTGAAACACTTGAGTGGCGCAAGGAAATCCGGGCTAGTGCGGTCGATTCTTTGGAGATGGAGGTGGTGGCGGCAGCCGGGATGAAGATTCTGGATGGTCGACCAGTATTGTTCGACGGGATGGAGTTTCTGCTAGATCCAGTCGACAGGTGAGTGAGAACTACTACGCCTTCGTGGTCGGGGACCAATCAATCTTGACCCTCTCTTGTATTTCAGTGGTCTTGTGTTCTGCCCGCAGGTTTCCGACGAGGGAGGCAGCGGGTGATACCGGCAACGGGATGGATCTCCTCAAAGCGGTGGCTCAGAGCAGAGAGAGTTCCCGGATGGGAGAGGAGGTTTGTCTCCCCAGAACCTTTCAATTCCATTAGTGCCGTGAGTATTGGAGCGGAAGTATGACCAGAAAAAAGGGGAACCACGAAAAAACAGAGTAAAAGAAATTGTGCAATTTAAATCTGTCTATGACTTCATGGTTTTGATAGTATGACGGAAGTAGAAAGAAAGCTGAAATCCTTTTGTGTATCCCATCCAAGCAGACAATTTTCATTTTGCATTTTTGTTTATGGAGTGTTGGGACTGCATGAGTAGCACAAGCTGAAGCTTTGGGAAAAATGGCATATTATTAGGCACATTCTGCATGTTTTTTTAGGTAGAAAATGACGTAGTCTAACCACGACAGTGCACTGAGCTAAATCTGATATGTTTGTGAGCGTCTGTTGGTAGAACATAGGTGGGTGTGCTGAAAATTCTTCCATCTATTCCATCCCACACGAAATTTCATTCTGCATTTATGTGGCGTGAGTGTCTGGTATATAGCATGAATGATATAGTTTGATGGAATTGTGTTGTTTCTGGGCCAGGAATTGGAAAAAAAAATGGTGGCCGTTATAGTCGTCTGAAAAAAATGCTCGGGAAATTAATGGTGTCAAGTTAAAACTGTAATTGCAGGGTTAGAATTGGGGATGCTCTGGAAGAAAGACCGATATGTGCTGACAGGATGGGGGCTCTGGAAAAATCGGTTATAGTGCGTTTGGATGTTGGTATTGAGAGCCTTGGAATTGAATTGGTTTCAATTCCAAATCAGCATCTGAATTGAAATGGGCATGAATACCAATTCTGATGTTTGGATGTACAAAGAATTGCTAGTTGGAATCTTGGTGCAACCAATTCCATCCAATTCGGAAGGGTAAGGCTCGGAATCAAGAAGAGCCATTTTTAGTTGTCCTTCAATTCCAAGGAATTGAGCCACAATTCCAACTCCAAATTCCAAGGACATCCAAACAACGGAATTCAGAAAACTTGAACCCAATTCAATTCCAAGACTCTCAATACCAACATCCAAACGAAGCCTTAGGGATTATGCGGAGAATCTGACGGAAAGTGTTGTGAAGCCAGAGTTGGGGACAAGTTTCGACTCGCTGAACGAGGCTTATGACTTCTACAATTTGTATTCCTGGGAGCATGGATTCGGAGTGAGGTATGGCAAGAGCAGGTTGAACGCGTCGAGAACAAAGTGTGTGCAGAAAATTGTGCATGTGATGCGCGGGGTGATAGATCGGATCTAACACCGGTAAAGGGTAATCTGCAAATTTGAACAGTCTTGGCAATTCAGCCATAACTTTTGCATATGACCTCGGATCGAAAAAGTTTGTGAACGAAAAAGCTTCGTATCGAAATTTTGATCTAGAAAATCCTGTGATCAATTGAAGAGGGTCAAATTTAGATTTGGCAAATTTGATTCCTAAAGAAAGTTTTTTTTGGGTTGCAAGTTTCGGCGTTAGAACGTCTAACTCGTTTTTGCAGATTTGTGTTTTGTGATCGGTATGGCCCATGTGTATGTGATGCATGTGTGTAATATTTTCATGACCTGCGTGTCGTGAGTATGTTCAACACGGCAGGAGCCAAGTGTGTTGCCACTTATTGTAATTTGCGGCCTGCGTGCCGACTTGTGATGACCAAATCTACCATGTAATTTACATTACTAGCTGTTAGGTGTAATAGCTTGGAGTAGTTCTTGGAGGACTCGTCACTCGGAGGGATGGCGCACATGTACCATGGAGACGGAGATCATCATGGTGTACAGGTTCTATGGAGATGGAGATCACCATGAGAAACGGGCCATACTGTGTCACAACTATGTGATTGCTATTCCTGTTGTTTTACTCCTATGCATGTTAGATTCGTGGAAGTAGAACGATCCCTCACAAATGTTAAGTTCTCAGGCCCCGCCAACTAAACCTTGCACCATCCCATGTCTTCTACGATCGATGGTAGGCCTATGACAGTAGGGTGCCATCGGTTTTCGTTGACTAGATGAGTTTGTATCGGATACTTACACGCATAAGAGTTGGTTAACTTAACAAGGTAATCTTAACGGTTAAGCGCCTTGGGGCATAAAGGTTGGCATTTTGACATAGAGATATCACCCAACAACAAGAGTCATATGTGATATGATTAGCAAAGTGTTGCTTACCGAACTACCTTGTTTTCTAGCGGTGAAGCGTCCGGCTCACTAGGAGACTTGTTCGTTGCGGATCTTGAATCACTAAGTACCAACAGAGGGATGTTGGTTTTAGTGGGAGTAGACTCGTTAAATAGTTTAATGTTTTACTCTATCATGGATTTTTGTCTTAGTATTTTGCATGTTTTTCTGTTGTAGATCAATGGCACGTAACCCACCCACCCCTTTTGCTTTGTGTTCCATCCTTGAGAAAGAAAAGTTAACTGGAACAAACTATTCGGATTGGATCCGGAATCTGAGAATTGTTCTCAGGGCTGATAAGAAGGAAAGTGTTCTGGATACCCCATTACCAGATGAACCTCTTGACACCGACACTGCTGCAATTAGGACTGCCTACAAGAGAGCATGTGATGAGTCTCTTGAGGTCAGCTGCCTTATGCTTGCTTGCATGGAACCCGACCTTCAAAAGCAGTTTGATGGTCAGGAAGCGTACGATATGATCGTTGCGCTTAAGGACATGTTCCAGACCCAGGCCAGGACTGAAAGGTTCAATGTCGCTAAGGCTTTTGGTGAATGCAAGCTAGCTGAAGGAGTGATGACTCCCAAGTGCAGGAGATCAATTGTAGTACCTTTCAAATAGAAAAGGTTGTCGAACCCACGAGGAGCTGGAGGTATTGGTTAGTAAGATTGATAAACAAAGCAATGAAAGATGCAAGTGTTTTTGGTATTTTCGGTTGTATAATTCCAATGCAGCAAGTAACAGTAACAAGTGAAAGCTCTCAAAGAGAGAAAGCCCAATCCTCTTATGTGACAAGAGGACAAGCTCAAGTGATATGTGACTTATATGTGGAAAACGTTCCCGAGGGCGGCATGGATAATGCTAGGCATATAGATTTATTAAACAACACGTTGAATATCTTGTCAAGTTTTAATCTTTTTGGACGGAGCCATAATTCGGTATAGCTAAATAAATAGACTACAGCCCCTTATGATGGATCATGTGGCCAAGTAAATGACTGCACAAGAGTTATTAAGACAGCCCACCATAGCATTACACTCTAAGGTCCCCGATACTAATACCCTCATACTATAACTTCAAGATTCTAACTCAGTCTTACGTGTCCTCCCAAGTCTTCCTCAATTCATTATACTACGGTGTTCTCCTATGAGCCCATATAGGCGAAGTGTTGTGCAGTCGACGTTTGCACAACACCATCATAGAATCACATAAAAGATAAACTCTTGACAAAATACCAACACATGTCATATATAAATCATTGCCAATTCATCCTATGCCCTCAGGAACATACGGGAACTACTCACAACGTGCAAACATGATCATAATCAGTGGCATAAGTGGTACAACACAATCTGAAATTATAACTTCACCACCAAATAATGACAAGTACTCAATCACTAACATGAATAGTAGCACAAGACAAGTATCTAGGGTATAACAACTCTCAAACTGCGAGGGGAACGGAGTGGATCACGGTGATGATGATGGAGATGGTGTTGGTCTTGATGGGGGTGATGATGTAGAGGCCTCCTCCCACGCCAAGGAGGAGAGGTGATGATGATGACGATGATTTCCCCCTTCTCCGGAGCTCCGGAGCAGCAGGATCTGACCCCCCCTCGGAAGGGATCAGGAGTTTCGCCGCCGCCGCGACCTCGGATGGACTTGGAAAAATTCGGGCGTTACTTTTCGGGCGAGACGAAGGCGTCGATAAAAAGCCCCAGGCGAGGAGGTGCCCGAGGCCACTTTTAGTGGGCCCCACGCGGCCTAGGGTTTTGGCCGCGTGGGCCCACCCCTTTTGGGCCTCGTGGCTCTCCTCTCTTCGGTCTTCTTCCCTCTGCCTTTCTCCCGATGAAAAACTGACGTGGTATTTTTCCTTTTATTATTTGGGTTCCTGAAACTCCTGAAACAATAAAAACAAGAAAATGGGGTTTTCTGCCTCCCAGATATTAAATACCAAAAATGGGGACTTTGTGTGAAAGTCCCCAAAATCATCTAAAACATGTAAAAATAATCATATAATCATGCAAATAACATTCTAGTATGATACTAAAAGTTATATAAATGATGATATAAAATGCACGTATCAAGGAGCAGCAGTAGGCCCGCACGTGATCAAGATGCTTGGTTACGCGCAGACTTTGGACAAACTGGGTTTTCCATTGGACCGAGAGTTGGCCACTGATTTCATTTTAGCGTCACTTCCAGCCAGCTATGGGCACTTCATTTCGAACTACCATATGCATGGGGTGGAGAAGGACCTTAATGAACTATGTGGGATGCTCAAGACGGCAGAATGTGACATTAAGAAGTGTGCAGGGCATGGCCAAGTGTTGGCTGTGCAGAACAAGCCCAGCTTCAAGAAGTATGGTAAGGCCAAGGGAAAGGGAAAGGCTAAAGATACGATCTCCAAGCCAAAACCTAAGCCTAAGGATGGACCTAAACCTGACACAGAATGTTTCCACTGCCATGAGACTGGACACTGGAAAAGAAACTGCAGCAAGTACCTTTCTATGAAGAAGAGTGGAAGTAAGACTTCTAGCTCAGGTACGCTTGTGGTTAATGTTATAGAGATTTTTCTCGCTGACTCCATTATTAACTCTTGGGTATTTGATACCGGATCGGTTGCTCACATTTGCAAGTCGATGCAGGGGCTGGTAAGGAGTAGAAGCGTGAGACAAGGAGAAGTTGATCTTCGCGTCGGAAATAATGCAAAGGTTGCAGCGTTGTCCGTTGGCGTCATGCAACTGCACCTCCCTTCAGGATTTGTGATGGAATTGAATAATTGTTATTACGTTCCAGCTTTGAGTCGAAACATTATTTCTCCTTCATGTTTGATGAGAGATGGTTATTCATTTGCGAGTAAAGACAATGGTTGTTTAATCTCTAAGAATGATATGTTTGTGGCTTTTGCATCCATTGTGAATGGGTTGTTTATTTTGAATTCTGATGATGCTCATGATGATGCGCATGTCTATAACATAAGTGCTAAAAGGCTTTGGCCTAATGATTTGAATCCCACCTATATTTGGCATTGTCGTTTGGGTCATATAAGTGAAAAACGCATGAAGAAACTCCATACTGATGGTATTCTAAATTCGTTTGATTTTGAATCATACGAGACATGCGAAGCATGTTTGCTTGGAAAGATGACCAAGTCGCCTTTCAATGGTTCTCCAGAGAGGGCGACAGACTTGTTGGAACTCGTGCATACTAATGTATGTGGACCAATGAGCACGACCGCACGAGGTGGTTTTCACTACTTCATAACTTTCACTGATGATTTTAGTAGATATGGATATGTCTACCTAATGAAGCATAAATCTGAAACTTTTGAAGTGTTCAAGGAATTCCAGAATGAAGTTGAAAATCAACGTGGCAAGAAAATTAAAGCTCTACGATCAGATCGTGGAGGAGAGTATTTGAGCCATGAATTTAGCAATCATCTGAAGAGTTGTGGAATAGTTTCACAACTTACGCCGCCCGGGACGCCTCAAAGAAATGGGGTGTCCGAACGACGTAATCAAACTTTGTTGGACATGGTTCGATCAATGATGAGCCAGTCAGATCTACCATTATCGTTTTGGGGTTACGCTCTAGAAACAACAGCTCACACACTAAACAGGGTGCCATCTAAATCCGTAGTGAAGACACCATATGAGATGTGGAATGGGAAGAGTCCCAAGTTGTCTTTTTTAAAGATTTGGGGATGTGATGCATTTGTCAAGCGACTCCAGTCGGACAAGCTCACACCCAAGTCGGATAAGTGAATATTCGTAGGATATCCGAAAGAAACCTTAGGATATTACTTCTACAACCGAGAAGAGGGCAAAGTGTTTGTCGCTCGGAGCGGTGTTTTCCTCGAGAAAGAGTTTCTCAAGAAAGAGGTAAGTGGAAGAACGGTGCAGCTTGATGAAGTTCAAGCTAAGCCAATCGGGGAGGACTCAACGAGCGATGCCGTCATGGCAGAACGAGTTGAGGAACCCGTGGCAAGAGATACACCAGCACTACGAAGGTCGGAAAGGCTCAAAACGCGCGAGAAATATTATTGTTGGACAATGAGACGCGTGAAATATTATTGTTGGACAATGATGAGCCTTCGACATATGCGGAAGCAATGAAGGACCCAGACTCTGAGAAATGGCAATGTGCCATGAGATCCGAAATAGAGTCCATGGATGACAATCAAGTTTGGAACTTGGTTGACCTGCCCGATGGCCATAAAACCATCGAGTGCAAATGGATCTATAAGAAGAAGATTGATATGGATGGAAATGTTCACATCTATAAAGCACGGCTTGTCGCAAAAGGTTTTCGACAAGTTCATGGAATTGACTACGAGGAGACTTTCTCGCCCGTAGTGATGCTTAAATCTATTCGGATAATTTTAGTTATTGCTGCATATTTCGATTATGAGATATGGCAAATGGATGTCAAGACGGCTTTCCTAAATGGAAACCTTGCCGAGGACGTGTATATGATGCAGCCCGAGGGTTTTGTCAATCCTAAAAATGCTAGAAAGGTTTGCAAACTTCAGAAGTCCATCTATGGACTGAAGCAAGCATCTCGGAGTTGGAACATTCGTTTTGATGAAGTGGTCCAAGGATTTGGCTTCACCAAAATCAAATCAGATTCTTGTGTTTACAAGAAAGTTAGTGGGAGCTCGCTCGTATTTCTGGTCTTGTATGTGGATGACATACTCTTGATAGGAAATGACATTCCTATGCTTGAATCCATTAAGACCTCATTGAAGAATAGTTTTTCGATGAAGGACTTAGGGGAAGCGGCATACATTCTGGGAATTAAGATCTATAGAGATAGATCAAGGAGGCTAATAGGATTAAGCCAGAGTACATACATTGACAAAGTGATAAATAGATTCGGCATGGAAGATGCAAAGAAAGGGTTCTTGCCCATGTCTCATGGCATACATCTCAGCAAGACGCAGTGTCCTTCGACTACTGCTGAGCGAGAGCGCATGAAAAAGATCTCATACACTTCGGCAATTGGGTCTATTATGTATGCAATGATTTGTACTCGCCCAGATGTTTCTTATGCTCTAAGTGTTACGAGCAGATACAAGGCTGATTACGGTGAAAGTCACTGGACAGCGGTAAAGAATATCCTTAAGTACTTGAAAAGGATTAAGGACATGTTCCTAGATTACTGAGGTGAGGAGGAGCTCCTTGTAAATGGTTACACCGATGCTAGTTTCCAAACCGATGTGGATGATTCCAAGTCGCAATCGGGCTATGTGTTCACATTGAACGGTGGGGCGGTTAGCTAGAAGAGTTCCAAGCAGGATACGGTTGCTCATTCTACAATGGAGGCCGAGTATTATGCTGCGGCAGAAGCCGGCATGGAAAGTGTTTGGATGAAGAATTTCCTTACGGATCTTGGTGTTATCCCTTGTGCGTCCAATCCATTGGATCTCTACTGTGATAATAGTGGAACCATTGCGATAGCGAAGGAGCCAAGGAATCACCAGAAGTCCAAACACTTTATGCGGCGGTTTCATCTCATTCGACAGTTCATCGAACAAGGTGAAATAAACTTGTGCAAAATACATACGGATCTGAATGTGGCTGATCCGTTGACAAAGCCTCTCTCACAGAAGAATCATGATAAGCACACAAGACGAGATGAATGATATCATCCACGATGTGGACCAACAGATGCACGCAAATTTCAAAGAATGCGGGCGGGAAGTACATCTCAAACTCGCATAGTATCACAACAATCTCTTCCTGCAGCGTTGAGAGTCTCTTTGCGGTGATTGACTTTCGAGAGATCACGTCAAAGAAGTTACAGAGTCCAAAAAGGGTCTCACGGACGTGCTTGTCCATTATTCCTCGGATCGCAACTGGGAATATATGTGTCATCATCACGTGACAATCATGAGACTTCATACCGCTGAAATTCTTTTTCTGCCAGTCTAAGAATCTGCTTATCAGCCCCGAGTAACCCAAAGGCACTTTGACTCCTAGAAGGCACTTCATCAATTGTTCGAACTCCTTAGGACTAAGAGTGAAGCAAGAGGGGGGACAGTAATAGTCATTCTTCTTAACCCTTTTGGCATTGTGACCGTCTGTCTCCTCATCCAACTGGTCGTCTACCACATTTTTGCGCTGCGCATGAAGCTCTTCCCTGATGTTCATATGTTTAAGGTCAAATCTTGCTTTTGGCCCATCTTTGGTCCTGTCCGCCATGTGGAGCACAGTGCCAAACATACTCTCGAACACATTCTTCGTGACATGCATTAGATCAAGGCAATTTGGCGTAGTGTAGATGGGCCAGTATGGCAAGTCCCAAAACACAGACCTCGTCTTCCAAACACCACAGAGCGGTTTTGGCGCCTTTCGCTTCTTTCCCGGCTCAGGGCACTCTTGCCATTCATTCAGCAACTCGTAAATGTCATTGCCGCTCTTCTTAAGTGGAGGTGCTCAGAGCTCATCTTCACCGTTGAAAAGGTCTCCACGCCATCTCCATGGGTCTTCATCGTTTAGCCACCTTCGATGGCCCATGTAGACGGTTTTCGAAGAACCAGCTTTCTCCAACTGGTGGAATGTCGGATCATCCAGGCACCTGACACATCCGAAATATCCGTGGCACACCTGGCCGGCAACGTATGTGTAGCCGGGCAAATCGTGCACTGTACACAGCAAGGCAGCTCTCATAGGGAAATAATCTTCTGCGATGGCGTCCCAAGTGGAACCCCTTGGGACGACCATAACGTGTCTAGCTCATCTTTCAGTAGCTTCAGATACAGATTGATGTCGCTGCCAGGTTGTTTCGGCCCTTGAATTAGCATGCTCATGTGTATGTACTTCCTTTTCATACACAACCAGGGAGGTAGGTTGTATATCCATACAAACACGGGCCACTTGTTGTGTGAACTGCTCTGGTTGCCAAACGGATTGAGACCGTCGGTGCTGCAACCCAATCTGATATTCCTTGGCTCGTCTCCAAAGTCTGCATCGAAAGAGTCTAATGCTTTCCACTAGCTTGCATCCGAAGGGTGTGTCAGAATTATCTTTTCACTCCGGTCTGAATCTTGCACCACTGCCGCCTTTCTTTCCGCGTGCCAGCGCATAAGCTTTGCTTCCTTACGGTTTGCGAAATATCGCTGCAGACGAGGAATGAGCGAAAAGTACCACACAACTTTGCGAGGGGCTTTCTTCCCGGACTTGTATCGATCGGCATTGCACACTGTACATTTGGTCATTCCCTCGTCCTCTTTCCGAAATATGTAGCAATCGAAGATGCACACATGGTACCTCTCATGCGGTAAATCAAAGGGGCACACGACTTTCTTGGCTTCGTCACAACTTTAGGACACGTGTTGCCCTTCGGAAGGATACCGTGCAAGTATTCCAGGTTAGCGTCGACGCTTATATCGCTCAATTTGTGTCTTGTCTTCATCTGCAGAAAATCAAGCGATACTTTCAAGCGGAAGCTTCTGGTCGCAGCCTGGATACAATGGAGTATTTGAATCTTTCTCCAATTGCGCCAGCTTAGATTCCCTGTTAGCTGTCTTCTGAAGAAACAATTCTGTTAGATGAGGGTCCCGCACGACTGAAGTTAGCGGTGTCTGATACGTCCAAAACGTATCTACTTTCCCGAACACTTTTGCTATTGTTTTACCTCTAACTTGTGTGTTTTGAATACAACTAATGCGGACTAACGCTGTTTTCAGCAGAATTGCCCTGGTGTCTTGTTTTTGTGCAGAAAGTCAACTTTCGGGAAAAACACCAGAAAAGATCGCAAACCTCCTATTTTACCAGAAGACTCACGGAGCCAGAAGGGGAGGCAGAGATGGGCCACGAGTGGCCCAAACCACAGGGGGCGCGGCCAAGGGGCCCACCGCGCCAGCCACTGAGGAGGGCGACTCGGCACCTCCCCGAGTCCCCCTTTCGACTACTTAACCCTCTCTGACCTAAAACGCGAGGGGGTCGTCCACTTCATCCAGAAACATCACCGTACGCCGCCGCCATCGCGAAACCTATTTCGGGGACCAGAAACTCCGTTCTGGCACTCCGCCGGGACGGGGAATTGGAGGAGATCATCGCCATCATCATCACCGACGCTTCTCCATCGACCATCCATGTTTCCCCCATCCATGTGTGAGTAATTCCCTGCTGTAGGCTGAGGGGGATGGTAGGGATTGGATGAGATTGTTCATGTAATAAGTTATAAGATCATTAGGGCATGGTGCCTAGTATCCGTTGTTAGTACTTATTGATGTTGTTGCAACTTGTTGAGCTTAATGCTTGTCACTAGGGCCCGAGTGCCATGATTTCAGATCTGAACATGTTATTGTTTCATAATGATATGCACTGTTTATTGATCATACCTGCAAGTTGTATACACATATTGTTGTCCGGAACCCGAGGTCCCAAAGTGACAATAATTGGGACAGCCGAGGGGAATGGCTGCGATGTGAGGATCACATGTGTTCACGGCGTGTTAATGCTTTGCTCCGGTACTTTATTAAAAGGAGTACCTTAATTACCAGTAGATTCCCTTGAGGCCCGGCTGCCACCGGCTGGTAGGACAGAAGATGTTGTACAAGTTTCTCATTGCGAGCACGTACGACTATATACGGAACACATGCCTATGTTTACTTAGTACTTGGATGCTTTATCATTATTATCTGCAATGCCTATGTCTTGATTATTATATGAGCTATCTTATCCATGCAGCGCCCGTTCATCCATCCCTATGCCTACAGTGTTTTAATCCTACTGTTTACTGCAATCACTACTGCTGTCTCTATTTACTGCTGCTATTATTTCACCGCTACTACTGCTATAAAACTGTTGCTACTGATAATCTGTGTCGAGCAAGACTATTCACAGGTGCAGCTGAATTGACAACTCCGCTGTTAAGGCTCTCAAGTATTCTTTGGCTCCCCTTGTGTCGAATCAATAAATTGGGTTTTACTTCCCTCGAAGACTGTTGCGATCCCCTATACTTGTGGGTCATCAAGACTATTTTCTGGCGCCGTTGCCGGGGAGCATAGCTTTATTTGTGAGTTCACTTGTGATCTATATTGCTCGCTGAAATTTATTCATCATGGGTAAAGCTCGTGATGAGAGGGTCCGTGTATTGCCATCCACTACAAGAAAAGGTACGACACTTAGTACCTCTGCTGCTCTTGACTCACCATCTGTATTGAGTCAACTTGTTACACCACCACAATCTTCACGTGTTGGTACTACTGCTGAATCTGAAATTGCCTCTGATAATGTTGATGATGCTTCTACTGTGATTGATGAGAATATTTCATTAGGTCCACTTTTAGATGCTGCTATTGCTAAGTCTAAACAACTTGAAAATACTAGAACACCTAATGGAAGTCCTACTACTCCTGTTTATTCACCTGAGTTAAGGGATTATACTTGTGATGATGATCCTGATGAAACTTATGTGGAACTTGATGATGATTTTATTGATAAATGTAATGCTACTACTGGTGCAAGTAATATGAGAAATTTTCTTGCACAACATGCTGTTAAATACAAGTTGTCACCTGATCCTAAGTTTGCCACTTCTCCTATAAACATTAAAGATAAGGATTATGATTTTTCTCTTGATTTATCTCATATATCTATTGTTGAGAAAACTCCTTTTTGTGGCACTAAGAGTGAAAGTGCTGTAGAGCACATGAATGAGCTCTCTACTTTGAGTGGCTTATTTTCTGATGATATTAAGAAGCGTAGCTATTTTGTTGCTAAGATTTTTCCTTTCTCATTAAAAGATGATGCTAAAGCTTGGTATAACAACTTGTCTCCTGGTTCTATTACTAGTCCTACTGGTTTGCTTGATGTTTTCTTTCAGAAATATTTCCCTGCTAGTGCTCAACATGATGCTTTGCAGAGAATTTATAACTTTGACCAGGAAGATGAAGAGAAACTTCCAGAGGCATGGACAAGGTTTTGCTCTCTTATCAGAGCTCGGCCTGGACATGATTTGGAAAAGCATGATCTACTTGATATATTTTACAGTGGACTAACTATTGAATCTAGAGCATATCTGGATAGTTGTGCTAGTTGTGTTTTCAGGAAAAGAACCCCTGAAGAAGCTGAAGAATTATTGGCTAAAATCAGCCAGAAT
This sequence comes from Poa pratensis, assembly GCA_947311845.1. Lineage (NCBI taxonomy): Eukaryota > Viridiplantae > Streptophyta > Magnoliopsida > Poales > Poaceae > Poa > Poa pratensis. The sequence continues at coordinate 43,839,808 of CAMZMU010000107.1, forward strand.
TATGATGATTGGACTCTACCTGCGCCGACCCCCACACCTACACCGACACCAATATCAAAGAAGAGGGGAGGTATGATTGAATTGAATGATGAAACAATGAGGGAGGCCAAGAAGACTCTCATTGAGAAGGGTATTAAATCTGAAGATGTGAAGAACCTTCCACCTATTGAAGATTTGTGTAAGCCAATTCCTCATCCATCCATAATTGAGGTTCACTCTCTCCACAGGTTCGATGAAGGAGATATTCCCTACTCTAAACCACCTGATCAATGCTTAGATGAATTTGATAATTATGTTATTAAGCAAGATAATTTTAATATGAGAGTAGAGAATCATTTGCATGAAAACTCTCAAGCTATTAGTAAGTTGCATGATATTGTGGAGAGAACCTCCAATGATGTTAAGATGCTTATTAAACATTTCCATATGGTTCAAACTCAAATTGATCAACTCACTAAAGTGCAACAAGACATGTTAGCCAATGCTTCTAAAGAAAAATTAAAACCTGTCTATGTTAGCACTAGAAGTGGAGCTCATACTCAGGATCCTTTATATCCTGAGGGACATCCTAAAAGAATTGAACAAGATTCTCAACTAGCTGAAAATCCAGTTTCTCCTTCTAAGAAAAAGAAGAAGAAGAAACATAAAAATGTTGTAGAATCCTCTGAAACTGTTAATGATCCTAATAGTATATCTATCTCTGATGCTGAAACTGAAAGTGGTAATGAACTTGATAGTGATAAGGATAAAAATGATGCTCTTGATAAAGAAGTTAGTGAAAAGGAACCTGAAAAGCATACTAAAAACACAAAGTACACTAAGGAAGACTTCATTGCTAAGAAACATGGTAATGAAAGGGAACCTTGGGTTCAAAAGCAAATGCCTTTTCCAACTAAGAAACTAAAATCAAAGGAAGAAGAACATTATAATAAATTTTGTGAATGGATGAAACCCTTGTTCTTGCAAATTCCTTTGACTGATGCTATTAAATTGCCTCCTTACTCAAAGTATATGAAAGATATTGTTTCTAACAAGAGGAAAATTCCTAATGAGGAAATTTCTACTATGCTTGCTAATTATTCTTTCAATGGCAAGGTTCCTAAGAAGCTTGGAGATCCAGGTATACCAACCATCCCTTGCTCCATCAAGAATAATTATGTTAGAACTGCTTTATGTGATTTGGGAGCAGGAGTTAGTGTTATGCCTTTTTCTCTCTATAAGAGACTCTATCTTGATAAATTGATACCTACTGATATATCTTTGCAAATGGCTGATAAATCTACTGCTGTTCCTGTTGGCATTTGTGAGGATGTCCCTGTTCAAGTGGCTAACAATTGTTTAATTTTGACTGATTTTGTTGTTCTTGAAATGCCTGAAGATGATAATATGTCTATTATTCTTGGAAGACCTTTTCTAAATACTGCAGGTGCTGTTATTGATTGCAATAAAGGAAAAGTAACTTTCAATGTTAATGATAAAGAACATACTGTTTATTTCCCCAAGAAAGTTGACAAGATTTATGGAGTCAATACCATCTCCAATTTTAAAACTATCAAAGTGGGAAGTATTGATTGCCCTATATATGATCATCAAGAAGGATATCAAAACATTATGATTGGATCCATATCAATACAATACAAGGTAACATGAGTGTTTCATGATGTTTAAATCATTTGTGTCATGTAAATTTATTTGGTGCCAAGACTTGATCAACCTTGTTATCAAATGTATTTGCATACATGAAAGAGCTAAACAGCATTTCTTTCTTCAACTTTGTTTTACCTCCTGTAGTGATAATTAGGTTGCAAAAGTTTAGTTGTTTTGAATTTTAAAAATAATTTTTCTGCCCAAGTTTTATTAATTTAAATATCCAGATTTCATGCAAATTGAAAGTTTTCAAAACTCTGTAAAAATTATACCATTGGTCCTATTTTTCAAAGAGCATCGTGGGAGTGCCTGGTGCTGACCAAGGGGACCCACCATGGGGTCAAACCACATGGTGGCGCGGCTGCCCCTTGGCCGCGCCAGCCACTGAGGTGGGGCACCCTTGGCCCTCCAGCAGTTCCCCCACCTACCACTTCTTCCTCTTGCATCACTCAGCTCGTTTTTCTCTCTCACACTCGAGTTTTTGCTGTTCTTCCTCGCGATTTCGATCTCTTTGTTCAGCCCATCTCAGCTGCTGAGATTTGGGGCAATTGCTCTCAGGTATGTGACTCCTCCATGTATCCAAGTAGAATTTTGTTTAGTAAAGTATACCTTGAGTATTTTGCTGCTGTAGGTGACTTGTTAAGTGAGTATGCATGCTTGTTCTATGTTGATATAATCAGTTTTGATGCATGTTTAGTCCTCTAGCAAGTCCATATAGTAGTTCCCCTCATTTGTATGCTTCAAAGATAATTTTTATGATATGTGTCAAAAATTTCAGAGGATGGAGGGAAATGAACACCAACTAAATCAATATGAATTGGTGGTTCCTGAGGTCATGGGGATCCATCGTGAAGAAGGAGTGTTTCCATCCTGCTATCCATGCTTGGAATTCATGAGAAGTTCGGGGATCTTGCGTGATTTTCGTACTCTTGTCTCTAATACAGGATTGAGTGATTTTGTAGAGGGAGAACCCTACCAATATGCAAAGCTAACTGTGTCTGTGGTGCAGGACTTTAGATTTGATTGGTCTTCACCTAACCCTATGGTTCACTATAAAATTTACAACAAAAGTGTCCACTTGCCTTTTGATGCTTTTTGTGCAGCAATTAGGGTGCCGCAATGGGGATCACGAGGGAAGATACATGGGCAACCCAAGCATTTGACGGACCTATACGAGGTAATATGTCAAGGAAGAACCTACTCAGATGAAAGTGGTAAAATTCGAAGTATTCAATTTCCATGCATTCGATATTTTGCTTACTTCATCACGAGGTGTGTACTTGCTAGGAAGACTGCAAATAAATTATCCATTCCTGATTTAGCTTTCCTAGCAGCAGCCTTGCAACATGATAAGAGTTATAATTTGGGTGCCTTGATAGCTTTCGCATTGCTGCCAATCGCGAGAAAGGTGGATTTTGTGGAGGACTCATTGCTTCTCGTTTATTAGCTATGCATGGTGTAGTAGCTCTCCCTAATGATTTGCAGCTTTCTTTAGAGAGGCTCGATTTTGCTTCCATGGGGAGGCATGGCTTTGTTACTAGTTGGTCTACTTTGAATAATCTATCTTATGAGGTGCCTTTTGCCAAGAAGGTGAGGTGGAAAATGGTTAAATCTGAGCGAATAGTCGCTTTGCCTGCACCACGTTTGTTTGATCTTGGTTTCAGGAATGTTTGGTCAGTCACCGAGGATGAATTCGATGCATACTTGAGGGAACATGCCCTGCACACAGAGGATGATGGAGAATGGGCGGACGAGGACTCCACTCAGTTTTCCGGGACTGGGGGCTCGCGCCCCTATCCTGGGGATGCTGGACCCTCTGCCTCATCTTCCTCAGCGGAGCCGGATGTTGAGCACGCCCAGTATGACCCGCCGGCTTGGAGTTCCTACCCGCGTTATTATTAGCCTCCACTTAGGCCAAAAGCCTAAGCTTGGGGGGAGGTATATCGACATCTCACTCATTTACATATCATATCTTGTCGATACTTTGTATATCCATGTTGCAGTTTTCTTTCTTTCTTTTTAATTGTTTACCTTTTATTGCTGCATTCCAAAACACAAAAAGACCAAAAATATTTCTGTTGTTTCTCTTCATTTGTTTCTTTAAGTTTCAGTATTAGTTTGCTTAGTTTTAAAATTCGGTTTGTTATTCAAAAATCTAAAAATATTTTGCTTTATTGTTTGTTTCTTTTTGCTCTTGTTTCAAAAACTCGAAAACCCAAAAATATTTGTTGTTTCTTTTTGGTTTTGTATAGTGTTTTCAGAGTTGGACAGCCATCCGTGACTCCGATGGAGCTTGGTTTTCATTCTTATCATTCGAAGCAACACAAGTGAAAAAGCAATAAGGATGATCTACAACAACTCGAGTTGGGGTGAGAGGCTGGTATGAACTCTATTTGTTTTCATTTTTGTACATATACTCATCTATGTGAGCATGCTTAGTTGGTTCATGTGAGGTATATGTCATTTAGTGGATGCTTAGTAGTTCTTGTTCTCTCATGATCGGTCCCAATTTATTAATAGTGGTAGCATGTTATGTTGATGTTTGCTTGCATTGTTCTATTCATAGAGGGTATGACATTGTGGTATCCTCCTCTGAATAATTCATTCGAATTGACTTGGCACATGCTCATGCATGCATATGACTGAAAAACAAAAGTCAATTAAGCCTTGATGATTTATTTTGACTCAGAGTTCTTGTATCACTTTTATGCTCAATTAATTTCATTTTGTCGCAAGCATGATTATGACGGTTATTGCTCTCTTGATTGTCGCTTCCCAGTCTATTGCTAGCCTTCACTTGTACTGAGCGGGAATGCTGCTCGTGCTTCCAAAACCATGAAAACCAAGTTATTCCAAAGTGTCCACCATAAATACCTATGCATGGCATTTCGAACCATTCAAGTAAATTTTCATGTGCTACCTTTAAAACCTTCAAAGTACTTCTCAATTTGTGTCAATGTTTTATAGCTCATGAGGAAGTATGTGGTGTTTTATCTTTCAATCTTGTCATTCAGACTTTCACCAATGGACTAGTGGCATATACATCCGCTTATCCAATAATTTTGCAAAAAGAGCTGGCAACGGGGTGCCCAGTCCCAATTAATTATAACTTTCATCAATAATTCTCTTCACATGTTTTGCCCTGATTTATCAGTAAGCAACTTAATTTGCAAATAGACACTCCTCCATGGTATGTGAATGTTGGAAGGCACCCGAGGATTCGGTTAGCCATGGCTTGTGCAAGCAAAGGTTGGGGGGAGTGTCACCCATAATGAAACTAAAATACATGTGTAAACAAAAGAGAAGAGGGATGATCTACCTTGCTGGTAGAAATAACATCCTTCATGGGAGCCGCTCTTGAAAGTCTGGTTGACAAGGGGGTTAGAGTACCCACTACCATTCGTTGACAACAACAAACACTTCCCAAAACAATTTTGCTTCTGTTTTAAAAATAAAAAGCTCTAGCACATGATAATCCCTGCTTCCCTCTGCGAAGGGCCAATCTTTTACTTTCATGTTGAGTCACCATCCTTTCTTTGAGCACTTTCTCGAGAGCATAGTTGTCATTCTTAGTGTAATGTGCTTGTCCCAGAATGTGGTTAACTGTGATATAACTTTGATGCTTTTATCTTTGATATCTTTGATTCTAGTCTTCCCATGAACTTCAGAGGTGCCTGGGCATTTATGTTTTGCTGTACAAAAACGGGCAAGCGAGATACCATCTTATCATATCCTATTATGAGCATTACAATCTTGTGAATTAATATGTTTCATGTTTGTCGCTATTAGTATGTTGGTATCTTTTCATAGTTTACATGCCTATTGAGTGACATTATTTGCATTTGCCTCATCTTGAATTGCCTAAGCATTTGTTCATATAGTGAGAATATATGCATCATATGAAGCAAATGTGTTCGTGAAAGTCTTTTATCGCACTCAGTTGTTAACTGAATTGCTTGAGGACAAGCAATAAGCTAAGCTTGGGGGGAGTTGATACGTCCAAAACGTATCTACTTTCCCGAACACTTTTGCTATTGTTTTACCTCTAACTTGTGTGTTTTGAATACAACTAATGCGGACTAACGCTGTTTTCAGCAGAATTGCCCTGGTGTCTTGTTTTTGTGCAGAAAGTCAACTTTCGGGAAAAACACCAGAAAAGATCGCAAACCTCCTATTTTACCAGAAGACTCACGGAGCCAGAAGGGGAGGCAGATGGGCCACGAGTGGCCCAAACCACAGGGCGCGCGGCCAAGGGGCCCACCGCGCCAGCCACTGAGGAGGGCGACTCGGCACCTCCCCGAGTCCCCCTTTCGACTACTTAACCCTCTCTGACCTAAAACGCGAGGGGGTCGTCCACTTCATCCAGAAACATCACCGTACGCCGCCGCCATCGCGAAACCTATTTCGGGGACCAGAAACTCCGTTCTGGCACTCCGCCGGGACGGGGAATTGGAGGAGATCATCGCCATCATCATCACCGACGCTTCTCCATCGACCATCCATGTTTCCCCCATCCATGTGTGAGTAATTCCCTGCTGTAGGCTGAGGGGGATGGTAGGGATTGGATGAGATTGTTCATGTAATAAGTTATAAGATCATTAGGGCATGGTGCCTAGTATCCGTTGTTAGTACTTATTGATGTTGTTGCAACTTGTTGAGCTTAATGCTTGTCACTAGGGCCCGAGTGCCATGATTTCAGATCTGAACATGTTATTGTTTCATAATGATATGCACTGTTTATTAATCATACCTGCAAGTTGTAATCAAGACAATAATTAAGCACCATTTAATATTTTATCGGGTTTCACGAAAAAATTCGCCATAACCTTCCTACAAATAGGACCCAAGGAGAGTGCCAAAAGTTGCCGAAACGGAAAATGAATCAACATTCCGGCATGGTATTGGCACCCTCATTAATTTTCACACATCACAATACAAATTTATTCATCACAACTCAATTTCACACATTCCAAGCCATTCTTCATCCAGCATTTCACATGGTTACGGCGGGCGCATTTATCCGACCAAATTAATTTTAAGAATGTGCTTTGACTTATATATCGCTAAAAGATCACCTTAAGAAAGTTAAAACACACGTCAAAATAACCGCGGAAGTCGGCCGAAGATGAAATCTAGATCTTGAGATATGAGTGACTTGAGTGGATTTCTTTTGGTCAAAGTAGGATGTGGGAGAGAGATCTAGTGGGATCTATCAACTAAATCACCTTTTTGTTGGCTAAAAGTGATTAATTTCATGGGGGAAAGGAGCCACAAATGGGGGAAACTCGAGCTAAGAGAGAAGAGTGAAGTGCAATAAGTGAGCAAGGGTGGTAGGTGCGGCCGCACTTATGTCACTTTCCCAGGTTACCGCTGGCGGACGCTTCAGCGTGCCCGCTAGCGGTACTGAACGGATCGCTGGCCTACGGTGCAGTCCGCCCGCCAGCGGTACTGTCCCCATTTTTTTTCCAGCTGAGCTCAGCCGCGGCAACTACGGCTGGCGGGCCCTGTCTTTCGTCCGCCAGCGGTACGTTTAGTACCTCTGAAACGTACCTCTGGCCAGCGGTAGTTTGCCCCGCCTCCTCCCAGATTTCTGCTCCTACCGCTAGCGGGCAGTGTTGGTGTCCGCCAGCGGTACGTCCAGAACCAGTGACGGACTAGAAAAACCGTCCGCCAGCGGTCGTAGCGCTGGCGGACGAAAATGTTGTCCGCTAGCGGTATGCTGGTGGCTATAAGCCTTTTCCTACTAGTGTGAGCTCCAAGATCATGTCCTGGAGATACGTTTCGACCTCTTCTACGGGCTACATGAAGAACAGGAGTCGGATGCCAGGACGTCGCCAAGCCCGCCGTTCAGTCCGAGAGTACGTCGTCGCCAAGATCTACAAGCACGGATACAGTCTAGGGACCAACCTGCCTACATGAGACGACGGGATGGCCCCGTCGCGCCAGGGGCTCCCGTGGAGCCTGAGGCGCTATCCCCGACGCCGACGCGACACACAACTCCCATGCTTGGCTCGTCGCCATGGCGCAGCGCGGCCGCCAACATCTCGGGGGCACGGATGCTGGCCACCGCGGACGACGCGGACTCCCCCGGCTGCGGATGCTAGCTAGAGAGAGAGCTGAGCTCATGCGATCGATTGGTCAGCTGTGAGCTAGCTACGATGTGTTTCAATCGATCGAAGGTTGCCAGCTTGGCCAAATTGTGACCGATTTTTTTTTTTAAAAATTGACCGATGAATTTAATGTTACCGGTTACTTGCAGATTCCAAATTTTAACACCGTTAGATATGAGTGGATGAAACGGTTATTAAAAATAGCAACCATTATAAAACTTGTATTAAATTTAAGAGTGAAAGGCACCGGAAGTCATGAAGTTGCGTGAAAAGGAAGGATTGGTCACCAAGTTGCGAAACCTCAATTATGGGTCACCAAGTTGTGGAAATGCCAAACTTTGGTCATTCCGTTAGAAGTGCCGTGAACTCGCTGACGTGGCACCGTGAGCTGCTGCCCATTTTTGCAGAAAACACCCTGGAACAAGTTAGCTTCTCATTTCCATGTCCAGTTGACTCTCCATCGTCTCTGCTTCTTCTTCTTCCCCACCCCACTGCGACCAGTGAGGCTGTGAGGGTAGCAGGCTGAAGCCCGAGCTAGAGCTTGCTGCTGCGCGGTTCAAGTGAAGTGAGTACACGAGCGGCGCGGCGAGAGCGGCGGGGGAGGGACGAGATGAGCGTGACCAAGTTCATCAAGTGCGTCACGGTGGGGGACGACGCCGTCGGCAAGACATGCATGCTCATCTGCTACACCAGCAACAGGTTCCCCAGTGTACGTGCAGCTCCCAAGTCCCAACCCCTCCCTGAGTTCCCTCCATTTCTTCTTCAGGGATGGCGAGGGTGCGCGCCTCCGGGATCAGGCCTGGGTTGGCAGTCCAGGCGGAGAGACTGAAGCTGCGCAGGCCATGCCGTAGCACGGTTTCGTCGGTGATCTTGTCGATGCAGCAGGACGATGACAGCAGAGAAGCAGCGGTCGAGCGTAGCCACGCATGCGCCGGAATGCCCACGATGTCCAGGTCCACCTTGTAGCGCATCACAGCGGCGGTCGCCTGGGCTTGCGGCGTCCACGGCGCAATCCGGAGCTCGAAGGACCGCGAGGGGATGACCGACGTGTCCGCGCTTGACCGGCGCGCAGCGGGGGCGCGTCGAGCCGAAGGCGCACGGCGCGGTCCGTCGCCATTGCCGATGCCGGCGGGGGCCGGGGGCGCTTGCAGTCCTTGGCGACATGGAGCTCACTTTTGCAGCGCAGGCGGCGGTGGCGGCGGTGGTGGCGTAGCAGAGGCACGGCAGCGGCGGCGGCGGGGGCCAGCCTGGATCCAGCCATCCGCATCAGGCTGGGCACGCGGCGGCGCGGCCACCGGGGCAGGGTACAGCACGATGCGCGGAGACACGCGCGGATGCGGGCACACCGGGGAGAGGGGGGCCATGGGGCGAGGGGACGCCTCAGCTGCGGCGTACGAGGGGCGCGAGCCGGCCGGAGCGGGCACAGCACCAGAGGAGGAGGCCGAGGACGAGCTCGGGCTCGACTCCGTCCAGCGGCGCTCACGCTCGGAGATCTGGCGCGGCTCCACCACCACCGAGCGCAGGGGAGGCACCGCCATGGCTAGCTACGAGCGGTGGACCGCGGAGGTGGGAAGCTAAAGGCAAGGGAAGGACGGGGGAAGGACGGTGGACGCGGCTGCCAGAGTGGCTAGGCGCGGTGGCGGAGCCGGAGCTCCCTGGCGATTTAGAAGTAGTTATCCTATTTGGTTACAAATTGTTGCGCTCGCTAATCCCCGCCGGCACAACACAATCCCCGGTGGTCGCGTCGTTCCGCCTCCCCATCACGGCTGCCGGCGGCGGAGACTATTCGAGAGTCAACTGGACATGGAAATGAGAAGCTAACTTGTTCCAGGGTGTTTTCTGCAAAAATGGGCAGCAGCTCACAGTGCCACGTCAGCGAGTTCACGGCACTGCTAACGGAATGACCAAAGTTTGGCATTTCCACAACTTGGTGACCCATAATTGAGGTTTCGCAACTTGGTGACCAATCCTTCCTTTTCGCGCAACTTCGTGACCTCCGGTGCCTTTCACTCTAAATTTAATGTTAGTGCATGTATGAGCATCGTTGTGTGACCAAATGCCAAGTCGGGCTGAATTAATTAACGGAGTCACAACTCGAATAAGGAATTTTTGAGAGCAATGTACGTTGCGGTTGTGTACGTGCGTACTCTCCCGGCCGTGCAGCCGTGCAGGCAACGGATGGATCAGAAGGCAGCCAGAATCCAGCAGATCGACGTGTACTGTTGTTGGCCGGCCCAAGCTACCGATGCGGGCGTTCCAGCTCGCTAAAAGCGATACATAGGGTCCTGAATGATTCGACAAGCAGGTTCTACTTTGGTTCCTCGTTTCAGCCCACTAAGGCCCAGCAAGGTTGAGGTAGTCAGAATTGGCTCAAGTATCCTGTTTTTCCTTTGTTTTTTTCTAGAAGATCAGAAACTTGAATATACAAACGAAAATGCCCATATATTTGTAGTTTGTTTTGCCAAAAATCAAGGTACACAGGGAGGCCGCCATACCTTGACCTGTGGGGAGCTTCACCCTTGGGCCCCTAAGTTGTTCCGGTGACAACGTGGAAGCTTCACGGATGGTTTCTACTGTACCATTTTTGTCCTCTCTTTTGCCTCTCGCGATCTAATATCACCCTCACCCAGACAGAAGAAGACATCATCGGCTTGGTCCTATTTTGGAAAACACCATAGAGCAAGACCAAATTGTTGGGTTGAACAATGCCACCTCTTCTCTATAAATGGTGCAGTAATCCGCTCTAATCGCATTGCTGCTCACATTTATCACTTTAGAATCCCCAAACCATGTCGACGATGAAGTGCCTTTGTGCTTTTCTCATATTCATCAATGCTCATTGTAGCGCCCCTTATGGCCAAATTCAAAACAAAACATTGTTATGGGAGAGGGGGGGCGACTGCCCCCTTCCCTTACCAAGTTTCGGATACCGACAAAAGAAAATACTAAACCAAATGAGCCATGCATATGAAGCCAGACCGTGGAGAATACGCTGTCGGCGACTCCACCGACGACACGAGGAGGAGGCAGAGGAGGAAGGGTAGGAGGCGCCGGTACCGTTCGGCGTCGCCGGGGGCTCGGGTGGTGTCTCCTTCGTAGCCGGCACCGGGACGACCTCGGGAAATCCTGGGTTGCCAGTTTCCCCCGCCGGCGGTAGCTGCTGATGATGCTGCTTTTGCTGCATGACCACGCCGGGGCAGAGCTGCGACGGGCAGGGCGGCGGTTAGGGGCAGTGGAGACAAGGGGGGCAGGAAGCTGGGCACTAGCGCATCGCAGACGGCCGACGTCGACACAAGGAGGAGGAAGGAGATCAGGGTGAAGGGTAGGAGGACAGCCATGGTGCTCAGCTCGCGGTGGGGAAAGCAGGGGAGGCGAGGAGATGATCGAGCCGACAAAAGTGTGGTCTTTCTGGTGCCTGGAGAAGAGACCAGGGGGCAGGTGCAAGCGGCGGGGAGGGAGGACTGAGGAGATGATGGCGAAGAATTTCTAATTCTGCTCTCACTTCACCAAACCAAGCCACCAAAGTCTCTGAACTCTCTCTCGAATCCTCCTCCCCTCCTTCGCACTCTCCATTTCATGAACGCGTGATCACTTTCCCGTTTTTTGGTAACACGCGTGTGATGCATCTGTACTTGATCAGAGATATCTGTTTTTGTCACAAGATAACCAAGCTAGCAAGCATCGTCAAGCTACTGTCAAAACTGCAGCGCAAAAATGATAAAAGTGTGTAGCTTCTGCGTCGTGAAAACCTCCCATAGGTTACCAACCATAGCGTTCCAGCGTCCTAGATTAGGGCACTACCCTCTGGGACTAGGATTTTGTGAGGACACCCAGTTAGATGCTCTTTGGAGCCTCTTTGGAGTGGGCGCAACGTTGCCCCGTCGACAAGGGCATAGCGCAACCAAGTTAGGGTGCTATGATGTACGGAGTACTAGATAGCGTCTCACACTAATGAGTGGTTCTTCAAGGTTCTTTTTCAAAAAAAAAAAAAGTTCCTAGTATGTAGGTTTCTTTGGTAACGCGAGGTGGTGAGATTACGTAGACGTGTGCAGTTGCTTTGGGCAAAGGCCGCGTGAGAAATGCACTCTTGTATAAAGTCCTAAGCATGCCAATTAACAATATTGTTCTGATGCATGGTAATCGATGTTAACTCGATATGTGTGTAACCTTTTTAGAATTAAGAATTTATTTTTGTAAAAGAGGTGTTCTCTAAAACAATAGTTTGTCATGACTGTAAGACGCATTCATGCTTGTTTGTGGAGGAAGGGGGAGGCGGCACACCACGTTGTCAGAAATTCACTTTGCATCATATGCTACTGTTACATTAAAACATATTTAACAAGTAGTAAAAGATTTTTTCAATTTCTGAATTTTTTTGGAGGCGAACACATAACCAATTTTCAACATATGTGCCAAGTTTCGTGGCGAAATGACATTTGATATGCCTTGTGCAAAAAAGATAAATCAGTGGTCGAATGCAATTTGAATTACACATTTTTAAAGCACTGATTTTGTTATTTTTGCACAGATCACCATACATGACATTTCATCATGAAACTTGACACATATTTAAAACTCATCACAAAAAAACAGAGTTTTTTAAAAATGTTTTACTATTTTTTATATCCTATCCTACATCCTATATAACTAAATAGTTCATCCATACTACCTATTTCTTTCAACATGCAGCCTATTCACCTCAGCATATCTGCCACCTCAGCTAATAAAATGTCGTTTCATTTCCCTTCCGTTCATTCGACGAGCGATGATGTTCTCGTGCTAAACTATTGACCAGTCGGTCCAGTCCATGCCACCAAATATTTTAGCCCACATGCAACAGCCCAACGGCCTAGCCTACATACAGCCCATTACCTTCTGTGATCCCGGAATCGCAACGAACACCCCATTGTTGTTTATCATCTCCGTTGTCCCACCTTTTTTCTTTCCCGTTGTCCCACTTGTGCATCGACGACCATTGGTGCTTCCTATTCCCCATTATCTTCGTAGTGGCGCGTTTTCATCCTCTTCCCCACTATCTTCACGATAAATAATTGCATACAAAAATGTTAGATGCATAGGAGGGGAGTTTGGCCCAGTATTTTCCCATATAAAGTGTCATGTTCAATCTCAACCCTCTTAGTTGACGTCGCTTCCTTCCGTACGGTTGGCGTATGCCACACGGGAGACGGCTCATGGCGCTGCTGGCTACCCACTCCATCTCCCTCTCCTCATCTTCACATAATATTCCCGCCTGTACAACCCAATGTCATGATGAGTCTTGCAGCCTCAAGCAGGGCGGCGGTGCCGTCTTGAGTGCAGCCCAGCTCCATTCATAGGAATTGTTGCTCTGAGCAGACCATGGGGTCCTCGTGTTATCAAAATATATGGATGAGATGTATCGTCTGTTTCAATGTCAAACAATACCGGTGCAAGTTGGAGCCGTGTCCTGTTATGCCATGAGCAAGCCAATACTTACTCTATTGGCTGATTCTGTTGTGGGGGGAGTATGATGATTCTCTGGTATGTCACCTTTCATCTTATTGTACTCAAGTTGTTTCACATGCATCATATGTTGATTATTCTTAATTCTTGACCCAGATGAGTGAAACTTAAACAACAGACATGCATGGTTTCATTTTTAATGGTACTCGGGGGTTTCAACCCCATTTCAATCAATGGAAAAAATATGTACAAGGTTAAAAAAGATGATAGATATCTAAGCCGTTCAATGGATCTAGGGAGAACAAATATGAAATATTTTCGTGCTGGAGACTTGGGAATACCGTTTACCTCTCTAATTACTAGTGTTGAGATATGTTACGTATTGTTTTAGGGGAGACACACCTCTGTGTTCTTACGATGTGGCCTCTTTGTAGCTTCATTGTCTGTTCAATGTTGTAACCTAGCGCTGGAATTTGTCAGTATTGTTCTACATGAGCTAGCTAGGAACTGCATGCGTATGTTTTGAACTGGCATGATTCTGTTATCTACATATTAGCACCGGTGGTGTACGGTGATCAACTGCCGAGCGTGCAGCATAAGCTATTTGTATACGCTTTGATCATTGTTGCGTAGCAGTTTTCTTCGGAGTTGTCGGTGGCTTGAAGTTGCTTGGTAATCTTGTGACAAAAACAGGCACACACGGTTTTCCAAATCTAGATCATCTCCTTGCATTGCACTGAGACTTCGGTGGAGGATTCGAGAGGGTGGTGGTTTGTTTGATCTCTGTGATCACGTGTGTTACCAAAAACGGGAGAATGGTCATGCCCCTGGTTCTTGGAGTGGAGAGTGCGAAGGAGGAGGAATCTACTAGTTCTGTTTGGTTAGAAGAAGAGCTTCTGTGAACATTTGTGAACCTAAGACGAGTAAAATTATTTACACTAAACATTTTTATTTTTCATAATATTCTAATTTAATCAAATATATATTGTATACTAATTAGTTAGCATTCTTTACCATAGAATAGTTTTCTCAATTGTTTTATGTATGTTGTTCCACCTTATATCACTAAAAATGTGTTTAAGTTGCATAAAATATTTTTCTGTGTCAGATATTGTCCTTAACAAGATACAAAACCATCATAAATATGAAAAAAGGAAAAAAAATAACTACTTGATTTTTTAATTGATGAACTTCTAGCTAACTTGCATATTATTGTGTCAATACTCCTCTCTATTTTAACGTTCTTAAATATTTTTGTAGAGATTTAAAAGAACGTAGCAAATATCTTAACAAATGTTTGTAGTGTAGGTTTATGTATAAACAAATACATAGAATTTTCAAGAGTATAAATTGAACTTTTAGCATGATCATTTTCCTTGGTGGATTGATAATAAGTTGATAATATTTTCATGATTTACACTTATAACTAAAGTATAATTTATTATAGTAATCGTCTATGGACATGAAATATTATGGGTTCTACACTTTTGCACACAACATTCAATTATTATTATTATATACATACACATAATTGCATCCCTATACATAGTTGATCCTGATAGTTTCTCGATTTAAAAATTATACATGAAATTAAAAATTGAAAATATATCTACTATTTTCATTATAGCATATCTAAGACACATCTATAGAGTAGATAGACAAGCAGCCAAATTAAACTTGCCACCACAAATCTAATTGGGGTGTTACTATGTGTATTGGTCCGTCGTGTGCAATTGTTCATGTAAATTAAGGTATATTTTATTTTACTTATAAATAGTAATATAATTCCAAAAAGCGTTACTATTTAATACCCTCATTCTGTGTGGGCCCCAGACGGTCGACCTGTTTGCACAGCCTATAGACCGGCTCTGGTCTTGACGCCACCTCGATGGTGACATGAGTGGCTATGTAACCTTGTGCCGTTTTCTTCAGTTTGCTCTACCTTTGTACGCCATCTTGATAGGGGACACATTACTTTATTGGTTACCTAGTTTTTTTTCATTACTGTAAAACTCGTTGATGCTTAGGTTAATAGAGGTTTTTGCTATTGCCCATGATTAATACTTCCTTTTGTTTCTCTGCCTAGGACCTGTGTGGCTTTGTTGACCCCAAAAATGCGACGATCTACTTGTTGGACTAATCATGTTGAAACCATACGTCGCCTTTTCTTTAGAGAATGATGCTTAACTATATAACATTGTGTAAAGCTTGATCCTTCCTCTGTCGCTCCATTTCTGAGATACACTTCAAACTTGGCATCAGTATTCCACAGAGAATACTCATTGATACCTTACCCTTGCTTTTCTCTGTGATATCGTCCTATGAAGCGACCTTGTCTCTCTTGGCCTCCGTAAGACTTAACTATGTGCTGACAGTCCATAACCGAAATCGGACTTCCTTGGGGAAATGGTGCTCATAATTACCCCCTGGATCATTGATGCATGTAAAATGCATACATGAACTTTGCATTGTTTTACTTATATTTCAATCATATTTGCATCATATAAGAGTTATATCACTGTTTATAAATGATTTTGGGAATATTTCATTGTTTTCCTATTTTTATGGAATTAACCATGCACAGGCAGAAAACCCCATTTTCTATATTTTGATGTTTCAGGGACCCAAACGACATCCAAATGACCTAATAATTTACGAGCATCAGTTTTTGGAAGGAACAAAGCGTAGGAGCAAAAGAAGCCAACAAACAGAGGCCCGTGGGCCAAAAGAGGGTGGCCCACGCGGCCAGATTCCCTGGCCGCATGGGACCCACCATCTGGGCCCTCGAGGCTCCGTTGTCGTCGATCTTTTTTCCACCAACTCCGTCTTGACCTAAAACCGACTATAAAATAGTCCCCGACGCCCTTCGGAAAGGAGCGCCGCCGAAACACAGAAACACCGAAACAGAGACCCGGAGCTGCAGATTGGAGGGGGAAAACTCCGGCGGGGCGTGATACGTGCAAGGCACACGTTCGTTGGGAGACCCCAAGAGGAAGGTATGATGAGTGTAGCAGCAATTTTTCCCTCAGTACGAAACCAAGGTTTAATCGAACCAGTAGGAGATCAAAGACACTTCTGAAGGTTGTTGGTGAAGGAGTGTAGTGCGGCGCAACACCAGGGATTCTGGTGCCAACGTGGAACCTGCACAACACAATCAAACTACTTTGCCCCAACTTAATAGTGAGGTTGTCAATCTCACCGGCTTGCTGAAAATAAAGGATTAGACGTATAGTGTGGAAAATGATGTTTGTTTGCAGAGAATGAAAGAGAACAATGATTGCAGTAGGTTGTATTATCAGATGTAAAAGAATGGACCAGGGTCCACAGTTCACTAGTGGTGTCTCTCCATAAAGATAACTAACATGCTGGGTAAACAAATTACAACTGGGCATTTGACAATATTGAAAGTGCATAATAATGCATGTACAAGTTATGGTGTCTACTATGAGATTTAATTGGGCATTACAACAAGGTACACAGACCGCTATCCAGCATGCATCTGTGCCTAAGTAGTCCACCTTCAGGTTAACATCCGTACCCCTTTCAGTATTGAGTTGCAAGCAACACACTATTGCATTAAGTAAAGTGCATAATGTGAGCAACACAATTATCCTTAGACAAAGCATCGCTGTTTTACCCCTAGTGGCAACAGCACATCCACAACCTTATAACTTTCTGTCACTGTCCCAGATTAAATGGAGACTGAACCCACTATCTAGCATAAATACTCCCTCTTGGAGTCACAAGCATCAACTTGGCCCAATTATAATTAATCTGTCACGTAACAAAAGCCCCAGGTCCCTATTTTTCTGTCACGTACACGGAGTCCGGAGGAGAAACGAAGACCGAGGCATCCTCACCACGTGGCGGTACGGCTCCACCCTCTGTCGCGCCGTGACGTGGTGAGGGGCCCACGGGTGCCCACCGACGTTGTCCCTTCGCCTATAAATTCACCTGTTCGGGAAAACCCTAAATACCCTAGTCATATTCCACGAAAAGTTCCATAGCCGCCGCCGCCGTCAACCCTAACTTGGGAGGGTTCTGAAGCTCTTCCCGGCACACTGCCGGAGAGGCACCGGAGGGCTCTACATCGCCATGCCTGCCTCCGGAGTGATGCGTGAGTAGTTTATCCTTGGACTATGGGTCCATAACAGTAGCTAGATGGTTGTCTTCTCCTCTTGTGCCATCATGTTTAGATCTTGTGAGCTACCTATCATGATCAAGATCATATTATTCTAATGCTACATGTTGTGTTTGTTGGGATCCGATGAATATTGAGTACTATGTCAAGTTGATTATTGAAATATCATGTGTATGTTATTTATGATCTTGCATGCTCTCCGTTACTAGTAGATGCTCTAGCCAAGTTGATGCTTGTAACTCCAAGAGGGAGTATATATGCTAGATAGTGGGTTCAGTCTCCATTTAATCTGGGGGAGTGACAGCAACCTCTAAGGTTGTGGATGTGTTATTGCCACTAGGGGTATAACAGCGATGCTTTGTCTAAGGATAATTGTATTGCTTATATTATTCACTTTACTTAATGCAATAATCTCTTGCTTGCAACTTAATATTGAAAGGGGTGCGGATGCTAACCTGAAGGTGGATTATTAGTCATAGATGCAGTTGGATTACGGTCTATGAATCATGTTGTAATGCCCAAGTAAATCTCATAGTAGACATCATGACTTGTACATGCATTGTTATGCACTTCTCTATTTTGTCAATTGCCCAGCTGTAATTTGTTTAGCCAACATGTTAGTTATTTATTATGGACAGACACCACTAGTGAACTGTGGACCCCGGTCCATTCTTTTACACTGATAATACAACCTACTGCAAACACAGTTTTCTTTCATTCTTTGCAAACAAACATCATTTTCCACACTATGCGTCTAATTCTTTATTTTCAGCAAGCCGGTGAGATTGACAATCTCACTATTAAGTTGGGGCAAAGTATTTTGGTTGTGTTGTGTGCAGGTTCCAAGTCAACCGTCAAGACCACCCTTTCGACGCAAGCACTCTTTCTGGCACCATAGCCAGGGAGAAGAAGCACCTCTATTCAGCAAACCTCCATCTCCCATCAACACCACTTTTCCTGACGCCGTTGACACCTTCAGAAGTGTCTACATCTCCTACTGGTTCGATAACCTGGTTTCATACTGAGGGAAAACTTGCTGCTACACTCATCATACCTTCCTCTTGGGGTCTCTCAACGAACGTGTGCCTTGCACGTATCAGTTCTCAAAGGTTTGCTCCTCCAGAGATGGCATTACTGACATCGACCGTGTTACCAAAACTGAAGGAGTGGGCACGCGTTGTTGGAGATGCACGAGAATCCGGTTTGGTTTGGTGTGCGATCAGTTGCACATCAATTTCCTAGGAACAGAATAAGAAAACGGCAGCCGACTCCAACCGTGCTTAGCGGTTGCCATCATCTCCTCCTAGTCTTTAGCATACACAAGAGGGGGTGGAAATCTTTGATTCAGATGTACTCAAGAATACAAATTGATCTAAGAGAGAGTTTAATAATGGCGAAGCTTGGGGGAGGGGGGCATTGCCCCCCCTGTTTTGCACTAAAATTTATCACTAGTGTTTGACCATGTGTGTTTAAACATATCCCACTGCCCACCTTGCCCCTAACAACTAATGTACATAACATAGTGGATTTACTAGTCATGGTGGTAACTACACACCACGGTTTTCCCCTCATTTTATGAAAAAAAAAACATGAAAATATGTCAAGAAAGTTGCAACCTTCGGCACATTTTATGTGCATCGATGAAACCTGTTGTCGCTCAGGTAACTACAGACCTTAGTCTGACCGTCCCGTATACGCACGAAAAAAGAGAATACTCAATGGGGTGGGGGATTTCAACATTAGAGTTGATAGATTTATACAAAACTATTTTGTAATTTTTTCAGTTCATATCCCGGTTGTTATGATTATTTTTAGAAGTCAACGAGAAGTCAATTCAAAGTCGACCCTAAAATGACGACAAAAAAATTCTTTTTTTCAAAATTCTTAAACCCGTTTTGGACGCCAAAAATTTGTGCTCTATCAGGATATCAAGCTAAAACAGGTATGTACGGCTTACATCTCCGTCTAATGCCATGGTGTGTAGCTACCACCATGACTCGTAAATCTAATATTTAGAGCCAAACTAGAACACACCTATAAATAAAATTTAAATTACTTTCAAGAATTTTACTACTCCCTCCGTTCGGATTCATTTTTGTGACATCCTTTTCCGAACAGAGGGAGTAGAATTTATTTAAATGGGCTATAATAGCTAAAAAGCCCCCATATATTCTTAATATTGGTGAATTTGCCATATGGCCATCCAATATTGTCTTGTTTCTGTGAAAAGTTGAGAAGTGTTATTTCAAACCATGCTCATTGCAATTGATTTAAAACCTCATTGTTTACAATTAGAAAGTAAAAAACCCAAAAAAAACTCATTCTTTAACCTGTGTGGTCGTCCCATAGCCCCCATGCCCTCGCTAACGACGCGCAATTAAATTTTGATTATTTATGGTAGAAATTTTTATATCAAATTCTTCTTTACTCCGTCATACAATGTGTTGAGGGATTTAATTTAAGAAAGTCAATCGCATGATGAAAATGTGGTTCAAGTAAGGTCGACGGGGTCATGTGGGGATATCGCGATCCTGACGCGCCGTCGACATCGTCACGTCCGACCCCTCCCATGTGAATTTTATCCTCCCTCAGCTCGCTTGTTGTCTTTCTTCCACCGGCCACCCTCAATATGTAGCACTCCTCGGTTTACTGTGATTTCCAGTCTCTTGTCGACTTCGTTCCCTTTTGTGGTCACCATGCAAAAAACACTAACCCCTGACATGTCGAATGCCGACGAGACGCAGAACTGTGCCAACGTTGGATCCCTGCTTGTACACTCTGTCCGAAGCTGTCGGCGTGCCCGCCCCAGCAATACCCGATCTTGTACTTGCACGACGGTGTTGTCGGCCAAACATATTCCGTGCAAGTCGGAGATGCAGGACACACGAGGCAGTAGTAGTAGGTCTACATGCCAGATTGGATGGTGGTGAGTTCAGTGGCGAAGGGTTGTTGTCGTTCAAGTTGGGGAACTTGGTGGGGACGAGATCGTCGTCAGTGAGGGCGGGCGGCCGACGCACAACGTCGAAAGCTTCATCTACCACATTCAAAATTACGTGGTTAAGATTCAACATAATCGTTTAACAATATCTATTAAGAAAATACCACTGATATTACTCAAATGCATACGGTTATAAATAGAACAATATTAAAGAAATTTTGATATTAGCAAAACTGAAGGGGGGGTGGGGGCGGTAAACTCCCATACCATCCCAGTTGATGATCGTCAGATCATACATATTGTACTCTTTTTTCCTTTGATGAGTTTTTCTCAATGGTTCCTTATAAACGGTTTTTAATGAGACAATATAAATACAAGGGTTCGGATATGCCATTTTGCTGTTCTCCTTATATTTTTTCCACTAGGTTTTAGAATACTATTTTCTTATTTTCTCATAGGATCTTGGGGAGAGATTCTCCGATATAAAAAAAAATAAGGACTTTACAACACTCAAGACTATGTAAAGACTTCATGTGGTATACATGATTAGCAAATAAAATCTGATAAACAATCAAGACTATGTGAAGACATTCAAGGTGGCGATTGTCCCCTAATTCTCCCAATCTCTAGTTCTATATGAAAACAAATACAAGAGCACCTAATTCTCTCAATCTTTAGTTCTCAAACGTATACATTCGATTGTTTTCAGTGGACAAATTCTTCCTATACTACTAAGCCTACACATTTGTTCTGTAACCATTGATGTTGCAGGCACGCACGTTCATTCTCTGAACTCGTTTCTCCTTCCAAGAATCTGAACGAACCCAGCCACGGCGGCGCCGATGACGAACCAGGTCACCCCGGCCAAGACGACCTGGAGCTCGAAGCTGTTGACCACCAGGGGCGGCGCCAGCAGGGGGGCGAGGTGGGGCGGCCGCCCCCCCTCAACTTTTGCTAATTTTTTCATTATACATATTCAATACGTATGTAACGTATCTATACGTGAAAGGGAGGGGAAAAAAAAAGGAAAAAGAGCCAGAACGAGCACGCATCGAGCAGAGCACGTCTCGGTCGCACGCATCGATCCCCAATCCCAACTCGCTCCGCCCCGCGTCTCGCTCCGCCCCGCATCTCGATCCGCCGCCGGCCGCCCGTCGTCGCCCGCCCTGGAGCCGCTGCCGCCGGCCGCCCTGGAGCCCTGCCTGGAGCCGCTGCCGCCCCTGGAGGCTGGACCGCTGGAGCCGCTGCCGCCGGCCGCCCCTGGAGCCCTTGTTTGCAGGTTCGTCGTCTTGTATTCGGTTGAATTGAATCTGTGGCTGCAATACTGAGCGCGTGTGTTGAATTGAATCCTGTGCTTGCTCTTCTTTGATTGACTGTTTTCATCTGTTCAATTTCTTGTCTGAGATTGTGTTTGTGTCGGCAGTTGGTCACACTGCTCCGATTTTTGATCCGAGTCTGTTTGTCTCGTGCATTTTACAGTCTGGAAGAGATGACTTATCATTCAGTAGGATTGTAGGAACATGATACCGTAGCTATATCATTAGTGCAGAAATCAGTAATATAGGATCAATCAGACTAAAATAGCGTACTGCACAGATGGATGCCGGAGATGAGGAGCTGGATTGGGAAGCTATTTCAGCACAGATGGATGCCGGAGATGAGGAGCCGGATTGGGAAGCTATTGGAGCACGGTTGAATGCATTCGACTTGGAGGATGCAGAGGAAGTTGCAGCGCTGGCAGCGGCAAGGGCAGGAGTTGTAACATCATCTCGAAACTGCAGGCGGAGGCGTGACGACACGAACGACCAACAGCGACAGGGACAAGAAGAGCAGGTTCTTTCTCCCTCTTTTCAGATTTCAGTTTTGATGTCTATTGTTGTAGCAAAATACTTGAATTTTGATATCTACTTGTATTACAGGAAACTGCAGAAGCTATTGTTCATGAAGTTTTTGATCTATCAAATGTTGTTGCTGATCCTGCACTTCGGAGATCAATTGAAGAATTTGGTACTCAAGAAATAAGGGATCTCATGAGAAGGGCATATTTATCGAGAGGTCCGAGTCGATTGATTGGCCATACTTTTACCAAGACAAAAATTGGGGGAGATTGGAGATCATTCCTAGCTACATGGTATGCCGAATTTGATTGGTTAGAGTATAGTGTGGAGAAAGATGCTGCATATTGTTTCTATTGCTTTCTTTTCAAGTCATCAAGCACTAGTGTACATTTTGGACACGATGCTTTCACAAAATTGGGGTTTAAGAATTGGAAAAAAGGTCCGGAACATTTTAGAAAGCATATAGGTGGTACAAACAGCATTCACAATAATGCAAGAAGATATTGTGAAGATTTTAGAAACCAAAAACAAAGTGTGTCATATGCTATTGCTTGTCATGATGAGAAATCACATATTGACTATGAAATACGGTTGAGAGCTGTGCTTGGTATTGTAAGGTTTCTTCTTGAGCAAGGTCTAGCTTTTCGTGGGCATGATGAGTCCATCAATTCCATCAACCGAGGAAATTTTCTTCAAATGTTGAAGTGGTATGCCTCAAGATGTGAGGAAGTAGCCAATGTGGTCAATCTAAATGCTCCTGGCAATCTCCAACTGACATCTCATGAGATTCAACAACAAATAGTCCAAGCATGTGCAGAAGAGACCTCACAGGTCATAATGAGTGAGCTTGGGGATGCTTGTTTCTCTCTACTTGTTGATGAGTCTCGTGATGTATCGGTGAAAGAGCAAATGGGCGTGATATTGAGGTGTGTCATATGTTTTTGTTGAACTCATTTGTTGGAATCCCATAACTCACATGACTATTCTAATATTATGTTCTTGCTTGTAGGTTCGTGAATAAAAAAGGAGAGATTGTGGAAAGATTTCTTGGTGTTAAGCATGTTGTTGATACTAGATCGGCTTCTTTAAAAACAGCCTTGGATGCAATGTTTGTTAAATATAATTTGTCCATGTCTAGATTGAGAGGACAAGGATATGATGGTGCCTCAAATATGCGTGGTGAGCTACATGGTTTAAAAACATTGGTGTTGGCCGACAATCCTCATGCTTTTTATGTCCATTGTTTTGCCCACCAACTTCAATTGGTGGTTGTTGCTGTTGTGAAAGGAGTTCTAGGTGTTGGTCATTTCTTTGGTCACGTAAACAAGATTGTTAACATGGTTAGTTCTTGTAGATATTGCAAAGATGTGTATTCAACTCTATGTATACAATTCTAAATGCACCATTATTTTGTAGGCGAGTGCCTCTTGTAAAAGGAAAGATGCATTGTTGCAGAAGCATCATGACTATATGGTAGCACAACTAGAGAGTGGGGAAATCTCGTCGGGAAGAGGCCAACATCAAGAGACAAGTTTAGCAAGACCCGGTGATACCCGTTGGGGGTCACACCACAGAACACTAATCCGGATGCATCATATGTGGGATTCTGTGATTGAAGTGCTACATGGTATTTCTCTTGATGGAGGAGATCCCGAAGAAAGAGGTTTGGCTTCTGGTTATATGTCCTATTGATCTGCACCGCATGCCTTGATCCTAGAGACTCATTTAGCAACTTTGATCACGAGAAGCTAATTGAACTTGCCAATATTTACTCCGTGGATTTCTCTTCACATGATTGCTATGTCTTGGTTGACCAACTCAACATATATATTGATATGATGAAGAGTAGTCCTGATTTCTTATCATGTGATACTCTGGGTGATCTTTCTCTCAAGTTGGTTCAAACTAGAATACATTTGATCTTTCCATTGGTCTACCGGCTCATCACACTTGCTTTGACATTGCCGGTTGCAACGGCATCAGTTGAGAGGTTTTTCTCTTCCATGAAGATTGTAAAGACAGATCTTCGAAACAAGATTGGTGATGATTGGTTCGGTGATTTGATGATTTGCTATTCTGAGAAAGAAATATTTCAAGAAATTGATGACAAGAAGATTATGCTACGTTTTCATGCCTTAGGGAATCGTCGAGGTCATCTACCTCGGAAGTTTCATCTTGCTAGCACAACTACAACTTAATGGTATGACACTATCCTATGAAAAACTAATAATTGTATGATACATGTGCTCACAATTTTGTCATATGTTGTAGGTGTCTCTTACATATTGGGATATCATATGGTGGCTGCCAATTGTTCAACTCAAGTGACATGAGTCCATGTTAGTACGTTACTAGTTTTTAAGTTGTTTTTAGATTACTTTTATGTCATTGTTAGTTGTACTTGATGAGTTATGAAACTGAATATGTTTGAACCTTTTTTGTGTTGAATACACTTGCTTTTGCCTAAATTTTGTGAGCTTTAATATTGTGAGGCTTCGACTTATTTACATTGTTCCTTCCATACAATTGGGGATTACATGTGTTGTCAAAAAAAAAATCGCCGGTGGCACATCTTTTACTGTTCGCCCCCCCTCGTCTGAATTCCTGGCTCCGCCACTGTTGACCACTCCCAGAGCAGCCGCGCCGCCGATGTGGTCCTCGATCACGCCTGATCCGGCCATTTCCTCCCTGCTGTACCCGGCGATCCCCGCGGCAACGACCCCCATCAGCAGCGGCACCGTCAGGTCGATCCTCGCGCTCCTCACCGGCGCTCTCCTGGATGCTGGTCTCCGCGGGCGGCTCTTTGACGGCGCGGCAGTTTGAGCGTCCGGCGTCGGGAACGAGGCCGAAGATGGCAGGTTAAGCTGCGGGGTCCAGTACTCGTCGCGTTGCCAGGCGTGCACCGCCGACGCCGTCGTGCCTTCCGCTTTGCGCCGCGCGGCCGCCTCCTTGAGCCTCTCTGTCACGTCGTCGGTGGCATCTGAAGAAGGTGGGGGCGAGGACGGTGGCGGCAGCAGGCGGAGAGGAGCGGGGACGGTGGCCGTGGCGGCGCCGGCCGGAGCTCTGAAGGGCCGCCAGTACCACCAGTTGGACATGGACATGATCGTCTGGACCGCGGATGTCCTCGACTGCCGCGATGCCTCCGATTCCTGCGCATTCATCAGTGACCAGATTAGCTGAGCTGAGCGTGCGCATAGGCAGAGGAGTGGCACTTGACACTCTGTCAGTAGTCGATCAGCAGAGCACGAGGCAGCTGGAGGGGATTTAACTATGATTACCTCGGATTGCCTGGTGGTGGACCTCTGCTCCATCTCCTGGAACCTGGCCTTGAACTTGCGGACCTCGGCGAAGATGTCCGGCGAGCCCGCGGCGTTGGCCTCGGAGACCCGGACCCTGCGGCGCGGCAGCTTGGACATCAAAAACTCCAGCGCTGCCAGGTCCGACCTCTCGACCATCCTAACGGATGCACAGAAATCAGCTCAAAACGTTCATGGAGATCATCAAGAAAAGCATAGACTGAATCAGAAGCGTACGAGATGCAGTCGACGGGGCATGTGCTGATGGCGTCGGCGATGCGGTCCTCGGGGTCAGCCCACTGCGCGACGACGCGGGCGCGGCCGTGGACGGACTCGATGGCGAACGTGCTCCCGGCGTGGAGCGCGCACTTGAGGCAGCCGACGCAGGCCACCTCGTCGACGAACACGGCGCGGGACTCGGCCTCGGCGCCGCGCCACGACGAGTAGAGCGGGCGGCCCGTGTAGCCCTGGAACTCGGACCGCTTCGCCTGCTCCCGGTCGTACGCCTGCCGCTGCGCCGGGTCCGACAGCAGCGCGTACACCTCGTTCAGCACCACCGCCATGTCGTGGTTGGCACCCGCCTCGGTGCCGCCGGCGACGTCCGGGTGGCACCGCTTCTGCAGCGCCCGGTACGCGGCCTTGATCTCCGCGTGCGGCGACGACGGCTCCACCCCCAGCAGCGAGTACAGGTCGTAGTCCGTCGCCCACGACGACCCACGCCCACCGCCGCCGCTAGAAGAACTCGACGACGAACCGCCGGTGCTGGTTGAAGCAGCCTGGCATCGGTGATGGTGACGGGAGGAGGGCCTGGAGCAGAAGGACGGCCTGGGGTTGGCGAGGGAGACGGCGGTGTTGAGGAGAAGCGCGGGCATGGCTGCTTCGCTTGGCTCTGGATTTGCTGCCGCCTCCCGAATGGTGGGAGAAGCTTGAGCAAGGCGATGCGTACACGTTGTGTGAGCGAAAGTTACAAGATATTTTTTTTCGCTGCTGCTTTGGAACTTTTTGCTTGCCTTTTACTTCTGCCCAAGTAGGCACTGATATTTTGGACCAGAGTAGCTAGGCTCCAGAAATAAGGACGAGTTCCTGTTATCAGATTGAGAAATATAAACCGAAGCCGTGACAGCTCCATGATCTCGTCAGCACGAAAGTGAAGTGTTCAGGAGTTGCAAGGAAAACTAAACGCTTTCAGCAGCAGATACAATGAGCCTGAAAGAAAGAAAAACCTGAAATGTCATGCAAGCATCTTGGCAGCTGTATTTCCAGAAGCCTTCGGCCATGAAACAGGCCAGCTTGGGGTTTGCATCCATGATAAGATGCTCGTGTCATGTCGGAACCAAGCACTGCTATGACGAGTTAGAGTGGCAAGAGACTTTGCAACGAACCTGCACTATAATGTGTTGTGGCTATACAAGAGCTAGAGTTAATATTTACACAGAGACCCATTGTTTTCCATTCTAGCACATCATGGAAAGCACACACTCGTAACATCCAACAGATGTCCCTAAGATATTTTCATGGCCTGAATATTTTCATCGTTCTGGATACTTGTGTCCGGCAAAATGGGCATCGTGACACAGAACTAGAGCATCTATTACAGAGGACGTGGCCGCACGGTATCAGAGTCATGTTGACCTCGGCGTTCAGGCAGATGCGGCATGACCATGCTGCCTTGGCAACATCAGCTTCTTTAACCGCCGACTCAGCTTTCTCCTACAACAATAGTTAAAACAACTTTCAGTTGGAATTCAGAAGAGTGCTTCTACTAGCTTCACAATATGCTATATTGCTATGCGGTGCTACAGTTAAGCGGTTTCCACCTAGAGTATTATGTTGTTCAAATTCTGAACAAAGGATCTTTTTCCGGGTTGGTGTGTTGAAACCCCTATGAAAATCTCCTTAAAACATGCTTACACAAGCACACAACCTGTGTTCTAGTGAAGGTGACTGACAGGTGCTACTATCAGGAGAAATGCATTCAAGACAGACAAGAGATATTGCAGTGAACGAACCTGCTCCATCAAGAGAGACACTTGAGATTCTTTAAGCTGGTCTTGCAAGTAAAGAGTACTCTGTAGCAGTGTTTCCTTCTCAGCATCCATCCTTACCCCTGCAGCTGAAAGCATATCGTGGACGGCCTGTACCAACTCGGCGGAAGATACTTTCCCGTATTCAAGCCCAGCAGCCTGTAAACAGCAAAACTATTTTATGGACACAGTCCAGCTTCCAAAGAGTAGACTGCAAAGAAAGGAAACTAACCATATCGCCTGCGATTTCAGTTCTAGCGCTAATGGACGAATGGCCCGGTTGTCCAGCTTCTACCACTCTACCACCATCCAGTTGGAAAGGTGCAGAAGAGAGGTCAGCCATTGAAACACTCTTAAACGAGTAAACCTGACTGGAGAGTAGCATGCGAGTCTCGCCGGGAGCTGTCTCTACCGGAAACCTGTAAAGCGCCTGGCCGGCTGATGGCCTTACATCTTCAGGAACCCTACCATACCTAAGCTTCTCCCCTTCTTTTCTTGTCTTCCATGCCACAATTTCTCCGCTATAGAATGGTCGTAAAGGAAGGAATTGTACCTGGAGAGCATCTTGTGATAATAAGTCTGCTCCCACGGAACTGGCATACCTTCCTTCACGTTTTGAAACTCCAAAGTCAGTGCCTAGATGGAGTATTTCAAGGACTTCTTTCTCTGAACCATCTGGGCATGCAAATATCGAAGCAATTGGCAAGATTACCGGTGCCCCTAATTTGTGGCTAACAACAATTCCAACAACATCATGTATTGTCAAAAAACTTGGGGTCTCCGCAATTAGAATATGACCCGTGGATTTGTTGGCAAAATAAATGCTTCGGTGCTTTCCGTTACTTGACCATTCAGGAATAGAAGGATGCTGAGCAGTTCTTGTAACATCTTGGAGATTGGGAAGCAAAAGAAAGCGAGTATGGACATATTCAACAAACTGCAGATTCTCTGATATATCCTTCAGTATACTTTCTATCTGCACTATACTGAGGGCTTCAAAAGAAGGGAAATGATTGGTTATACCGATCATCACAGTCCTTAATGCATCATGCAATGATTTACTGAGCAGCTTCTTTTTTATTCTATCCAGAGTAACTGAGCAAATGCTGTCGAGAACCTGAAGTGCTTCTTCTCCGTCAAGTTCCTGACAAGGGAAAAATAAGTTAATATGGAATTGAAAATCAATTTAACATTGCTTCCACAATCATTTAATTGGCAAAGAAGTATCAGATCCCATTAGAGAAGTATACCTCTACAATGACATCCGAGAGTTTCTTTATGCCCAAGGCCTTGCAAATGTTCTGAGGAAGATCTGGATGAGCAAATCTTATCCTTGATGTATTTATATTACTCAGCAGATGAGAACCATATGGGTCAATATACACACATGATGAAGCTGAGACAAGCCTGCAGCCATCATCTGGTATTACAGAATCAAAAATCCCTTCTGAACAATCTGAGATAGCCTGGTTGCCTCCTGAACACATGTAGTCCAAGATTTCCATCACTGCACGGAGTTCGTTTGGGTTCAGGCGCTGGTAACCACATGCCTTTTGGATATCCAAAAGAAGTTCCTTCGCATACGAGTTTGTAAGACTTTCCTGCATCCCAATTTCTCTAAGAATGGAGACAGATGGAAGATACAGGGTTGGAAGTTCGAAAGCAAAAGGTGACATGTTGATAGTCAGACGCACAAAAAGTGATTTGGCTGCTATTAAGCGAGTACCATTTGCAACTGGTATAAATGCCAGATTCTGCAATTCTGTTTTTTCTGCAAAGACCAAGCAATAAAAAAATCAGTTTAGAGTAATGGCTGGTCTATTTTGACAAAGCAGCAAAAGCTCATTGCACCTTTCCCTTATGTGGTTCTCTTTATATAGCCTAGCGACGAAGAGCAGGCTCAAGGGAATGTCTTAGTAAGTTCATTATTAACGATTTTGGCTTTATGGGTATGCGTTATGACTTCTTACTGCCGCCATCAAGCAAAATTGATAAGTGTAATGAAAAATGATCATCGTACAACTGTTCAATTCTTCATGATATCAGCAAGAAGTAAATCTCACTGAGCAACGGAATGATTCTGGCAGAAAAAAATCAAGATACTGAGTGGGTGCAGAACAAAATATTTCACCATATCCTACACAGAAATATGGGAGTATCTACAGAGCTGTCCTCAAGTTTTTGGTGAAAAGGAAATTTAGTTAGATCAAATCTAGATATTTAGGAGAGTCGCATATCCATTTCAGGTACAAGTGTGGTCTGGCCATACAGGCCACACAAAAATTTGCATGATTGTACTCAAGTATGAATCCTCACTGAACAGAATCAGGACTGGTTGCAATGTTAAGTATAGCATTAGGTGTCTTCTAGTAAGAAAAATAGGAAAACTTCACCACAAGTAACTGAAATTACATTGAGAAGGTGAGGAACTAAAGATATTATTACAAATGGCAAACAAATATATGACATATACAGTGAGGTAAGAGTAATCAGTTGAGTCTTTGTGCTACCTGAAGAGGATATTGTCCCCCAAACTTGATCCAAGTACTGCAAGATCCTGAGAAAGGCATCTTCCACTGTCATTATCCCTGATGAAGATGGCCAGTGTGCCAGCGTGTCCTCACCATTGCCTCTCCCAACAGTCTGTTTAGTTTCACACAAAGGTAAGGAAGAAATCATTCTGATATTAACACGTAAGTATTAAACGACATTGACCTGCAAGTGCTTCAGAACTGTAGAGAAGGCAGGAGGACTCCGAAGCCGAAATGCTCCCCAAGAATAATCAGGGGGAATAATTGCTTGTTTGGCCAGAATTGGAGCAGAACTCCACGCTAATGGCCAGTCTTTTGACAAGATAGCTTCACTATAAGAGGCAAGTACCCTCTTACCTCCCGTCTTGCCACCAATACTTGGAAAGCCTTTTTCTGCAGGTACAAATACAATTTTTCCAATCTTTTGGCAAAAATCACTATTATACAAAGTAGCAAAATTTGTCAAAATCACATTTACAACAGATTCTGCCAAAGACCATAACTCAGAAGGAATTTCATTTTTTCTGTCTGACAAGTCTGCGTCGAAGTCATCATGATTTTCTATAGATGACATCACATCATTTCCCATTGTTTCAATTTTCGTCGCACATTGTACTATCATATCAGGCTCTGTGGATGTTCGAAGGCCCGCTTTTCTGAGTATAGCAAGCCAACCATCTGACATGAACCTTTCGCCAGGAAACTTATTTCTCTCCCCAAAAAATACAGAAGCCAGCAAAGCATCCGAAGGGTCAAGTAGTTCCTTTGGTTTGAATAGCTCTGTAGAAAACTCATTTGCATTTGTCAGAAAATTAGTGTCCCTCAACGTATTTACTGCAGCTGAATTCAGTTGCAGATCTTTCCAGTTTGCATACAAGTAAGCTAAAATCTCTTCCTGCTCTTGAACTGTTTTACTCCCAAAGCCAGGCAAAGCAAACCTCACTAGTATTTCCTGATCATTTAATTGTTCAACCCCCAAGGCCTGAAGAAACAAATTTCCATCATTTGAACAAGAGAGACAACGCGAATCACTGGGTTGAAAGAACGCTGTAGGAGAAATAATGCAATGATCAGACCCTACGAGACTAGTGTATGTTCCTGTAACTGTTTTGTACATTGGAAGTTCTCTCAAGACGTCCAGTTCTTCTCTCTGATAAAGGTGGCTGCTAGATAATCTGAACTCTGAGACAAATAACATGAACAGTCTATCACAATCTTCGCTTGATAGACTGAGTGATGAAGGTAAATGAGCAGCATTTTTTGATGAAAGTAACTTAGAAGCAATTGTCTGTCCAAGAGCTCGATCATGTGAAGGAAACAAATTGCATAGGGCAGCACACTCTGGGAAAGACAAATCGAAAATTGGTATGTTCAACTGATTAAGCAGAGCAGGTAACCATGGAAACTTTGAGTTCATTGACTCAAACGCAGCATCAAGTGTGCTCTTCTGTTCAACTTCACCAGTATCATCTCCTTGTGGATCAGATGTGCCAACCTCTCTAGCCGCATCATCAACAACCCCACTAACATGTAACATCTGAGTATTTGATTCAACGGCCGGAGGTACAAATATTAGTTGACATTCTTTCACAGAGCACAGAACTGGCCTGTTTAGAAAAGCAGGAATCAAGGGCCAGTCAGACAAAAGGGAAAGGTCACCATTCAAGGAGCTAAATATGTTCCAGAAGCTTCTGATCCATTTGGGAGATGGCCCAGTAGACGATGAAACAGCATTACGGTCCCAGGGAATCCATTGTGGCTTCCTCTCAACTGCACGTACCCAATGTTCGTCAAATATTTGCTTCAAATGGCCTGATAATAATTGAGGAGAAAAACTCTTCAACTTCAGAGGCGCATGAATAACCTGAGTGGAGAGCAGCAGAGCCAAGAAGGGTTTTTCTAAACATTGATGATGGATAAAGCGATCCAACAAGGGGCGCATCAACAGCTGCTGCTCCTCACTGGCAAACCAAAGTTCGGTAGCTCCCAGCCTTGTCAGACATTTTGTTGACGTTGGAAATGGGACACTTTTGAGTTCAGATATGATAGATGACAAGACACTATTCTCACCAGCTTGGGCTCTATGGGATGCTGGGCCACTGGTCTTGCTGATATCCTCCACAACCCCCGACCAAAGTCATATAGGGCCTTCCCGAAGTATGTCATGATTTCAAGTGCGTCACCCCCAGAAGTACCTGGCCTCTCTGTACTTGTGTGGTAAGACAAGGAGCTGCTTGAAGATGGCATAAAATGTGGTACAGAAGAATTCACTGGTTCAGCAAGTTGTCTGTTAAGGTGTGACTGCTCAGGTCTATGTAGATCTGAAAACCGGTATGGGTCCATATCTGAGAAGCAATATGCAAGAACATCTATATATGTTTCAATAGATCGAAGTAAAATGGTTGAAGACTCTTTTAGTAGATTTCTAACCATCTTAGGCCTGATCTCTCTTACAGCAACTCCAACTGCTTGGATTTCACTAACCAACTCCCATGGAACAGAAAACACAGGATAGTGCTCTTTAATGAAACTACAGACAGTAGCAGATGGTAGGTTATCATCATCTCCACTCCCTGAGTGAGACAAGAACATACCCTCACCCACTTTAACAAGATTTCCCCGGTAAAGTTGCCAAACAGGGAGATCAGCCACCCGTAAATAGAATGGTCTTATCACTTGCTCTATCAAGGATTGCCAATCTGCTTTAGATGTTCTTGGTGAATTCAAATTAGAACCATGTCCAGTGAGTGCAGCTGCAGGCTGTCTTGATCTTGGCCAAAAAGAATATACTCTATCACCATAAGCCTGTAAAATAATACTCAGAGACTGTGCACACCTTGACTCAATAGCAGAAGATGCAGGATCTTTCCTAAGCTTTTGAAATTCTAAGACCATCTCAACATATGAATCACGCACACAGAGCATAAGTTCCTCATTCCATGCTTCAACCAATTTGTTTCTGTTCATTTCAAGTTCTCGCAAAGATCTATCATGTGTGCTGCCAAAAATGTAGCGCCCGCCATCATGCCTCACAAGGAAATGGCCTAAAGTCGTGACTGGCATGCTTATTGACCCAGATAGCGGTAGAGGAGATAATATACAACTGGATGCATTTATATTGGTTGGTACTCCATTTCGAGCTATGTGCTGCTACCCCAGCAACAGGGGTTAAGTTGTAGGCAAGATACCGTCTGAAACAGAAATAAATCAGCATGACAAAGACACTTTCATCAGCAGACAGATTTAACAACATTCGTGGAAGTTTCTTGGGAATTGGTTAAAGTAGGTAAAGCAGATGGAATTTTAATATACAAAAGGTTCACAACTATAGTATGATCTGAAAGAGACAAACCTGTCAAGAGCCATATTCCGTGTCTGCCCTGATCCAAGGCAGAGGGCAACAAACCATTTGTCAACATAACTGCAGCCACTCTCAATCACATGCACATCTATAGCTTGCATTTTGACAGCTGCACTTGTACTTGCAAATATTCTGGATAACTGAAACTTTCTCCATTTCTTTTCCGAAAATGGGTTCCTCAGAGTAGCTACTGATGGGTCAACAAGCACGGAATAGTTTAGGGTCGGCTGAGAGGCTCCATCCTCCCATGTTGATAAAGATACCTGATCCAAAACACATTGAAAGCACTCAATAAATGCAGAGGATCATGTTTGAGTTTCATAAATTATGCCGTCAAATCATCCACTGAGGCATTATCATCACTATGTCTGAAATAGATGCCATGTACTGTATTGTAACTGTGGTTTTTTAGTAGTTCCAGCACTCCATATTGCAGTCACTATCGAGTGGATGCAGTAAAAGCCTTTCAGTTGTGACTACAACCGATAACTAGACTATACATGATGGCGATGTACAATAAAAACAGTAACTTTAAGTTCATACAAAAAAGTAACCATGTAGCAAATACTGTTTGATAAGTTAGTCTACATCCAGAAGGTCAACAAAGACAGGAAGTGCTCTGGCATTTCTGCCATAACATTGTAAATCCTCTTTTTAGCCCATACCAAATATTGTCACTCTGATCCAGCTCAATAACATGTTCACATCATACACTGAACAAAACCTACTAAAAGTCTAAAACAGAATAGCATTTCCAAATAATCCCAAGAGAATTTAATAAAACAGAAGAAAGGATAATACCAAACAACAATAGGCGAAACCCTTTCCAATGCTTTATAAGCCCATGCTTAAAAGTGTATCGAATAGAGGAAGTGCTTGCTTATAAATTTTGGAAGAAATAGAATATGGATTTTGAAATATAAGCTAGGCTCCTAATCAAACAAAATACAAACAACGTAAAACTTCATCCTAAGGGAACAAGATGTAAATGAAAGGGTCTTATCTGAAGTACATTAACGTGGTCACTTCATATGAAATAAGATAGTAGAGTAACTAATTCTGAGTGAAGAAACACACCAGGTGTAACACTTTGCAGCAGAAAGACTAAACGGAATGTACAAAAAGTATTATGAGTTACTGCTTCAGTGTGCAAGCCATCAAAAAATAATCCTTACCTGAATAACTGACCTAAGGGACAGGAGAGTACTGGATGGATTCTGTATAAACCGATCAAAAATCTGATTTACTCTGTTGCAACCTGCTTCAAGTTCTTTTAGACATTTTGATGATAAAGGCATCCGAATAACCGTGGAGTTTGCAGAAGACAATGAAGCCTCCTGTGTAACACGCATTGGGAGGAACTGATCACGAAATCTCTCAACCAAGTCATTTCCTGAAAAGCCAGCAGTGTTAACTGTTAAGGGCTTCATCCAAATTATTAAGCACGAGTTGTACTAAACGAGAACTATATTCAATATATATTAATATGGGTCTCTCTACGTCTCAGCTGACTGAGACGTCACCGTTTTTCTTGTTAGCAGATTCGGCCGATCGCAAAGCAAAAGTACGATCAGACGGTTACAGATGTGGTTGAGACATAAGCTATGTCTCAGCTAGCTGAGACTTAGCAAAACCGTATTAATATAGACAACAATGAACTAATGATAAAAATTCACATGTGAAGTTTCAATTAATTGACATAAAAATTCACATGTGAAACTTCAGATCGACATGATAAAAAACAGTAATGCAACAGTTACATTAATCAACTATTGCAGTAGCATAAATAATATATCCAACAGATATGGAATAATACACGTAGCAACGTGGGTCCAAAATAAATCTAGCGGGTTCATTAAGTTTTGTCCCTCAACAGAGTCCTGCCCAAAAGGAGTTAGTGCAGATCAGCAGATGATGAAACATATTTCTTTTAGCTTCTTGGTTTTTGTCTAATTTCCAATCATGTAAAATCAAAATATAACATATAGGATGGCATATCTTTATCCAAATTTAAGCTGGTGGTCCCTGCGACTTACAATTATGCATACAAAAATTGGTCTTATCTAAGGATTAGCATCTTGATCAGACTCATAGAAAAATTCAAAGTCTTTCAGCAAATTGTGACACAAATCATTCTCAATGTTCAGTGTTTAGTCCATTAATACTGAACATTTTGAATGAAGCATACTTCGAGTGATTACACTATTCATGTCATAAGAAATTTCTTCCACAAAAGCCTATAAAGTTTCTAGTGGCAAAAAATTCTTCAAGGTTTTGTAAGGATCCTATATATGCAGGCCTCATTTGCCTGGCTCAGATCTTATTCTGGATACTTGAGTATGCTTCCTAACCAACCAAAATGTGAAAATTTATTATACAAATGAATTCAAAAAAGTAATAATTGAAGTAATAACTGCACCTATTAAAGAGAAGAATCTGGCAGATGATGTAGCAGTGGAAGTCACACCATCAGTCAAGCCCAAAGGATCGAAAACGTAGAAATAGCCAGCAGAAAGAATAGTCAAGGCATCACACACAAAATAGCTGCTAAGAAGTCCCAAACCATAGTTAAGAATGTTTCCCCTCAGTTTCCAAGGAGGAGGAAGTTGGAGGCTGCAGACTTCTTCTCGACTTATCATGGTTCCTTCAAAGACCACCGTCAATGAAGAACCCTGGAGGTCACCTAAAGAATTATTTTGGAAAAATCATTAATCATACATTAAATAGGTCAATATTTAGGTAATTAACTTTGCAGTCATACGATTAAGTGTATATTGATAAGAAAGAAAAAATAACCACTGATCAGAATGTTTTTGGAGTAAGGAAAAATATCATTGAAATAATTGGACAGAGGCAGTTTATAGCATACCTAGATTTTGCTGCAACAAGGACTGCTTCGGATGATCTCGTTTATCATATATTAGGTGCACTTTCTTTGCATTGCAAGAGTCAGCTAGCTCTATAAGGTCAAACAAAAGGAAATCACTCTCACCATATAGAGCCAGCAACTCGCTAATTTTAGCGTATTCCATGCATGGCAAATCCCTCATCAGCTCATCATCCAGTAATGAAGATCCGCGAAGAGATCGTACCCCTAGTCTATTAGCCAGATCATTACCAATGCTATGATGCACGAAATGCTTTGAACTGGTATCAGTATCCATCCAGGGTGCATCATTATAGACAAGGTTTCTCGAAGATGTCAGGACACCAAATGAATCTGGAATCACCAACGAACTCAGTAAAGCATCAGCTGTTTGACTATCAGGATAACAATCCACAAATGCTTCCAAAACACAATGAACAAAACTCAGTTGCTCTGCAGACAGTTGCTCTCCTTTGGCATCCTCTTGTAAGCGACGAAGTACATTGAGATAATCTATCGCATCAAATGTCTGCCTCACACCCAGCTTGAAGAGTAAACTTTTATATTCCGAAAGTTCAGATGGAACTGCGTAAAGATAAGGATGATATTTTACAGGTGATTCAAATGCAAGTGCATCTGGAGGCACAAACCTGTCCCCTATATAAACCCATGGAATTCCATCCAGATTCTCTTTTAGAATGTTGACATCACCACCACTGTCAATGATATCTTGTAATTTTGAATAGATTGGTTTGATCTCCTTTTGTAGGACAGCATCGATGGCTGTGTCTTCAGATAACATCTTGAGTTCATCATAAGACTTGGAAAGCTCAACTAACTGGGACAATAGAATGTTCACATTTAGTGTGTCTAACCAACCAAGTTTTCTTTGCAGATACATGGAACAAGAATCAGCACTCAGTATTCGCATTTTTGATGAAACAAGCCACATTTGTGATCTGGGCCTTGTAATGACTGGAGTTGCTACATTATCTTCGGATATGAGCCATGGAAGACCTTTGAGTAATGGTGCAACATGGACAGGACACCAGAAATGTTTTTCAGCTCTGACCAAAATTCATGTTCTGGTAGTCAAGATCGAAGTTGAGAACAAAGACATGATAGTTGGGTCACAACTATCCCCTTCATTTTCTGCTTCCAAAATTTCATCAGTTTTAGAAGCTTCCAGATCGCCATCCTCATTAAAGGTGTCCTTGTCCTCCATGTTTGACGTCTTCATTCAAGCACATTTAGATAACTAAGTAGCATCTGTCCACGCGCAAATGCATCATCGTCTACTCCTGAATCGTGCACCAGAAACTGACCTTGCAATGTCAAGCAAAGTACTGAAACCCATTTTTCTTTTCAGTCCAAAACTTGCCAATAATTCAATCATTTCAGTTGCCATGAACTTTTCCGAAGGAAAGAAGGTTTCTTTGTGCAGTAACTTATGGAACTCTGGCACACGAGGATCATAAAGCCTGAAGAATTACAAGTGTTACTTTATTTATACTGAAGTCTAGAGTAAAGACAAAAGAAAGGAAATAAAATCAATGTTTAAGTTATTGACACCTCATCCTAGTGGAAATGCAAATAAAAAAGCTATTGAGCATACAAGAAAAAAAAAAAGGTCTACCAACATAAATAACATTCTCACATCAAGAGAGAGAGAGAGAGAGAGAGAGAGAGAGAGAGAGACCTGGAAGGATGCAGCCATGCTCCACTAGCTGTTAACACAAAGGGGTTTCAGACAATATAGCTCTCACAGAACTATGTTTTCTATCAACAGCTTCACATCACGAACAATTGCTGAAAGAACAGCTGGCTGTGATAGAAACTCTGACATCCGAGGAAGCACATGGTCCTTGTAAAATTCAGCCTTTTCAGGTTCCCTGATACCAAAGTATGATACTAAAATCGACTTTCCTTTTCAGATTCGGTTCTTATAAAGCTTCCATTCAACAGATCCTCATGTACGCCATCAGGTTTAAGCCACTTTCTAGGATTTGTCAAACTAACAAGCTCCCTAGATTTATAAGATTCAAATATAGGGAGGTTCCTGATTGTATTCATATGTGATGTTTATCTGATTTCCTGTAAACCACTTTGACTGGAAAATAAACTGCGGAGCTCATGTGTTTCTGCCAATGAAGTACTCTCGAACAGTTCTTTAATATCCTGGACATTAGAAGCAACAGAATGCAGAGCATTAAGAACACCAGCTGCAGTGGATTCCTGAACAAAATTAGCTAACTGTGGATGCTCTATCTGCAGATCAGGTCTCAGAAAGAAACAGCCCAGTTTCTGAAGCAATGAGTGCATATTTTCACTCCACCCATCATCTCTTATTACATTTGAAGCACTGCCAAGTTGCATAAGCTTGCTATCTACAAGAGGTAGTATAGGCCATTTTGCAAATATTGAAAGATCTTCACATGAATGAAGCAAGAAATTCCAAAGTGACATCATCCATTCCACGCTTGGGTGGCCTTGTGTTCAGGAAACCAAGATAACTGCTTGGTGCTGCCATTCAGGCGGCAAAATTCTGGGCAACAGCTCAACTAGGAAATTGCAAGTAAATAAGTAAATGTTTGACCGTGCAGAAGAAGCTATGTCAAACAACTTCTTCAAAACGCCATCTGGCAAAGAGTTGTCAATAATAAGATGTGGTATGGAATCCTTAAGAAAGTCAAATTCCATTTGTGAAGTGAAGAATACTCTTTCACCCTCCCCTCGGTTATTAAACGTTGTGAATGATCCATTTGCCAAAGGAAGAAGAGTCAATCCGTGCAATTTATCAGAAAGGGAAGGCTCATCGATATCACTCAAGCAATACTCCAGAGCAAGTAAGGCCCTCTTCTCTGCTTCTGAACCCACGCTTCCGTCGGATCAACAAATTCCTTAGCAAATGAGGATTCAGAGATGAACTGATGGATGCATTCATGAAACTGTTACTATCGGCTTGGATACAGATACCAAAGGCAAACCAGCTTGCGAGAGAACTTCTGCAGCTCAGTTGCCTTTGAGAAACTGAAATCAGGGAAAATCGCTTGCCTTGTTGACACCCAATGGCCACCTCGAGCTTTTGTATACAAAACATGAAGTCCAAGTTCTGCAATTGATACATACAGCTTCCTAACCATGGAAGACCATGGCTCCACACTTACAGCAATAGGCCAAAATGAGAGAAACAGGTCAGAGGGACCAAGCTCTTCTGCCATGGCTGCAAGGAGGTGGCCATAAGCAGGAGCGCTACATCTTCAAGCAGTGCAAGATTCCATTCTGATCGCACTCTTCCTCCCCCGCCATGTCATTTCCTATCCAGATATCCCTCCGATTTGAAGATAGTTCAAAATAAGCATTTACATGCACTGGTATGCTAGTATTAATTGGTAGAGGAAGAAAGCAAAAGGCCCGACCCTCAAATAAATTCCTGCCCTGAGAAGACGAAGAGCTTGCTTGAGAACAAAATCGTCACGGTTGACTTCAGCTTCACCAGACAGTTCTTTGGTATCGTCCACACTCACAGAATGCAGATATGCAGCAACAGATGCCCAGGAACAAAGAAATGAGACTTACTATCAGAGGCAGTTGACAGCTTTCTAGCATGACCCCCACCTATACACTCGGTTAAGATCCATGAATGCACAAAGTGAGAGTAGGGCTTTGCTCAAGAATAGCAACTTTTTGAGAACTCCAGGGTAAATCGCTGTCTTTTGTCTTGTTCAACTTATTGAAAAAAGTATTCTATCCATTCCTGATGATTGATTTCCATGTACATATGCAAGCATCATATTAAGTGAATGTGGCTCTTTGGACACCTCACAACTGTTATGCTTCGAGGCACGATGAACAAGTCGCATCTCCTGGGAGTCGTGTTCCTTGACATACAAAGTTATCTTTTTAACGTTGCGGAGAAAAAGTAGAGCCTCAGATACAACTTCAGAGAATGAAGAGAAAAGCATCTCTACATCTTGGGTTGCATATTGTTCACGCTTTATTTGACTTCTAGAAGCAGCGGCTTCATTCCTAAGAGGAAACCGGAAAAGTGTACCTGGAAATGACTGTTGCAGGTCACAACCGAAGTGTAAGAATGGTGTGAACTGATCAGGGAACTGTTCTAAGATCCTCCGTCCTACAAACTTTATCCTTAAACCTGGATGAGAAGGAGATATTCCTGGTAAATAACAGGCATGTGGATCAAACATGACAATATTCTCACCAGAAACAAACCCAGGCATGTCAGTGAAGTGATAGACGCAATTGAAGCCAGACCAAACCTTCCTATGGCAAAAGGTTTCTCAAGTTTGCTGTCTTGACCAATTCGTGAGATGGAATAAAGGTCTTGTGGACTAAAAACTGAATCATTAAAGCAGTAGAGAGCAGGCCCCTGCCATTCAGCCATTTCAGGTGAAAGAATGGATGAAGTACCATACTGGGTTTTATCCAACAGAAACACAACCTCAGAAGCTTTAGCATCTTCCGCATTCTGTACCAGCTCAAAGAGAATCCCAGGACCATCAGCATACATCTCAACAATATGCTTGAGTCTTGTAGTCAAATCTTCATGTTGTCCAAAAGCCTCAGCAACCCCTGATAAACTCAAATTCATTGAATCGGAACTCTCAGCAAGCAAGAGACGGCGAAGAGAGCGAACACCAAGCCTTTCTGCCACATCATTAGAAATATTACCATGCACAAAGTTGTGAACATAATTCTTCGAGCTGAAAGCAATGCTCGATGCATTACCATGATATCATGACCAGAGTCAAGAAGCCAAGGGGCATCATTAAATACAAGTTCAGAGATAGACAGAGCCTAGCCGAAGAATCAGGTAAATATATCTGTGTTTGCTGATCCTGAAACCGGAACTCAGCTAGATGCTGCACCACCAAGACAGCTGTTCTTAGTTCTTCAGCTTCTAGGGAAGCCGTGGCTTTCCTCATGGCCATTCTGGTCAGAATACTAGCATAATCCACAGGGTCGAGATGCTCTTTATGCCAAGATCCAAAAAAAGTCCTTGAAAACTGCTAAATCAATTGGAATAACACGAATGTAAGGTGCGAGGTGAAGGTGGCCACTTAGAACAACTTCCTCAACTTCCGCAAATCCATCACCCACCCAAATCCATCTGCATCCCTCTAAACCACTTTGACAATATCCATTTCATCAGAACCAATCAAATTAGTCAGTAACGAATAAATCTTAGGCATCACCAAAGCTAATTCTTGCCGAAGGATTTGTCAGTCACAATTTCATTGTTCTTACCCAGCTCAGCAACTGAGCCGCGATTACATTCCAGAAGGAGGAGATGACCAGCCTAAGCTGTAAGACAAAGCTGAGGAAGTGCATTCACCATCAAGTATACGTGAGCTAGCAGAAACAATCCACATATCTTCCTGCAGCCTTACTTGCTTAGGTGGAGCAATCATTGAGGATACTGAAGGCCATGGCAGCGCTGGGCTTGGTGCAGTGACCAACACAGGACACCAACAAATCATTCTCAAGTCACTCCAGAATTTATCTAGATCAATCCCCAGACGTATCGCGAGGCCTCAGAGCAGTAGTAACTTTCACAAGCATATTTAACTTCTTCCGGACATCAATGTCTTATGTACATGCCACTTTTGAGCATGAATTTCAAGATATGAAAGAAGCACTTTGCCCCTTGAATGAGCCTTCTCCTGATCTTTGTGCACGAGCGAATCAATTTGCCGGGCACTTTCTATTATGTATCAGTAGAAACAGAGGTTCTAAGCCCCAAAGAGAGCAACATATCAAGAACTTCTGGGTTTTCAAATAAGCCACAGGGAAAGCAGTCTGATTCTGGAGAAGAGCATAGAGTTCTTCCACCCGAGGATCATAAAGAGATTGAGGACTTCTCAAGGTCCCATTAATAGTTGGGACAATCTAAGGACTTTCAAACCTTCCTTAAACCTTGGATCCTCCAAGGAGAGCTGGGGCAGATCTTGTAAGATGGTTAGTACAACTGAATCACGAACCTCTGTTTGCAACTGATCTAACTTGTTCAGAATATACCTCTGGTAGAAGATTGATTTTGACATGCGCTCACACCATAGTACCTCATTATGATATCTTCGTTGCTTGGGGAGATACAGAACAAGAAATCAGAGTTGAGTAGGTGCTCAGGAACA
Source organism: Poa pratensis (assembly GCA_947311845.1). Taxonomy (NCBI): domain Eukaryota; kingdom Viridiplantae; phylum Streptophyta; class Magnoliopsida; order Poales; family Poaceae; genus Poa; species Poa pratensis. The sequence goes on from CAMZMU010000107.1 coordinate 43,882,157, forward strand.
CCAAGAGGTGGCATATACTTTCTTGAATGGGACAAATCGGAGAAACCATAAGAACTAGGAGATCCTCCATCAAATACTCTGAATATGGGTAACTCTTTGCATAGCTTTATGTTCATGTCAGAAAGGCATACTCCTAAGTACCATTTTGGATCCAGAAGAAACTGATAAAGTTCATTTTTCTCACCAGGCGTGACGCGTTGAAACAGCGCGTGCAAATCGACTCCCTCTAGTGAAACAATGCCAAAGATTGAATGAAGAACTCCGCCGCATCACCATCATACACGTAATGAGACAGCTGTTGATATGCACTTAAATACTTGGTGTCTAGTATCTTGCAACCTAACTTGGTCAAGAGTTCCTTCATCAAACTAGATAGAGACTCTGTGTCAATTAACTTTGATACTGTAGATGCTCTGTAAAGGTGTCCAGAAGTAGAAGGCAGTATAGGCCAGTCACTAAACAAATCAAGGTCATAAGAGTGTTCCCCAATATACTGCCAAAAAAGTTTAAACCAGTCCGCCGTAGGAGATGATCCACCTGATAATTGATCCCAAGGAACTTGGTTTCTACACTTCCATCCAGGAGGAAATAGCATGGGGAAGAATGAAGAAAGATTGGACCATCAATGAGTGAAATGTTAGCCTGAGCTTTTGGCTATCTGATGCAGCCTTTCTAGTAGCAAAGAGGGGATACTTCGGTCAATTATTCTGTCACCAACTGCAGAAAGAAGCTCAAATTCTGTCTTACTGCAAACATAGTAGTGGTTCTCTTGTGAAATGTCAGAGAAAATCCCATACTGCTTATTTGCTAGTGGAATCAGTGGGAGGCCATTCATGCATTTACCAATATCAGAACTATCCAGGTCATTAAGGCAATATTCCAGCAAAATTAGCTTATGAGATTTTTCCAACGTGCCAAGATTTACAAAATCTTGGAGATAATGTCTTACTGTAGCAGGAGTGACTCGTTTTAGCATAGACTTCACATAGAATTTCGAAAACATATCAACAATTCCACTTGGTACACGAACAACAGGCATGCCTAACAACACAAGAGCTTCACTGAGATCATCGCTCCTCGAGAACCCCTCATCATGAAGCCAAGCATCAGCTGGTGATATCCATGTCCCACCTTTGATCTCTGAGTGCAAAACTGGAGAGGAGTAGATAACATTATAAATTTGTTCCACCAGAATACTCCAGGGTTCCTCGTACACACCAGTTGGCCATAAGGAATAATACAATATTGTGGAGTCTGAAAGTGTCCGCAACGCCAGCAACAGTTCTCTGAATAATGGAGAAAGAATATCTTCCAGCAATAGCCTGTTCCAATCAGAGCGAAGCTTACCACCCCTGTCCATGTCAGCTCCGTACCAAATGTCACGTCGGTTGGACGAAACTTCAAAATAACCATTCACATGCACAGATAACCCTGTCCTTACTGGCAAAGGAAGAAAACAGAATGCATGACCTTGTCTGAGATTACTATCCTGTAAAATTCAGTAATTACCATAACGCATAAAAACAGCAAATTTAACAAATGAAAACTAAAACACTGAACTAGTGTGCCGTGCCTTAGAAACATGTGCTATTGTGCCAGACCATGACATTCATTCTGCAAAGTAAATCAATACAAATAGACTGCAGTTCTAGAAACTATGACTCACCATTGTAGTTATTAAGTCTACAGACTTCAGCGAACTTTTAAAAAATAGTACATATTACACAGAACCCTCTTTTAGACAAGGGCACTGCTTTTGGTGTGATTTTTTTAATAAGCAACAGAAGATAACAACAGGCATGGCCCAGCTTTTGCCACCGGAGAGAATAATCATGAATGAAAGAATAGTCATTACATTAGCCATAGATAATAGACCAAACAATTATCTACAGCTCTATGTGGTCTAGTCACGTACCCGTGTTGCTAGTTCAACTGAAATAACAGATGAAAACAAACAAGCTTTACAGTCAATACAACCACTCACAAGTTCCATTCCATTAACAGCAACAACAAATAATTGCTGACATGCATGAATGAGAACTAATATAGTCTAGAATCACGAATCAAAAACAGAAAACATGCCAAAAGGTAACAATAATGGCAGTGGTCCGTAAACTGACCAAAAGCAGTTCCAAGATGGTTGGAGGGGCATATCTAGTCTAGGTTAGAACACTAAGATGAATTCAGGCATTACCTCAGGACCCAATTTGGAGATGCAAGCAGCAACAGAAGCCCAAGGCAGCAGATGAAGATCATATTCCTTGGCAGCATCAGTTGCAAACATACCTATTTTACTTAATGCGGATGCCATTCCCTGTACAATAAAATAGGTGTGGCTCTTTTTCTCAAACTTGTCTCCCAGGAATGCCTCCGATACAAAGTCCATAGCAAAGGAATCTATGTTCTGCTCAAAGGATCCAGTAGAAGTGCCAGAAAACCTGATCAGAGCTTGGCGATGCCATGACAAATTGTCATCCTGTGATCGTAAGGAGCAGGAGTATACTAGTTTTGGCTCACTCATATCAGATTCCCACACGTACATTTCAAGCGCGAGGACATTCTTAAGAAAAAGCAAATTGTATACAGCTTCTTCGTACAGCTGAGCAAAAAGAGACAAGACATCATCTTCCGTGTACACTTGTCTTGATAACCGACTAGAGGATGCCTGCTCGGCATTCCTCAACGGGAAACGAAACAGGGTTCCTTGAAACGGCTGTTTCATGTCGCAGCCGAACGCTCGATAGGGGGAGAGCTGATCACTGTACAGTGCAACCGCCGTAGAGCTGACATAGTCTATGCGCTTTCCAGGATTTGCCGCCGACACGTTCGGGAGGTAAGCGCCCTGGGGATCAAACATGACGACATACTTGCCACTGACAAACGATGGCAGGTCGGTCAAGTGGTACACTGAGTTGAAACCAACCCTGCAGAAACATAAATCACGGGGTTTTGCATTAATAAAACAGTTACGAATGAGTCACGAAATACAGATAATTAACATGCTTCGGAAGGTTTCTAAACAGCAATAACTTGCTAAACGCATGACCTGAGTTCTAGAACTAGGATAGCAGTAAAAAACATTCTCATCCATGTGTGTGCTTCAGTAGAAAGGCACATAGCATTGCAAAACGAATGACAAGGGCAGAACTCAAACCAAACCCAATTGTTATAGAACAAAGGAACATCTGCAGGTCATGATCACACTATCCTTACTGAGCATGCTGGTACATACATTCCCTCATAAAATCACTAGTGATCATGCCCATCAAACCCATCGCAATAGTCTGGCATCAGAACACAAACCAGCAGCATCATAGATGATTATATGCCACGCGACCTGGAAAATGAACACCCTATGGACACTAGTTCAATTTCACTAGTCTGGACGCTCAGATTTCAAGTGACGGCTCCAGGCAAGCTTGGCATTGACAACTGACTACTGAGAGGAGGAAGATGGCGGTACCCGAATCGTCCGGTCTTCCAGGCCTGGGAGACCTTCTTGCTGTCCCCGATGCGGGAGATGCTGGCGAAGTCGTCGTCGGTAAAGACGGCGTCGTTGTGGCACAGCAGCGCGGGGCCCTGCCACTGGGCGAGCGCCGGGGCGAGCAGGGAGGAGCCGGCCCCGTGTGTGCGGCGGTCGAGGCAGAGGCGGACGCGGGAGGCCCCCGCGTCGTCGGCGTTCTGGATGAGCTCCCGCAGCGCGGTGGTGCCCTCCGGGTAGTTGGCCAGCACCTCGCGGATGCGCCGCGTCAGGTCCACCCGCTGCCCGAAGTCCTCCAGCAGCGGATCCATGGCGGGCCGGCGGGCGGATGATCGGGGAGCTTAGCGGGGCATTGGCGCTAGGGTTTGCCGAATTTGGGCGTGGTCGTTGCTGCGCCGCGGAGGAGGGAGGAGGAGGGCGGTTTGGTTGGTTGGTTGGTTGGTTGGTTCGTCTCTCCCAGATTTTGACTCTGACTCTTCGCCGGCTATCGCCTGTTTTTCCTTCCTTGGAGGCGAAGCGAGGAGAAGGGATTGCAGGCTGCTGACTGATCGGTGGGACCCGTGTTCCGGCGACAAATTGTTCTTTCTTGAAAACGGCAGGAGCCCGGCGAGAGATACTAGAGAGTTTTTTTTTCTTGACAATTTTAGGAGGGTGTTCCTTAGGGAGAAGGAGGGACGTGTCGTGGGCCTCGGCCCCCTAGATATATCTCCTTTTGGTGTCTTTTGCGGCCTTGCGGGCCTTGGTTAGTGTTACAGTTTCCTCTCAAAAAAAAAAAAGTTAGTGTTACAGTTTTTTTCCGGGTAAACGAGATTCTTTTTATCTTTGAATCAGTTCATGAATTCAACGAAGGCTTCTAACTGAGCCTTCTGCCCTTCTCTATCTTCAAAGATGCATCATTTTCGGTGGTGGCATACATGGGTGGAGCTCGATTAAGACATGTGTGCATAAATATACAACCATAATTATTGACAAAAGTCAGGGGCGGAGCCAGCGTATACACGTTGGGTGCACATGACACCAACGGATTTTGCCGATCGAAGTAATACTATGTGTGTAGTCAGCTGGTTGAACCCAATAAAAAATCACGTCTGAACCCATCAAGCCGTCCAATGAGCTAGCTAGAAGGCTTTTGGCCCATGAGTCACGATTGACAGCCCACAAGTAAAACACATAGTCTCGTATAATCTACAGAATACGTATCAGCAGCCGCACATACCTTACTCGATTAGCTTCGTCAGCGCCGCAACACCGAAAGCAAAAGAACGACGGTTCATCTCTGAACCCTGGTTCTCTGAATCTCCGATCTCTCGTCTCCTGGACGCCGGCGGCCGGCAGCGGCAAGGGTACCACAGCGATCAAAGTCTGTATTTCGCGATCTAGGCAGGGATTTAGCCATCCAGGTACGATTGTGAATTGTCTCTTCTTCTTTTAGTCTTGTGAAAGTCCTACGTAGCCCTAATGCTCTGATTGTTTTCCTTAAACATTGTTTGATCCTAGATCATGGAACGGTATTATGGGAAGGCAAAAAGGTCAATGGATTCAGTTACTGATGAAGGTACTTCAAGGCCGTCCGTCAGACGCAAGCAATCAGATGCTGGTAATGCTAGTCTCATTTCCAATCAGAGGGAAATTAACCTAGACGAACTGCCTTATGATCCTGCTGATCGAAAGAGAATTTCAGAGTACACTCGTAATCCTCAGAAGCAAGATGAGATCAGGAGAAGATATTTAACCAGGGGACCAAACAGGCCACCACCTGGTTTTAAGTATCCACATAGGCTTATTGGAGATGACCAACGGAGATTTAATCCACAATGGTTTAAAAAATATGGTGGTTGGCTTGAGTACAGTGAGAAGGCGGATAAGGCTTTTTGTTTGTGCTGCTACCTTTTCAGAGATTACAATGAAGGACAAGCTGGGACTGATGCATTTGCAATTAAAGGTTGGAACGGTTGGAACAAGAAATCGAGATTGGATACTCATATGGGTAAGGGAAATGTCAATAGCTTCCATAATGTAGCAGTAAAAAGATGTGATGCTTTGATGAATCAAGATCAGTCAATTCAGGTTGCTCTCAATAAGCAAATTTTGAGTGAACCCATCGACCAAAAATCCTAGCTCCGCCCCTGACAAAAGTTCATGTTTCTATGTACATTGACATATGCTCAACACATATAGAACAATATAAATATCAATAAATAAGGAGAAACCTAAGTAAATGTGACTTTTAGTGGACTTTGGTGCCTTGGTAAAACCTAAGTAAAACCCAGCTCACACAAAGACCGGCACGTAAATGCTTGTACATTGACGCACTCTGTGACCGTGAAAAAACCATCATCATCTACATTTTCACGAACGAGACACGTTGCAAGGCCCTCTTGGCAAAGCTGTCAAGCAAACACCCACTAATTTGCCTGATATTCTTCCCGAAGTCGTGAAACCTAGTGGATTGTGTTTGTATTACCGTTCTACATGCTTATGCTTGCAAACTAGGTCGAGATCAACTCTCTAGAACTTTGGTTTTGTGGTGGTGGCTCTTAACGAAAGGCTTTTTTTTCCTTGCACCCATGGTCTTTGCACGATCCAAAGACGCTTTACTTTGACTTCACTTAATAAAAATACTTTACTTTGGTTATTATCTCAAATTTTATTTTTATTTTTCCGATTTGGTGTTGGGTTGGGTTTGACGAATTTCTTCTTGAGTTTTGTGATCGTGCCCGTGTCACCTCAGAAGTTGAGAGTTGTACGTCCTCGTTGGGACCATTATGATGTAATTGTGGTGAAACAAAGTCCTTCATATCAAAAAAAAAATCTCATCCTCATTATGTACAAACCACATGAAAACCAGCCAAATAATCTGCTTTAAGTGGTGCTCTCGCACATATTCTCACGATTTGTTCTTAAACTACATTGTGGATTCGATAATTCCTCTTGAAGCCTTGAAGACACGTACGAGTTGACCAACCATTATATATACTGTATCTAACCCAACAAATAGAAGCAAACAACTCATTGTATTGGTCAACCCATTTATGTGAGGTTTCTCAATAAAGCATTAGAAACGCCGGACATACGTGATCCCACATCTTCGAGGCTTTTGTACGGCCAGAAGAGTCCAAGCTCCAATCCCAAGTTCAGATGATACCACAATGCACCTCAAACAAATGATCAACTAATGTGTCTTGAGAATCAAATTAATGAATAATAGTATTGTAATTATTCAAAAGTTATTGTGATTATCGCAAACAAGAAGAGTTTTAATGGTCAGCCGTTTTTAAATGATCCACGGAAATCCCAGCAAGATCCCAGCCCTACCGATCGGTATCTGACAGGAGGACCCCACGAGATCCCAGCCCTCTCCGTTGTGCGTGCGACCATTTCTGGCTTCAAGACGTGCATGGCTCAAACAGCCTAGTTCGTCTCCCCTCTGCCCCCTACGTGCGAGGCACCACGCACCACCATGTCGGTCGCGGCCGGCCACTCCTGGATCCACGAACCCCGTATAAATCCCCGCCCGCCGCGCCGGACACTTACAACATTACCACGACGGCGACGACGGCATTGCCCCGACAAGAACGACATAGCCATGGCGCGGCCGACGATGATCAACAGGCTCGCCGCATCCTCGGCGGTGGCGCTCCTCCTCCTCGTGGCGGCGTCGGCGTCGCCTGTTGACTACGGCAGCGCGTTCGACAAGTGCCTGCAGTTCTTCGAGGCGCAGCGGTCCGGCAAGCTCCCCGCCGACCGAACCGTGCACTGGCGCGGCGACTCCGGCCTCACCGACGGCTACTTACAAGGGGTACGCATGCCGATCCAGTCGATCGGACCTCTCTGCACGTACGTACATACATACATTTGCTTACGGATGTGCATATGTGTCCAGGTTGATTTGGTGGGCGGGTACTACGACGCCGGCGACCACGTGAAGTTCGGGTTTCCGATGGCGTACGCCGTGACGATGCTGTCGTGGGGCGTGCTGGAGTTCGAGAAGGAGATGATCGCCGCCGACGACCTCAACCGCGCCCTCGACGCCATCCGCTGGGGCACCAACTACTTCCTCAAGGCCCACACTCAGCCCAACGTTCTCTGGGTCCAGGTACCACACACTACACCTCCAAATTAAGCCCAATTACTTGGTGTATACCTAAGCCCACAGGCAGCCCAGTCTGACACACGACTGTTTTTTCTTGAATGAATTAATCCAGGTGGGTGACGGGGACAGCGACCACCTGTGCTGGGAGCGCGCGGAGGACATGTCGACGCCAAGGACGGCATTCAAGATCGACGCCAGCAGCCCCGGCTCGGAGGTCGCCGGAGAGACGGCCGCCGCGCTCGCCGCCGCCGCCAAGGCGTTCAGGCACTACGACTCCATGTACGCCGACCTGCTGCTCATGCACGCCAAGCAGCTCTTCTCCTTCGCCGACACGTTCAGGGGCAGGTACGACGACACCCTGTCGTGCGCCAAGAAGTTCTACCCTTCCGCCTCCGGGTACCAAGATGAGCTCCTGTGGGCCGCGGTGTGGCTGTACGAGGCAACCGGCGACAACAACTACCTCGACTACGCCGTCCGGAACGCGGAGAGCCTCGGCGGGACCGGGTGGGCCGTGCGCGAGTTCTCATGGGACAACAAGTACGCCGGTGTGCAGGTGCTGATCTCCAAGGTGCTCCTCGCCGGCGGTGGCGGCGACTACGCCGACACGCTGAAGCAGTTCCAGGCCAAGGCCGAGTTCTTCATGTGCGCCTGCCTCCAGAAGAACGGCGGCAACAACGTCAAGACCACCCCGGGCGGCCTACTCTACGTCGCCGACTGGAACAATATGCAGTACGTTTCCTCCTCCGCCTTCCTCCTCACCGTCTACGGCGACTACCTCGCGGAGTCCGGCGACACGCTCAAGTGCCCCGACGGCGAGGTCAAGCCGGCGGACATCGTCGGGTTCGCGAGGAAACAGGCGGACTACGTCCTGGGGAAGAACCCACTGTCCATGAGCTACATGATCGGGCACGGCGACAAGTTCCCGACGCACGTGCACCACCGCGGCGCGTCCATCCCGTCGATCTACGCCGTGCACGACACCGTGGAGTGCATGGAGGGCTTCGACGCGTACTACAACAGCCCAAGCGCCGACCCGAACGTCCTCTACGGCGCGCTCCTGGGCGGGCCCGACGCCAACGACGCCTTCGTCGACGACCGGTGCAACTACCAGAGCGCCGAGCCCACCCTCGTCTCCGCCGCGCCCATGTGCGGCGTCTTCGCCCGCCTCGCTGCGGACCCCGGCGCGGCTGACAGCACCCCTGCAGGCTACCAGCCGCCGGCGTCGCACCAAGGAGGCGCGCCGCTGGAGTTCGTGCACACGGTGACCAACACGTGGACGACCAGCGGCGTGGAGTACTACCGGCACGCCGTGACGGCGAAGAACACGTGCGGGCAGGCCATCACGGAGCTGAAGCTGCGGATCGAGGAGCTGACGGGAGACATCTACGGCGTCTCGGCCACGCAGGAGAAGGAGATATACGGGTTCCCGTCGTGGATCAAAACGCTCGAGGCCGGCGCCAAGCTCGACATCGTGTACGTCCAGGAGGGCGGGCCTCCGGCCAAGATCTCCGTCGTCGAGTACAGACGGGTTGATGTGTCGTGGAAGTTGTACCATAGGAAACATCCTTTAAATGTTCTTTTTGTTTTTTTCTTCTTCTTTTATGATTTTTGCACCTGCTTTTTTCTCCGTGTTTGCACTATTATCTGAGGTTGAAATTGAGAAGAACATATTTGAACTGTTTGCTTTTTACTGTTTGTTTAAGAATTAAGACGTGTGGGGATGACTTTTTGTGTGTGCCGAGAAGACAGAGAAATGGAGGTGATGTACGTGGTCAACAAAGTCTGCAAGTGAAGTGGTCAATCGCGACGTGGGCGCGTGGCCTGATCGAGCGGGCAATGACCGGGTACATCACACCGGCTGACCGGCCGTCTTGTATTACTAGACCGAAATTCAGCACTGACGCTGCGGAAAAGCTTCTGCGTTCTAGAAATAAACTCAAGACCGCGAGAGAACCTACTAAGTCACATTAATATTCTTCAAATATAATGATGATGTCGCCAAAGTCGAGCTTGCAAAGTGCAGCGGAAACCTTTCGTTTTCGGAGAACAAAATGGCCGGAAGACTGATGAGAGAAAAGTCACATCTAAGAATTGACGGGGCAAAAAGCTTCTAGAACAGAGTCGAATACAGGAGTGCAAGGGAACTGTCGTCACATTTGTATTCCTCAGGATGATCTCTCCAAACACAAGAGTAATCAGAGAAAATCGAGTGCGTCTACTATTGGGTCCCGAGCTCCCTAGAGCCCCCGTATTGGGGAAAAAACAAAAACAAATGATATTTAGAGGTTTTCCATAAAATTGATGTTTTGTACGAGGAATCTCTACAACAACAACAACAACAACAAAGCCTTTTTCTCAAACAAGTTGGGGTAGGCTAGAGTTGAAACCCATAAGATCTCGAAACCAGGTCATAGTTCTGGCACATGGATAGCACCAGGACCTCTCTGCGCTCCCCCGGTTCCCTGCAGCCTGCCTGTTCATCCTGGTCGCATTACTTTGGACCGCGCTTCGCATTTGGCTGCTCCGAACTGTCCTCGTCGCCGCACCTGTGCTGGCTTCTTGCTCGCCGCACCTGTCCCCTTGCCACGCTGGCTATTCACGCCATGGGTCCAGTGCCGGAAGATCCCCGTGCCTACATGCTTCCCTTGGATCGCCGGCCACGCCACAACAATTGTCCTTGCTGTGGGAGGACGTAGGTGGCGTAGAGGTCGCAGGTGCTGACGACCATGAAGTCCGCCCCGAGCAGCTACACGGCGGAGCCGAGGGCAAGGCCAGGAGGAGAAGAGGAAGCAAGTACAGCTGCCCTTGCCGTGGCAGGACGTAGGTACAGGTCGCAGGCGCTTCCGACCATGGAGTCTGCTGTCCGCCCCGAGCAGCTTCACGGCGAGATGCTGGCCGGCAGGCAGGGCCAGGAGGAAGAGGAGTAAATCGACGGTGTCCTTGGCCACCTCTGCGAACAGCACGCTCACCAGCGCCGGCGCCGATGAATTGGTTGCCATCTGTGCTGGTAGCGACGATACCTATTTCTCTTGAAGCGCGGGCGCCAATGCATTGCTGCCACACCAGGCTCAGGCTGCTGCTGCTTGGTTTGGCATGAATTGGAGAGAGAATAGAGAGAAGAGATGTACATAGAGATGTCCGGTGGTAAACATGGGGAGGAGAGGATAAGAAGTTAATAACCAATCAATGGCAGAATGAGTAAAATATGCTTACATCACATGCCCCTGTTGTGCCCGGGTATTTCTTCCTCATCTAAGCAACTTTGTATGCACTTTTTAAAACAAAATTTTGTATGCATTCCGTTTTTGCAAACATATAGGAAGGCCACACTTGGATCCAAGTTGTTGTCCGAAAGCTAAATTTCTTGTAGCTTTCAGATATAATATATTCTCTAATACAACTAGCACCTAGATAAAACAAGGTGTAATAGGGACACGTATGTAGCAGTGGTAACTCCATCGCTTTAAGCGTTGCTACGAGTTTCCCACACACTTGTATCACGCCATTTTTTCTCCTTTTTTCATTTCTACCAATTGGGTACATCCTACCTATGAAGAGGTCGTGTGTGCTCTCCTGTAAATTGTATCAACGTGATGCTAACTCATGAGTTTAATAAAACACTATTTATCAGAAAAATAGTGGTAACTCGAATCTTAGAGCAGACGACTATGACATGAGAGCAGAGCTTGTTTCACGAAATAATAGCCGTGTTTTTAGTACCATGTCGTTACTCTAGATTTGTTCATTATGCTATTTCTTTATTTTTCTTTAAAACGATTATTTCTTTCCTTCTCTACTTTTAAATTATAGTTCATAATATTAATTTGAATTTTGAAGTTAGTGTTGTTCATCGGGATCAAATGATTCAGGATCATGTTCCATTCCAGAACGGGCATCCCGAAGAACCCATCCTCAATCGAGATCCACGACTAATCCCGCAACGCGGCTCTGCAGTTCGGACAACCCAATTTAAGTCGACCCGTATTTGCTCCATAGCGCAGCACGAGCTCTTTCCACTTGCAACGTTGGTTCATGCAACTGGTGTTTCCCCGTAGCGAAGCACGGGTATTGTGCTAGTCATACTAATATGATCTACGTATCTGCAAAGTTTTGCTACGATTATGGTGTATTTTGAGCTAGGTGTTTGTAGCTCTAATAAATAAATAAATAAACTCATTTTTGTATCCCCACATATGTCTTTTTTGTGTAAATCACGTATACTCTGTATTTTGACGAAATTTGTGTTGTATATGCTATAGTATAGATTTACTTGTATGCATTTTCTTTCCGAATTTTTTGAGATTTCTAAAACGAAAATAGGAATCAAATGCAGCTTTAGAGGAATCTAAAACGCATGAGAGTATTACACAAGTTTGTTTGAAAAAGGATGAAAGGAAAATCTAGGAATTGAGATTTATTAGGATAACATATCATTTTATTGTACCTCATTTTAGGAGTCCAATGAGTGGGTATATCACATCGACAATCCTTTTAAACCACGACAAGAATCCAGAGCTAATGCTTCGAGCAAAAGCTTTTGTGTTCTTGAAATAAAACAAAAATGCGTCAGGGATAACTCAATTCACATTCAGGACTTCTTTGATTCATCGAATAGGAAAAATGTGGAGATAGAAAACCGACAGGATTAGAACCCCATGTCTATTTGAATGCTATTGGAAGATTAACTCTTTTTAGAACTTCTTTGACTCAAAAGAATTGGGTAGAAGTTTTGGAGGATTTGGATCTTTAGAATTCTTTCCTACAAAGTTTGTTAGATTCACAATTATTACAAAATTTGAAATTCCAACGAAGGATTCCTTTACACTCTGTACTGTAGGAAATTTTCCTTCACTCAAACTTTTTTTTACATGGATCCAAAATCATGTAGTTTTCTAATCTGTAGAATTGAAGAGGACATGTCATTTCAATCCTTCTTTTTTCGTGTTCCAGTGTTTTGAAAATACTTTTAATCAAAGGATCCCTAATTGTGTTGAAAGAATTTTCCATGAGATCTAACCTCATGTTTTTTCCTAAAGAGTTTACGCTACAAGATTCCTATGCGATTATTTCGTATGAGACATGCTCCTATGAATTGATTGGTTCCCGTAGGATTTTTTTCATAGGATTTCAGTCCTACGCAAATTGTTAGAAAATCCTATGAATAAAACGAGCCGTTATATTATATATAAATAAAATGATGTCGTCCAACCACATAGCTTTCTTCTCCTCCTACTCTTTCGGCGAGACATGTTGCGGCCGCTCCTGCAACCATCACCAGTTGAACCGTCGTCTTCCCTGCACGCGGCCGGTGCGGTGCCGCGATGCCTCTCCGCCACGCCTCCTCCACCAGTCGAGCTTCACCCCAACCAATTGTCTAAGTTTTGCCACCTCCCATTTCATCTGCAGCGTGGCGCGACATAGGAGTACCCGCTCCTATAACGTTGTTTCCTCGCCTCCGTTGGCGCCGTCGTTTCCGGTGAGGTCACGGCTCACCGTCTCCGTCTCCGCCATGGTCAGCCGTGGCATCACGAGCCTCCGGCTCGCTGGTCCTCTCCTCCTCTTCCTCTCGATCGGTTATGTGCGTCACGATGAGTAAGAAATGGCCGAAAAGATGAGGATGAGGTGAGGCCCAACACATGAATCCGGACAGGTTGACCAAACGGCTGACCCATCGACTGGATCCCTTAGCTGAGAATTAGTGAAACCGTATATTCATATTAATGATGATCTAGCCAAGATGATGACCTAGACAAATCGGACCTTGCAAAGTTCAGCAAGAACTGTCGTTTTCCAGTAAGAAGATGGCCACACGAGAGAAAATTGCCGTGCAAAGAACCGCCGCCACAAGGAAAAGCTTCTAGTACAAGAGAAACGAGGACCCCGGCGCAGGGAACTGAAGCCACACTTGTGTTCTTCAGGGCGATCTTTCCACACGGAGTGGACGGTCCCATTTGATATGCGTCGAGCAGCAAAGCCGTAATTCGCGATCGATCGCTGTCCGGTCGATCCTCGTCGTCCTCTCCAAATGCTACTGTCCTGTCCTGCAGGTCGTGCTCGATCAACATTGGGCGCGTTTGGTAGCCTGCAGCCAGCCGGGCCAGGCCCGCTGGCTGCAGAACCAGCCTGGTTGTTTGCTTGCCTGCAGCCCGTTTTTTGGCTGGCACGGTGCTTAAAGCACTCCCGGGCCAGGCCCGATAGGAACTGCCGAATCGGCAGTTTCCATGGAGCCAGGCCGCGGGGCTGCAAAAAGTGGAGACGAGCGTGCGCGTGGGGAACGGCGGGAAACGGCGAAATCCTTCCCCTGTTTCGCGCCATACCTAGCTCCTTTCCCCCTCTCTTGCCCGGTCACCTCCGCACTTTCCCAAACCACACCGGCGGCTCCTTCCAGGCGACCAGATCGGCGACCACACCGGCGGCTCCTTCACCTGCTCTTACGGCGGCTGGCCCGCGGTTGTGGCACCGGAGCGGCTGCAGCCAAGGATCCGCGCCGTCGTCTCCACGGGAGGCAAGCCCTGCACTTCTTCATCGCCGACAGCGCCGACCTCTTCATCATCTCCAATGGCGGGAGCCAAGGTAAAACTCTTCCCTACTAGTGTTAGAACAGAACGGTAGAGTAGATTTAGAACGTACTCATGTCAGATCCATTCTATTAGGACGACGCAATGGCGTTGACCAAGCAGACGGCATCACTGGTTGCCGTCATTCAAGCCTGGATGATGATGATTCACAAGATCTTAGTTAAGCGGTATGCTTTTGCTAGACTCCCATATGGTCCTATGTTAGCTCGAGATCGGGAGAGGATGGCAAATCTGAACTTCATCTACAACACTTGTGAGATAGAGTCTATTCAAATGCTTAGGATGGGTAGAGGACCCTTCTATGAACTTGTCAAGAGGTTTAGGGAGGGGGGTCTGCTCAAGGATAGCATCCACACGTCCGTGGAAGAGCAAGTTTGCATCTTCCTTCATGTCGTAGGCCATAATCAGAGGTTCAGAGTCATCCATAGCACCTTCAGAAGATCAATTGAGACAATCTCCCGGTACTTCAAGCAAGTACTGTACGCTATCGGTGAGCTAAGGCATGAGATGATCAAGGCACCCACAGGACAAACGCCGGCGAAGATTAGAGATAGCTTCAGATGGTACCCGTACTTCAAGGTAAGCATTGGTCTGTTTATGCAATCAGTGTTGCGAAATGTTAGGACAGAGTATTCACTAACAGTTCTTGCCATTTGCAGGACTGTATTGGCGCCATCGATGGTACTCACATCACAGCTAGAGTGTCCAAAGAACAATCCAAAGCTTTCAGAGGAAGGAAGCACTACACCAGCCAGAATGTGCTTGCAGCTGTGGATTTTGATCTGAAGTTCACCTATGTGCTGGCAGGCTGGGAAGGATCAGCACATGATGCAACCATTCTTGCTGACAGCATGTCTAGACCTGACAGGATCAGTGTACCTGATGGTAAGTTTTACCTTGGTGATGCTGGTTATGCTTGTCGCCCTGGAGTTCTACCCCCCTTTCGAAGCACCAGGTACCATCTGAACGAGTTCAGTTCAAGATTCGCTCCTGCGACAGCCAAGGAATTGTTCAACCTGAGACACTCGAGTCTTAGAGTGACAGTCGAGAGAGCGTTTGCTGCACTGAAGAATCGATTCAAGATTCTGGACCAGAAGCCATTTCACACCTTCGAGACCCAGGTGAAGCTTGTCCTTGCATGCTGCATCCTACACAACTGGATCCTGGGGTGGGGTTTTGATGAGCATGTCCCAGATGAGGAGGATGTGACACCTGATGACATTGATCAAGGCCATGGCGTCGTCGCTGATGACAATGAAGCTTGGAAGAGCAAGCGGATGGAGTGGGCTGAAGCAATCTGGGCAGACAGAGGCAACAGCAGGTTCTGAAGATGAAGCATCACCGTGAAGAAGAAGAGGACTGTGGCGCCCTGACCCGACTGTTATACAGTGATGCTGTGTGTCACCGGTTAAGCGATACAACCGGAGGTTACGGGTTTACCAATCCCCGGCCAAAACCTTTGGCAGGCGTTGCTCGGAATGGATCATCGGCAACGCAACACCCCGATTGATGCCTTAACACAGGCACAACCCTCAATGCATAATAGAGAGACCAAGACTTGTGGAACAACTGGCACATCACAGACGCTACGACACAAATCATATAGTTCAACTCTTATAATAGAGAAAGATAGCAAATGACAACCAGAGGTCACATACCCAACATTACAACATGCAGAAGCGAATTAGGTTGTTCTAAACAACAAGATCCAACATATGGCCTAAGAGGCCTACACATAAACATCACAGCGCCAGCTGATCCGGGATGTCCCAAGCTGCCACCTGGGAACCCCAGACTACTCGTCGTCGTCCACAAAGAACCCACCTTCGAGGTCGGTGAAGTCCTCCTCTGAAACAAAACAAACGACGTTGAGTTCGACGAACTCGCAAGATTATATATAGAGCTTTAGCTCGATGAAGCTTTCAAAGTTATATGGCTGTTTTGCATAAAGCTGATTTTATTTATGAAAACATAACTCAAAGGCATCGACTATTCAGAGTATTTTCAAAAAGGGGTAAGAAGTGACTCTTTCTTTCATCACCGTACTCATCATCAACCATTGTACCTGTTCATCAAAGGCACCTCCCCAAATCACTCTCGAGGAAGCTCACCTTACAATCTGGAGTGGTACCTCTAGTACCCAGTTTTTAATCATTCCGTTAAAGTTATTCTATGATCTTATCGTCCTTTCCCAAGTTGTCCGTAACCGTGGACACGGCTTTTCGAAAAGATTTAACCCTGCAGGGGTGTACAATGTTTTCCACGCGTACCGTCCGGCCCATTACCTGCGCATTAGCTCTCTTCCTTGGAAAGCCGGCTGGGTGGGAGCGGTGTCGACTTCTCCCTCGTTAAGGACTTTCGAGGATCATCAGTGGCGGTTGGACTGCCAGGATCACAACACCCCGCCCCACGGCCACTCATTGTCCTAACACCACAATCCTCAACTCAGTTCAACCACCATCATCACGCACGCGCAAATGGAAGCCCGAACTAGAGGACCCTGGCTAGCCCCGCTCGAGTTATTTAGTCTATGAGGGTTCCTGCAATTGCATAGGCCTCACGCATAGTTGCACGCTCAGTCTTGGTTCGGGAGGTAAAGAACTCGCACCTAGGCGGCGAGAACGAGACAAAGCACCACAACCACAGTGGCCTCTCATCCCCACCTTTTTAGCATCTTATCACCTGTCACCACATTTCTCCGCATCATCTGCACAACTCATCACCTGTTTCCAACATGAACCATCCATCGTACAGCTAAGCATCTACTAAGCATGGCTAAGCATCAACATAGCATAGTTTAGTATCTCAGGCCAACAATACAAACCTATGTATAATAGGAGGGAAACAGGTATTGGCATCGGAAACTTAATGCAACTATAGGATACTCTAATCCAACAAAATTGACATTTAGAACCGCATGCAATATTATAGTGGAGAAAATAGTTGCGGAAACATAGGATAAGATATGCTCAGAGGGGGGGATTACGCTTGCCTTGTTGATACGGCTGATAGTACGGATCCTCGGGGTATTGTGGAGTAACCCCGTCGGCTTGATCTAACGAAACAAAGAAACATCGGAGGAACCAATCAAACACCACACATCCGTTCACAAATGCAATGCGCAAACATGATGACATGACAAATTAAGGTACTGATCTTATTACAAGCTCTCTCGCAAGATCGACCAATTTTAAACGGGGGCGAGAAATAATTATTCACCGATAGAGAAATTATTGCTCTACATTGTTTTTAATGTTTTCCTGTGCTAAAAAATGAGGTAAACATGCTTGAAATGATGCTACAAATTAGTCCACAAATTTGGGAGCATTTTGGTATACTACACCATTTTTAGAATGCACCGATTGAAAGTTATTACTTTTATCACTTATCAATTTGAATATGTCCTTTTAATTAATTTGGTTCCTCTTCTAAATATGTGCCCCTTATAAGTTATGTTAAACCACACTAGGATTACTCAACCAAAATAGAAGGAGAAATAAAAGAAAAAGAAACAATAGAATCTTTTGGTACTGGACCAAATCGGAATTTCCGAGTTTTTACAAATCGGAATATCCGATCGACCTCACGTTTCAAAATTTTGGCTAAGGACTCGAAACCAACCCGTCCTGTCAAGAATCGGAAACTCCGAATCGCACCTAGCTCGGATTATCCGATTGCTACCGAAGTCTAAAAACCACTAAGGACTTGGAAAACCACGTACTGTCCTCGTTCGGATAATCCGGCCATGCTGAGCTCGGAATATCCGGGCGGCGGAAAACCATGGCACGGCGGCGCACGGCCGCGTGCGGGGCGACGGCGGCACAGGGGGTGAGAGAGAGAACAGAGGCAGCGAGGAGGAGCAGCAGCTCACCAGGAACACACTCTTGTGCTTGGGGAGGCCGGAGGGACGGCGACCGCGACGAATTCGTCCGGCGACGCCGTGACGGTGGTCGGCGGGAAACCGGACGGCGGCGGTGATTGAATGCCTCCGGGCTCGATTCCTTCGGAGGAAAGGAGGAGGGCAGCACGGCGGAGCTTTTGGTTGGCGGCGATTTGCTCGGGGAGGACCACAGCCTCGGCGCTAGGCGGCGGCCATGGCTCGACTCGTGGAGCTCGTGGGCGAGAGGAATGGAGAGAGGAGCAGGGGGAACGGGTGGATGGGGTCGGGGACGGCCTCGTGGGGCTCTTCTCCTGCAGAGGTAGGGCAGAGGAGGGCCCGGGCGCGACATGGGCAGCCGGGGCGAGCTGGTGCGGCTCGCCCGTGCCTTCTCGGTCGCTACAGAGTCAGGAAGAAGAAGACCGTTTCCTGAAAACCCCCCTGGAGCTTCTATTTCCATCACGGATTGGTCCTCGCGAATTACAAACGGGTCCTTTTCTCTTTTAAAAATTAAAACAGCAGCTATTCCCATATTTATTCGAGGCACCAAAACATTTTATCAAAATTTCAGAAAATTTGGGGAGCCTCCCCATATTGAGTAGAAGCTACACAAAAATTGGTTTTCCAAAATAAAATGTTTTGATCCACTTTTGGCCATAGGGTTCCAAATAGGGCATTTTGCTAAATTGAAAATGTTGCCCCTTTCATAACTTTTAGCAAGTCCAAAATATTACTTATGAACTGTTGGAACTTCCTTGATAAATATGAGATGTCAAGGTATTTTTGTTTTACAAGTTTGAGTGCCTTCGTTGTTTTGGAATTGGTTGTAACAAATTTTAGCATCTTGTTTGAAGTGGTGCCAAACCACAACAATTCCCTAGCAACAACAACAATGATGCATGATGCCATGATGCAATGAACACAAAAGCGAAAAATTTACACGGGTTTTTAGGTTCTCAGCTTTGGGCTGTTACAATTCTACCCTCCTTACAGGAATCTCGTCCCGAGATTCTAAGGTTGCGGAAAGAAGTCGGGATACTCCTCACGAAGACTAGACTCTCGTTCCCAAGTTGCTTCTTCCTCGGAATGGTGAGACCATTGAACTTTGAGGAACTTGGTAGTCTTGTTACGGGTCTTCCTTTCGGCTTCATCCAGGACACGGATAGGATGCTCGCGATAAGTAAGATCTTCCTGGAGATCTAGCTCTTCATGATTGACCCCATGGATAGGATCCTTGAAACACCGGCGAAGTTGGGAGACATGAAACACATCATGTACATTTGGGAATTTGACCGGTAACTCCAATTGATAAGAAAGATCTCCTCGCTTGGCCAGAACGGTGAAAGGGCCAACATAGCGAGGTGCCAATTTCCCTTTGATTCCGAAGCGGCGAACGCCACGAAGGGGAGAGACGCGGAGATAAGCTTTATCACCAATTTCATAGTGAATTTCCTGATGGTGCTTATCATAGTAGCTCTTTGCCTAGACTGAGCAATCTTCAGATTTCTCTTATGATTCTAACCTTCTCCTCAGCTTCATTGATCACATCCGGACCAAAGAGTGCTCTCTCTCCGGTCTCGGACCAATTTAGAGGAGTGCGGCATTTTCTTCCATATAGAGCCTCGAATGGAGCCATGCCCAGACTAGCTTGATAGCTATTGTTGTAGGAGAACTCCGCGAAAGGGAGATACTTTTCCCAACCCTTGCCAAAAGAGATACACATGCCCGAAGCATGTCTTCCAACACTTGGTTCACTCTTTCGGTCTGACCATCAGTTTGGGATGGTAGGCGGTACTGAAGTTGAGACGGGACCCCATAGCAGTTTGGAAACTCTGCCAAAACTTGGATACAAAGATACTTCCACGGTCCGATATGATCCTCAGAGGGACCCCATGCAATGGAACAATACGAGCCAAATATAAGTCAGCAAGTTGACTTGCCCGTATATCATCACGGACTGGTAGGAAGTGAGCAACCTTGGAAAGACGATCAATGATTACCCATATTGCATTGTTGCCCTTTTGAGATCGGGGAAACCCGGTGATGAAGTCCATACCAATTTCATCCCATTTCCACTCGGGACTGCAATAGGGCGAAGAGTGCCGGCAGGTCTTTGATGTTCAGCCTTTACCCGTCGACAGGTGTCGCATTCAGCAACATACTTGGCAATTTCTCGTTTCATACGAGTCCACCAGAATTGTGGTCGAAGGTCTTGGTACATTTTGGTACTACCGGGATGAATAGAGAGAGGAGATTCATGAGCTTCTTGGAGGATCACTCCCTCAATTTTCGTTTCTTTGGCACTACCAAGCGGTCACCAAAATAAACAACTCCGGATTCATTGACAGAAAACATTTGGCCTTCCCGCTAGCAATGTTCTCTTGATTTTAGAATACCCTTGTCACGAGTTTGAGCATCCTTAATCTGGTCTACAAGAGTAGATTTGATCTCCAGATTTGCAAGGTAGCCGGAGGGAACAATTTCTAGTTCAAACGAGAGAACTCTTCATGAAGGGCAGGTTGGGCCTTTTCAATCATCAGATTGTTGCAATAGGACTTCCGACTTAGCGCGTCAGCCACGACGTTTGCTTTGCCGGGTTGATAGTTCAGACTCACATTATAGTCCGTGATTAACTCCAACCAACGCCTTTGCCTGAGATTTAAATCCGGCTGGGTGAAGAGGTACTTCAGACTCTTGTGATCCGAGAAGATCTCGCAACGGTTACCAAACAGGTATGGTCTCCATTGCTTCAAAGCATAGACCACGCGGCAAGTTCTAGATCATGAGTTGGGTATTGAGCTCATGCGGCTTAAGTTGGCGAGAAGCATAGCCACCACATGGCCATCTTGCATTAGCACACAGCCCAACCTTGTAGAGAGGCGTCACAGAAGACGACGAAATCCTTGCTTGTGTCCGGCAGGACAAGCACAGGAGCGGACGTGAGTTTGGCTTTCAGTGTTTTGAACTCTCTTCAGCTTCGGCCGACCATACAAACTTTTTATCCTTCTTGAGAAGGTCAGTCAGGGCCTTGGCTATCTTGGAGAAACCTTCGATGAATCGGCGGTAGTAACCGCCAATCCGAGAAAGCTACGGATGTCCTTGACTGACATTGGAGTTTTCCAATCCAGAATGGACTGAATCTTGTCAGGAATGACAGCCACACCATTAGCGGATATCACATGACCAAGGAAGAAAGATTATCCAACCAAAACTCACACTTGGAGAACTTGGCATAGAGGCGGTGTTCTCGAAGTCTTGTCAGAACCAAACGAAGATGTTCCTCATGCTCTTCATTGGTTTTGGAATAGATGAGGATGTCATCAATGTAAATGACGACAAACTTGTCAAGATAATCCATGAAATGGAGTTCATGAGCCTCATGAAAGTAGCTGGAGCATTTGTGAGACCAAAGGACATGACGGTATACTCATATGAGCCATAACGAGTAACAAATGCCGTCTTTGGAATATCCTCCTTTCTGATTTTTATCTGATGGTAGCCTGACCTCAGATCCATCTTGGAGAATACCGTTGCACCAGCTAACTGATCCAACAGATCATTGATGCGAGGAATAGGATACTTGTTCTTGATTGTCACCGCATTCAACGGTCGATAGTCAGAGACTAGACGAGGCACGGTAGAATCCCTCTTCTTGACAAAGAGTACCGGACAACCCCAAGGTGAACTGCTAGGCTGGATGAAATCCTTGCTAACAGCTGATCAATTTGCTCTTTCAACAGAGCCAACTCTTCCACCGGCATACGGTAGGGCTTCTTGGAAATTGGAGCGGTACCGGGAAGTAGATCTATGACAAACTCCACACTTCGGTCAGGAGGCATGCCAGGCAATTCTTCCGGGAACACATCCGGGAAGTCACACACCACGTGTATGTCCTGGATTTCAGGAGGGGATTCGCCTTCCATAAAGCAAAGGAGAATCTCAGGTGAGTTGGGTACGATGGCGGACGGAGGTCTTGATGTTGCAGGCCAATACTTCACAATGTCACCGGAAGGAGCGGTCACAGTAATGGTCTTGGCAGCACAGTCGAGATTAGCCGGTATTTGGCTAGCCAGTTCATGCCCAGTATGACATCAATGCCTTTGGACTTCAGAGCTACCAAGGCATAAGGAAAAGACAAGGAACCTATATTAATCTGGACCTCAGGAGTAACCCCATCGGTTTGCCATTTGGAGCCAGGAGTGGCAATCACCAAGGGATGGCTCATTTTCTCGAACGGTATTTTGTGGTCTTTTGCAAAAGCTATGGATATGAATGAATGCGATGCTCCAGAGTCAAACAAAACTGTAGCTGTATTGCCGTTGATTCGTAACTCACCCATAAGAACGCCGGGGTCCTCTTCAGCTTCTTCAGCAGAGACGTGGTTCAGGCGACCACGCACAATAGGTCCAGCCTTGCCAGTTGGAGTGGCAGGGGCTCGTGCAGGAGTTATCGCGAGAGGTGCCTTCTGGGGGCACTCCCTGGAGTAGTGCCAGCCTGGCCACAGGTGTAGCAAGTGACTCCAGGTGGAGCAGGTAGCATAGGACGGTACCCACTCCGCCTACCCCAAGTGTCGAAGTAGTGGGGCGCGGAGGAGGTGGCCTGTATCCTGCTGCCTCGGCATGAATGGAGCACGAGGTACGGCGCTGTAGGGACAAACACCCTGCGCTTCTTGCTCTCAGAACCCGAGGAACTCTGGTGGTCCCCGTGTGCGGGCCTCTTGGAAGCTTCAAGTTCCTTTCTTCCTTGCTCAAGAGTGAAAGCCTGGTTGAACAGCTCCTGATAGGTCTGGAACCTGAAGGGCAATAGCTCATAGCGGAGCTGCGGAGTCAGACCCTTGCGGAACAGCTCTTGCTTGTCAGCATCATTGGTCACGTCCCTTGGGGCGTAACGAGAGAGATGGTTGAACTCACGACCATAAGTGCGGAGGTCCATCCGTCCCTGTTGCAAATCCAGGAACTCCCTCCTCTTCAATCCATGATCGGCTGGGGAATGTACTCCGCTCGGAAGGCAGTGCGGAAATCAGCCCAGGTGAAGACATGGTTGGCTGGAAACAAAGCCACATGGCTTTCCCACCAACAGCCAGCAGCACCAACCAAGAGATAGGTGGCAAAGTTGACTTGCTCAGCCAATGGGACATGCAGCGCGGAGAACTTGCGCTCCAAAGCACGAAGCCAATCATCAGCTTCCAGTGGCTCCTTAGCATCAGCAAAGTGGGTGGCTGGACGCAGGAACTCGGTGAGAGTGTTGCACTCGTTCCTCCGTGCATTCTGCTGCACCAACTGCTCAAGCAAGCGCTCATTGCGCCCACGGTTCTCCTCAATGGCCATCAAGACCTCAGCCATCGAGGGTGGTGGCGGCAGATCATCCTCATCATCATTGTGGTTACCGCGACCACCACGGCCTCCACGGCCTCCTCGAGCCATTCTGGAGATTTGACAATGACACGGTTAGTATCTTTCTCCGATGGTCAAACAATAGCATTAGCGTCACACAAGTACTCAGACTAGGGACGATAATACTATGCGTTGTCCGTTTTTAATCATTTCGTTAAAGTTATTCTATGATCTTATCGTCCTTTCCCAAGTTGTCCGTAACCGTGGACACGGCTTTTCGAAAAGATTTAACCCTGCAGGGGTGTACAATGTTTGCCACGCGTACCGTCCGGCCCATTACCTGCGCATTAGCTCTCTTCCTTGGAAAGCCGGCTGGGTGGGAGCGGTGTCGACTTCTCCCTCGTTAAGGACTTTCCAGGGTCATCAGTGGCGGTAGGACTGCCAGGATCACAACACCCCGCCCCACGGCCACTCATTGTCCTAACACCACAATCCTCAACTCAGTTCAACCACCATCATCACGCACGCGCAAATGGAAGCCCGAACTAGAGGACCCTGGCTAGCCCCGCTCGAGTTATTTAGTCAATGAGGGTTCCTGCAATTGCATAGGCCTCACGCATGGTTGCACGCTCAGTCTTGGTTCGGGAGGTAAAGAACTCGCACCTAGGCGGCGAGAACGAGACAAAGCACCACAACCACAGTGGCCTCTCATCCCCACCTTTTTAGCATCTTATCACCTGTCACCACATTTCTCCGCATCATCTGCACAACTCATCACCTGTTTCCAACATGAACCATCCATCGTACAGCTAAGCATCTACTAAGCATGGCTAAGCATCAACATAGCATAGTTTAGTATCTCAGGCCAACAATACAAACCTATGTATAATAGGAGGGAAACATGTATTGGCATCGGAAACTTAATTGAACTATAGGATACTCTAATCCAACAAAATTGACATTTAGAACCGCATGCAATATTATAGTGGAGAAAATAGTTGCGGAAACATAGGATAAGATATGCTCAGAGGGGGGATTACGCTTGCCTTGTTTGATACGGCTGATAGTACGGATCCTCGGGGTATTGTGGAGTAACCCCGTCGGCTTGATCTAACGAAACAAAGAAACATCGGAGGAACCAATCAAACACCACACATCCGTTCACAAATGCAATGCGCAAACATGATGACATGACAAATTAAGGTACGATCTTATTACAAGCTCTCTCGCAAGATCGACCAATTTTAAACGGGGGCGAGAAATAATTATTCACCGATAGAGAAATTATTGCTCTACATTGTTTTTAATTTTTTTCCTGTGCTAAAAAATGAGGTAAACATGCTTGAAGTGATGCTACAAATTAGTCCACAAATTTAGGAGCATTTTGGTATACTACACCATTTTTAGAATGCACCGATTGAAAGTTATTACTTTTATCACTTATCAATTTGGATATGTCCTTTTAATTAATTTGGTTCCTCTTCTAAATATGTGCCCCTTATAAGTTATGTTAAACCACACTAGGATTACTCAACCAAAATAGAAGGAGAAATAAAAGAAAAGAAACAATAGAATCTTTTGGTACTGGACCAAATCGGAATTTCCGAGTTTTTACAAATCGGAATATCCGATCGACCTCACGTTTCAAAATTTTGGCTAAGGACTCGAAACCAACCCGTCCTGTCAAGAATCGGAAACTCCGAATCGCACCTAGCTCGGATTATCCGATTGCTACCGAAGTCTAAAAACCACTAAGGACTTGGGAAAACCACGTACTGTCCTTGTTCGGATAATCCGGCCATGCTGAGCTCGGAATATCCGGGCGGCGGAAAACCATGGCACGGTGGCGCACGGCCGCGTGCGGGGCGACGGCGGCACAGGGGGTGAGAGAGAGAACAGAGGCAGCGAGGAGGAGCAGCAGCTCACCAGGAACACGCTCTTGTGCTTGGGGAGGCCGGAGGGACGGCGACCGCGACGAATTCGTCCGGCGACGCCGCGACGGTGGTCGGCGGGAAACCGGACGGCGGCGGTGATTGAATGCCTCCGGGCTTGATTCCTTCGGAGGAAAGGAGGAGGGCAGCACGGCGGAGCTTTTGGTTGGCGGCGATTTGCTCGGGGAGGACCACATCCTCGGCGCTAGGCGGCGGCCATGGCTCGGCTCGTGGAGCTCGTGGGCGAGAGGAATGGAGAGAGGAGCAGGGGGAACGGGTGGATGGGGTCGGGGACGGCCTCGTGGGGCTCTTCTCCTGCAGAGGTAGGGCAGAGGAGGGCCCGGGCGCGACATGGGCAGCCGGGGCGAGCTGGTGCGGCTCGCCCGTGCCTTCTCGGTCGCTACAGAGTCAGGAAGAAGAAGAAGACCGTTTCCTGAAAACCCCCTGGAGCTTCTATTTCCATCACGGATTGGTCCTCACGAATTACAAACGGGTCCTTTTCTATTTTAAAAATTAAAACAGCAGCTATTCCCATATTTATTCGAGGCACCAAAACATTTTATCAAAATTTCAGAAAATTTGGGGAGCCTCCCCATATTGAGTAGAAGCTACACAAAAATTGGTTTTCCAAAATAAAATGTTTTGATGCACTTTTGACCATAGGGTTCCAAATAGGGCATTTTGCTAAATTGAAAATGTTGCCCCTTTCATAACTTTTAGCAAGTCCAAAATATTACTTATGAACCGTTGGAATTTCCTTGATAAATATGAGATGTCAAGGTATTTTTGTTTTACAAGTTTGAGTGCCTTCGTTGTTTTGCAATTAGTTGTAACAAATTTTAGCATCTTGTTTGAAGTGGTGCCAAACCACAACAATTTCCTAGCAACAACAACAATGATGCATGATGCCATGATGCAATGAACACAAAAGCGAAAAATTTACACGGGTTTTTAGGTTCTCAGCTTTGGGCTGTTACAAGGACCATGAAGAAGAAGATGATGAACTGTGAACTATCTACCGGTCTGTAATATCAGTACTGCTAATTGATTCGTAGTAGTTAGGGCTGTGGTGTGGATGAATTGGAACTGCCATTCCTAGTAGTTAGGGCTGAATTATGGATGAACTGCATTTGCCTATGTCCTACCGTTGTTTTGCTTGCAACCAAACAAGCCGCTTTGCAGCGAGCAAGCCGTTTGGCCGTAGCTGCAGGCTACCAAACGAAGAGCACCAAACTTGCTCACTGCTGCGATGCGGGCTACCAAATAAGATGGACAACACGTATTTAGGGGTGGCTACACTCAGCACTGCCCCCTGAAGCCTGCCCCCAAGGCAACGAGATATGGCTGCAGGCTACTAAACAGGCCCATTATACACGGTTGGAAACAAAGAAAAAAAAAAATTTAGCTAAAAAAAAAGCAAAAACTTTGGATCGCTGTCGGTCTGAACCGCGCGCTCCGGTCCTGGTCGGTCAAGCACAAATTCGCAACAGTGCCATCCGCCGTCCGCATCGCTCCTGCCCCCGTGCCCGGTAACAACGCACGCCCACGACGATGACGTCACGCTGACCTCGATCCAATCTAGACAGATTAAACACAGCGAGATTGGACCGACACTCCGTAACTTTTTTTTTTCTGAGAGCCCACAGCTCACACAACACTTTGAAAGCAACACTTCCGTGCATCACGTGCTTGCTCCTAATAAGTTCTCCTAGATAGATAGAGCTCATCCATTGTCATGATCATCATCTATTGGGAAGAGCTATCCAAATACGTCTTTGGAGTATGTTTTGCAATTTTGTGACGCTTTTCTGGAAAAGAAATGTATCGGAAGAACGAAAAAACTGCAAGTTGTAATTTTCACTAAGCTAATAAGCTGGACCTTTTCTGAATCTTACAGGAACTCAATCAAACCATGTCCTATTGTCTAAGACATACTCCAAATCCTTTAAGCGGCATCCTTGTCTTACGTGCGCTATCTTTTTTCCTTCTTTGCAAAACACGTGTAATCGTAACCGTGCAAGAAATTCCGTAGTAACATCTCCTCTATGGTATAAATTCTCCTCTATGGTATAAATCTTCGCAACACGAAATGATGCCCAGGCTTCAGTAAAGAGACTGCACTTGGACTGGAGTAACAAAATTGTAACTTGCGCAAACTTGATTGCCGATAAAGGTTTCCGAAAACCGGTTGAGTCGCCCATCCAGAAAAGAAGACATGAGCGATGACCGTGCTTGGGCCGGGATGATCCCCTAGAAGTGTCGATTGTCGAACCACAAAATTTTCACTATAATGTCGAAAAAAGATTCCAACTGCACAAGAATAAACCGACGTAATCACCATGTCACAGTAATATAAACTCACCTAACAGGATAAGCGTAGGATAAAAATTTCCCTACACATGACACAACCAAATTAATAGAGTAACTTTCTTCGCAAAAACATCACGACCACCACTACACGCTGACTAAGAACGCAAAACTCTGAAAAATCTGAGATCCCCCACCTCTCAATGCCAAGATGTCAGCCAAAGGTGAGGGGATCGAAAATATCTCACACATCCGTTAATTTTGGTAAACCAAGTTTTCTTTGTACAAAGACTATACCATCAGATTCATATTCTGAAAAAAAATTGACGTTAAAATTCTTATGACACATATTGCCTATTTTACGGTTAAATCCGATGATCAAAACTGGAGCGCGTAGAACAAGGACGTCACTTAAATAGGTACGAGGGAGTAATTTGAAGAAATCTATAGTACTCCTTCCGTTCACTAATATAAGGCATTTGACTCAACATTTTAATTTTCTTGATTCAGATGTACCAAGACTTATTTTTTAGATAGATTAACTCATTTTAGTATGCATGTTATCAAATTTGAAAACGGAAAGAATAATTGTTTAATTTGGAACAATATTTATAGTGTTATGGTGTTTCTATGATTTACTAGATATCTTTGAATATAGTAATTTTTTGATCTACTCGAGATTATTACATGGCAAGTATGAGCCGATGTTTACGACTCGATCTTTGACTCGACCCAGTTTAAGCTTTATCAGACTGGAGTATGAGCCGAGCCGAGCCCAATCTTACCCGATCAAACTCAAGACTGGTAGGATGTTTGATGTCAAAATGTGTACTAGTCCAAAAAGAAAAGGCTGGTCAATCTTAACATTATAGGGAAAATAAAATGGCACCAACCAAATTTTTTATAGGGAAAATAAAATGGCACCAAGCGAATTTTTTATTGGGAAAATAAAATGTCACCAACCAGGTAAGGTAAGAGAATCCAATCAACTGGTAATCTAGTAATCTGTCTGTCAGTGCATGACGATCTCCAGTTATCGTTGATCAGAGGGGCATGTGTTGACTTTGACCACTGGTGCAGAGAACAGAGGGCAATGTCTTGACTTGCTAGTGCTTGACCGTGGCCATGGATTCCCATCGAGCGGCTCCCGTAGCGCCCCGTTCCCCCTTCTTGTACCGCACCGTGGCCTCGCCTTCGTGGGAGGGAGACCAAGCCTCGTGTCACTCGCCCTGATCCGCTGAGCCTGCTCTGTCCTCCCAACAACATCCAGCCACGAGCAGTAAGTGCCCGTGCAGCTCGCAGCTGACGTCGTCGTCGCCCCGGATCCGGCGGCCATGGACAAGCTCGGCGCGAACCCGGCCAACTCGTGCCCGCTCACGCCGCTGGCGTTCCTGGAGCGCGCCGCCACCGTGTACGGCGACTGCCCCTCCGTCGTCTACCACGACACCGTCTTCACCTGGTCCCAGACCTACCGCCGCTGCCTCCGCCTCGCCTCCGCCCTCGTCTCCCTCGGCGTCTCCCGCCGCGACGTCGTAAGCGCTCGCCCATGCATCCCCTGTCGATTATGTAACCAGGCTTATTGAATTTTAATTGAATTGAGTTGAGCTGATCCGTGCGCCTTCGATCGATGGCGCGAATTGATTTTCCCAGGTGTCCGTGCTGCTGCCGAACGTGCCGGCCATGTACGAGGCGCACTTCGGCGTGCCGATGAGCGGCGCCGTGCTCAACAGCATCAACACGCGCCTCGACGCGCGCACGGTCTCCGTCCTGCTCTGTCACTCCGGGTCCAAGCTCGTCCTCGTCGACCATGCTCTGCTCCGGTCCTCGACGACGCGCTCCGGCTCCTGCCGCCGGGCCACCCGGCCCCGCGCGTCGTGCTAGTCGAGGACTCGCACGAGAAGGAACAGTTCTCTCCGGCGCCGGGCGCGGCCCTGACGACGTACCAGAAGCTCCTGGAGTCGGGGGACCCGGAGTTCGCGTGGCTGCGGCCGGAGAGCGAGTGGGACCCGATGATACTGAACTACACCTCCGGCACCACGTCGGCGCCCAAGGGCGTTGTGCACTGCCACCGCGGCATCTTCGTCGTGACCTTCGACTCGCTGGTGTCGTGGGCGGTGCCGGAGCGGCCGACGTACCTGTGGACGCTGCCCATGTTCCACGCCAACGGGTGGAGCTTCCCCTGGGGGATGGCCGTGGTTGGCGGCACCAACGTGTGCCTCCGCCGCGTCGACGCCGGGGAGGTCTACGACACCATCGCCGCCCGCGGGGTCACGCACCTCTGCGGCGCGCCGGTGGTGCTCAACATGCTGGCGAACGCGCCGGAGGGCGTGCGGAAACCGCTGCCTGGGAAGGTGCGGATCCTCACGGCCGGCGCGCCCCCGCCTGCCGCCGTGCTGCACCGCACGGAGGCGATCGGGTTCGACGTCAGCCACGGGTACGGGCTGACGGAGACGGGTGGGCTGGTGCTGTCGTGCGCGTGGAAGGGGAAGTGGAACAGGCTGCCCGCGTCGGAGCGCGCGCGGCTGAAGGCGAGGCAGGGCGTGCGCACCCCGGGCATGGCGGAGGTGGACATCGTGGACGGCGAGACCGGCCGCGGTGTGCCGCGGGACGGCGCCACGATGGGCGAGATCGTGCTCCGCGGCGGGTGCGTGACGATGGGTTACTTCAGGGACGAGGAGGCGACGAGGGCGGCGATCCGGGACGACGGGTGGTTCTACACGGGGGACGTGGGCGTGATGCACCCGGACGGGTACCTGGAGATCCGGGACCGGTCCAAGGACGTGATCATCAGCGGCGGGGAGAACATCAGCAGCGTGGAGGTGGAGTCGGTGCTGTACGGGCACCCGGCGGTGAACGAGGCGGCGGTGGTGGCGCGGCCCGACGAGTTCTGGGGCGAGACGCCGTGCGCGTTCTTGAGCCTCAAGGAGGGGGCGGCGGGCACGGTGAGCGCGGCGGAGGTGATCGCGTGGAGCCGGGAGCGCATGGCGGGGTACATGGTGCCCAAGACAGTGGTGTTCCGCGCCGAGCTGCCCAAGACGTCCACCGGCAAGATTCAGAAGTACGTGCTCCGGAACCTCGCCAGGGAGATGGGGCCGACCCGCAGGGGCGTCAGCAGCAGCAGCAGCAAGATGTAGTTGTACTATTATGGATTGGTCGTCGTCTTAAATTGCTGGAAAAATCCAGGGTTGTTGTCGTTGGCATTGGCATCGTCAGTTTTGGAGATCCGCAAAGACTGCTGCGACTGAATAGATTCTACTCTGTACTTTGTGCGTGATGCCTGTCTCCCTCCCGATTCTGGAAAATAGGATACTGTGGTGATAAACGTGTGAATTAATGAATCGGAATTGTTAATCTGTGTCGTCTGAACTCTGAAGCCTGAAGAAACGACGCTGGCGGCAAGAATCCTAGGCTGACGTTTCCTGCTCTCTTGTACTACTCCCTCCGTTCCAAGTTACGGAGTAGATGACTTCCATTTCTTCACATGTGAATGTATTTAGATATGTTATAAGTATAAATACAACCGCATGTCAACAAATGAAAGTCATCTAATTTGGAACGGAGGGAGTAGTACCGTAGAGAAGTGATTTGTCAGATTAAATCATTTGTTGGAATTGATGAAACAGGGAGAAGGGTCAATGAGAAGGTCAATGTCCATACTATATGCCTTTTTCACATTTTGTTTGGGTTTCATTGAGTTTATTTTTTATGAAAAGCTAGACTCAGGGGGGTCGTAGACGAACACAACATAAACCAGGATACTAGTGGTTGGACACATCGTCAGCCAAGTATGGAGGTGAAAAGTGTCGGCGAGCAGCAGATTCATGTTGGTGACTGTCTATCGAGACCGGGAGATAGATGAGAGTTGCCGAGGGAGAATCTTCGAAAGTGGATGAGGCGGCTGTTAACGGCGAAATTTCTTCAAGTTTTCATACATGTAGTCAGCAATAGAGAAAGCTATGAGTTCAGGTTATATGTGGCACCCAACAGGCGAGTTGTTCACTTTCATATAGATCAGGGACGAGGCTACCGGGGCGACGATACAACAGTGTTCTTGAATATGGTGACTTTAAGACCAATGTGTGATGTCGGTGGACGGGCACTCTGGAAAATTGGGAGCACAAGACAAGAGTGTCGAAAATCTTAATTTTTGTGGGAGCATTGTGCTGAAGCATGAGAGGGAATACAATTGCAGGTGGAGTCATATGAAAATCAAGAGAGTAACACCGGAGCTCATGATTAATGGTTCAAGTTCAGGTACACTAAGATTTGGGCATGACGGCTTCAAGATGGCGAAGGTTATATTCGCCAATTTTGAGTTTGCTAAAATATGTATCAAATATATGTACGAGTTGTGCTAGAGTTGGAATCGTAATTAGCGGAAGGTTCGATGTTCGAGCCGAACACGTGTAATCTGGGCCTGATATATAAAGGCATCATGAGTAGCCAAAATAGACTAGACGAAAGGCTAGGTTAGAAAGAATCCCATTGAACGACGGTCCATGCTCGTGGCACGAACGCCGGAGCGGCGTGCATTCGTTATCTGGTGTATCTGTATGCCAAGGCGGGCTTGTCGTTGTCGGTACTATGATTAGTACATGGGAGCAGCGTCCTGTAAGAATGCCCCGCAGATGTAGGTGTTGATCGCTGAACTACGTTATCAAATCTCGGTGTCATTGATGTGATTGTTTTTTTAGAATCATTGTCGTGATTGCTTGTCCTCCGTAGATCCGTATACGCCTCTACGGTCTGGAAAGTCGGAATTGACTCTTTAACATACCTGTACGGTCTGGAGAGACGGAATTGGCTCTTTAACAGACCCCAAGTGTGTCTTGCTATTGAGGGGGTGGAGCTAGGCCCCGGGCAACTAGGGCCATGGCCCGGGGCGCAGCAAACATTCGACCTATCATCTTTTTTTGAGGGGCATTCGACCTATCATTTGTGAAAAAGAGAAAATGGCCGAGTGTAGCTAAGGCCTGGCCCAATTGGCATCCCTTCGCTCGAGCACGTGTGATCCTTCGTCGGGAGCTCCTATACCTCGCTCTTAGCGAGCGTGAGGGTCCACACGCCTCGAGATTCGCAGAGGTGTAGGTTTGGCCCGGCTTTGGTCTAACCTTTAATAGGTATGATTTATTTCTTATTTATTATTCTTTCTATTTTATCTTTTCTCATCTATTTATTTTTCGTTTTTCATGGATAATCCTTGATTTTTTAAAATCCAAACTTTTTTCGAATATTTTTTAAAATCTGAAATATTTTGAATGATGAATATTTTCGAATCTGAATATTTTGAAATCTGAACCAATTTTAAAAATGAACATTTAAAAAAAATCTGAACCATTTTCAAATATATATATTTTTAAAAATCTGAACCATTTTCAAATATATGTGAACTATAAATCTGAACCATTTTAAAAAATTGAACATTTTTTAAAATTTGAACCATTTAAAAATGAAATTTTTAACAATTTGAACCATTTTCAAATAAGAACATTTTAATTCTAAGCTTTTTTAAAATTGAACATTATTCAAATTTGTACAATTTCAAAAGAACCATAAGAAAAACTAAGGGGAATTGGATAAGATTAAGAAAGATCGTGGGTTAGAGGTATAGAAAAGAAAAAGTAGAAAGCGATTCGAAAAATAGGGAATTCCTAGATTTTGAACTCCGGCGGGATTCTTATGACCATAGGAACCATATGAGCTAATATTCCCAAGTTTCTTAAGAATGGACACTCAGTGGATTCAGACTTCCACCGTTCTAGCTTCTTTTTGTAGTTCACTAGAATGTATCGAGCATGTTTATCCGGATCAGGAGGCTTTACATAAATTGCTACGATTGCTAAGTCGAAAAAGATGAACATATTAAAAATTTGTAACATATTTCCAATCTTAACATTTTCTAAAAACAGAAAATAAAATATAATAAAAAAGAAAGAACAAGGGAAATAATAGAAAAAGGAAAAAGAAACAAAAATATAAATAAAAGGAAACATGAAAAACAGAACAGAAGAAGAAAAAAAAAACGAAAAAAAAAATAACCGTAAATGGACCGGCCCGTCTGGGAGCTGGTGCGGGCGAGGCCGTACTCGAACTCGCGAAAGGAAAGAAATAGTGGATGCGCCTCGTCTTCTCCCCTCGCATCCCCTCGCTCGCTTGCTCGCCGTTGTACGAGCGCGCCGCCAGGCCCACTCTTGCCGCCCGCGCCGCCCCACAGACCCCGTTTCGCCCGCCCTCCTTGCGCCCCGTCTCCACGCGGTGCCGCTCCCCGTTGATGACCTTGCCGCCGCCCTCTTGGCTCCTGCGCCGCGCGCCGTCGAGTCCTCTACCATTTATACAGTTCTGGTTTTTCTCCGTGTGCAGTTTTTTGTATCCGCCGGATCGGAGCTATGTCGATTCAGATTGAGGGCTTTGCTTTAGCCATGCTGGCACCAACAAACGAATTTTGCAAAACGATGAGATAAGTCCTAACCAAACTCGCACTTAACCGCACAAAAACATCCTACATACCCAACTCAATTTTTTTTTTTTAAACCTACCTAGAGCTGACCGAGGGCGTGCGTCTCCCGGGATACCTGATGGACAGCCTCCTCGCAGACCTGCGGAGCGGGGTGGAAGTGTTCGGCGTGACGTTGAAGAAGCTGTCATCCGGCGGCGATAACTTCTTGGTGTCATGTGGATCCAGGAGAGTCGGGGACGTCCTCGCAGAGTGCACTTCCGGGCATACCTGCCCTGATAGCCGGGTCAAGACAACAAGCAGTACCCCGTTGATATACTAGACTTGCTAGATTTTTTTTTCAAGGAGGACGGGGGGATTGCTCCCCACCCTAGACTTGCTAGATTGAAACATTGTCTGCTTCCTCTTTTGTAGTGCTTATGTTTAAGATTTATTCTTCGGTATGACTGTCAACGTTTAGAGGACACACATGTTCACCGTTCCATATGTCTGTCAACTTGAGCTGTGTATAATAGTAAAGGGATAATGTGCTCCTCTGCTAATAGAATTCAGTGTCACATTGTTATTTTCAATAAATGATTTGACTACATTCATCAAAAGTATACAGAACTTGCACCAGCTAGCTATATTAATCTACAAAATTGATCTGTGCTTCCAAAGTCTTTCCGTGGTTAAGTTTTTTCGCGAATGAGCGGAAGCTTTATATTTATCAAAGATATGCGGTGTTTACCTGTGGTGGATGATGGCGTAGGCTTCAGTCGTCTGATGGCTTACGCTGTCTTATTTTTATGTTAAACGATTTATATCATGTTGGTGATTTTTTTAATCCTTGTAAAGAGTTTTATGTATCTAGATATGCAGAGGTTGGACTTGAGTTTCTGCAAGAGAGGGACAGGGAAATACTCAAGAACATTCCCAACAAAGCAAGGTACTCCTCTGATCCGGAATAATTGTCGGAAGCTGTATACTAATTTTGTACTATCGCAGTACACATTCTGTGACATTTAAAGTGGACCGGAGGTAGTATTAGACATTGGAGCAGTCTTGTCCTTGCAGCTACTTTTTGTGCATGCAACTTATCGCCTTCTGAGTGTATATCAGTTCATGCAACACGAATGTCGTCCTGATTGTTTGGTTTTCTTCCATGTTTCCTTCAAGGTAGAGTTGCTGTTCGAGAAAAACAGAGCTCTCAACGAAGCACACAAAAGGCTGGTGAGTTGACTGGATAAAGAGCAGAAACAACGTTCTAGAAGAAAGCATTCTTCCAGCAATTCCACCAAGGTAATAAGCCAATTACATGTAAAAAAAGGGTAATAAGCCAAGTGTTACTGATTTGAAAACACTTGGAGATAATTGTTGGTAGAATATTACCTATTATGTGAATATCTAGATTAGAAGGTTGGTGTGATGCAATAATTGTTTTGCTTCTCTTGCAGCAGAAACGCAAATCATCGATCAGAGGGACACGAGCCCAGTGAGCCTGCCTATCAATTTCAACAGTGCGGATAAATGTGTCTATTGTCACCCTTGCCGCAAAACTCTACAGACTGCAGGATGCACGGAAAGTGAATCTGGTCGATCTGACATCTTCTTCCAGATGTACCACTATATCTATTTTGAGAACTTCCCTGCGGTTGTTTTGATTTTCTGCCTGTAGTTGATAGCCCCCTTCCTTCCATGTTTGTCATGGTGGCCTCGGCAGAACACCGTAACCACCGGTTAGCTGCAACGCGAGTGTAACAGTAGAAAGAAAGCGGGGCCGCCTGATGACTTTGTAACCTGTCAGTACATCTGTAGAAGGTCCGATGAACTTATGTTTTTTTTTTTGGTCCATATGCAATCTCTATTTTTAGCTTTCGTCTTGTTTTTCGACGCATTTACCGGTGTATTCGCGGCTCGCTGGTCTTGAAGAGTTGGAAGTAGGCTCTGCGCACAATGGAATCATTCACGAAACTACCAACTGGTACCACTATGATGCTTTTTTTCCAATGACTATTACATCTACAACAACTGGAAAGGAGAAAAACATGGATTTGAAATGTACTCGTATATGTTACCTGTTCCTAAGATGTGTTCTGAACTCTCCTTTGAATGTATCTTCTGCTGGATCTGGGAGTGCTCCGCCCTACCAGATCTCTCCTCTTTTTATTTGCTGCTTCTGTATTTCGCACCTACATGTAATTTGAAGCTGGAAGCATTGTGGGGCTTGGAATCTAGCCTTGTTTCGTCTTTCGTGCGTATTCGTCCTGCTATTTGCGTGTTTCCCGTCCCCTTTCTATTTCAGGAAAGCGTGGGGGGCCACGTTTCCATTTCTGGTTTTCCCTCACGCGCACAGTAGAGGCAATCAACATGCACGACCGTTAAGATTTCCATGTTTGCACTGCATGCTCTCCTCCAGAGTCCAGACATAGCCGTTGTCGTTACCATTCATGGCGCACGACCTGCCTAGTATGCACCCAACTCCAGCACATATAAGGCTGCCGGCACAAAATCACTATGAAAATCTATCAGGGATCTACGAAATCTCTCAAGCCTCACCGGAAGGATCTTCGCTAGATCATGTCGTCGACTGGCGCCAGCAGCGACGTGGAACTCGACAAGGAGGCCGCGAATCCCAGGAGGTGCGCGGCGTGCAAGTACCTACGGCGGCGATGCGCGCACGACTGCGTCCTCGCCCCGTACTTCCCGGCGTCGGAGCCCGACAGGTACGCCTGCGTGCACAGGGTCTTCGGGGCCAGCAACGTCATCAGACTGCTGCAGGTAATGCTCAGTTGCTCACCAATTGATCAGCTATACGATGATACTGCTACTGGTAGTTAATTGTTAAAGCTCACATGCATTTCAGTATACTGAAATATGTCATGTTTTTGTGGGCGTGTTTTTTACGTTTGCAGAGCTTGCCGGCGCCGGAGCGCGCCCGAGCAGCGGACACGGTGGCAATGGAGGCGCGGTGGCGGGTGCAGGATCCGGTGTACGGCTGCGCCGGGATCATCACCGGGCTGCAGGAGGATATCCGCGCCGTGCAGTGCGAGCTGGCCAGAACACGGGCTCAGCTCGCGATCGCCGTGATCGGCGGCGGCGGCGGCACGGCGCACGGGCAGCAGGGTGTAGCTCTTCCTCCTCCGTTGTGGGCCGGAGCCCAGCACGTCGACACGCAGATGCACGGGCACAACGGACATGAAGCGCCGTTGCTTGACACGGACGAGTTCCTCGATTTCGATGGTTTTTGAACTTTGATCGACGTCGACATCGACCGCACGCACGCATGGATATGCATTGCTAAGAAATGTCCTTTTGTAACGGATACTTGTATTGTAGCTTGTTCCCTTACTTTTCTTTGTACCCCGGCCTCTCTATCATAGGATACTGCACAGAACCTCGTTCATTGCAAAGTTTTATAAGAGTATTCGAGTATCAAACCAACATAACATACAACTCAATTATCAATTATCAAAACAAGCCTATGCATCTAGAATTCTATTAGTGTGCCACCATCCATCCTGTCTGAAGATAGCCCGAACGACTGCCTTCATTCTAGTGTATCCAGAATCCATATGTCCTTGTTGCTCGACTGGCAAAAGGAGAGATAAGAGTTGGATTCAATACAAAGCTTTGTAACCTGCAAAAAGCAAGGAACTATTGATTTGTTAAAAACCACATCATTGTGACAATTCCAAATTATCCACATAAGAGCACAAACACATATTCTAATACGTGCTTAGTGTGGTTATCAGTCTCGTTCAACCATTTACCAAACATATTTGTAACATTCGATGGAGCTGGGATATTAAAGATAAAATGAACCAAGCGTCAAATAGAACTAGCAAAAGAACATGATTTAAACAGGTGTTCCCCTGATTCCTTCAAACCGCAAAACACACACTTTTTACCTTCAGTCCATCTTTTCTTAGTAAGGTTATCCTCTGTAAGGAGAACTTTTTATGAAGAAACCACATAAAAATCTTAATATTTAAAGGCACTTTGAATTTCCATAAATATCTTTGTGGAAATTTATTTTGATTACTCATGATGTCCAAATTCATGGATTTAACCGAGAACACACCCGAGGTGGTTAAGTCACAAAAAAAGTATCCTCATCCTCTGAAGGTGAAATACCCATTATTTTTCCACATGGTTTAACCAATCAGACTACTTATTCCCGATCAACACCATCCTAAACTAATATTCGAAAGCACATGGGACATGACATTTGCAGCGGTAACATTCTGAAAACATGATAATATGCGAATTCACAAGACACAGGAATGAATAGTTGAATAGCTTGTGACCAGATATGAATAATATACATAACTAGCTAAATACCCGTGCTTTGCTACGGAGTAATACATTTTTTCTTTTCTGAAAACATACTCTGTTTTATAAAACTTCGGCTAGAACATCACACTTTTTTCCTGCTTATTTTATACTAAAATATTGGAATAATATTTAAATCTTTTCAGGTCTTGGGCCCATGCATCAGAGCTAAAAGTTGAGACTCCCCATTGGAGTCCCAATCAAATCGTGCGCAATGCAACGGATGATGCCTTTTATGCTGATGTTAAAGTCAAATCATTTTTCGATTGATTTTTCACAACCATAGTTTTTTAGGGTTTTACTTTTTTTTAATTATTTTGTGTGTATTTCTGTGCAGGTGGAATTTATGGACAAATCAAGATGAAAGGAGACACGTGAGATTAATCCGAAGAAGTTACATGTACGAGATGCAAGAGTGTCTTGAAAATTATGATCATTTTTCACGAACCCAAAATGAAACTCCAATGCCACTGGGTTGTGGGGCTCATCCATATAAATCCAACGAGCCAAAGAACAACCATATTGGAGTTCATATGAGAAAATAGCGTCCAAAACATTGGAGACACCATCAGAGATAACGAACAGTGGTAGGACAATGGATGGTCATACCGGCGACTGTATCGAACTTTTTCGGGTTCGTGACGTCAAACCAAACATCTTTCCCGTGAAGGGTCCACCTACCTATTTAGTGTGGAAAACTTCAGAAACCCCGAACCGACCTGCTGGAGCCTATATATTGGGAGGAAGGTTAGCCTCTAATCATCCTCCATTCCAGCCATCTCCCGGAAGGCTGCCGCCGCTCGGCTCCATAGCTCCACAGCAATACACCATCCTTGCGACGAGAATAGAAGAATTGCGGCATGGAGGCCACGACACCTACATCAACACCGCCGCCATGGACATCCTCCATTGATCTCTTTGTAGTCCTAAACTGTATTGTAAATTCTTTCGTGTATTATTTTAATCAGTCATCCATATTCCATATGATGTCTCTATGATTCCTTGCGGCCCCATTCCTGAGTAGGTTCATTAATTATTGGGAAGATGTTGAAACCATAAAATTGTTATAAATTAAAATAAAGTTGTATTTATTTTTATTGTCTGAAGTGTAATAATGGTCTTCATGATATTGTGTGAATGTCGACTACATAATATTTTGCCTAAGGGATATGAAGGTCATTAACATTGCTGCAAGATGAGCCATTTTAGGGGCACGCCGGTGACTGAAGTTGCCCCTATCCTCTGTTGACTATCAACGTGATCATAACGGAGATACCAAATTGTTACTCCACATACACGGGATACCTTAATTACTAGTGTATTATGGCTGATTTGGCTTATTTGCGGGACTAGTAGTGGTTGTGCGGGGTGTGTGACTGAGATTTCAAGACACGTCTTTATGTGGTACTCCGCACGTACATGACATACGCATAATACCCAGTATACACCCACTCAATTCTGTCATATGCTAACGGTGAAATTAACACTCTCTGAGAACGTATTTAGCCAGTTCCGAAACACTTCCGCCATTGCTCTCATTCCACTTTCAGTTTTACATTACTCTCTTTAGTTTATGTTTGTTATTATTTAGTAGTTACTTTAAATCACTTTATTATTGTCATTCTAGCAACTTATAGAGTAGACTATTTCCTGTTTGTGTGCGAAACATAACTACAGGTGCGTTTATACACGTGGCAACGTAGTTGTGGGGGTTAGTAGTAGCCTTCCATTTTCTCTCGTGGGTTCGATATACAATGGGACAAAATACTTTCCAGGCATCAGCAACCTACACTCCCAACACTAAAGAAGTTTCGATTTAAAAAAACCAATTATTTACTGAATGCTCCAGCGTGCAACTATCAACATGCATGACTACAACATGGGATACTATCTTGCCAATGGTATCTATTCTCAGTGGAGGACATTTGTGAAGATTATGACCAATCCACCCAGAACAAGAAGCAGATCATGTTCTCAACTTCCTTTAGATGCATCGACAATTTTCAAAATTAATAAGCGCATGTGTGACTTCTCAATGATCTTGTGGAAGCATATGTGGATCCGCACTGGAAATCAGTGATTTTATTTTTGAATTATGCACTACGTATAATTTAAACTATTTATGCACTTAGAATACCTGTGTGTAGATTGAACTATTTATATGTGACTCTGAATAGTTTTTGTATGATCTACATGGATGCCTTGCATGGATCTGAGGATTGAAATTGAGGTATGTGATTGTAGGAGGCAATATATAGAGGATGTCTGGGCCTATCCGCGGATAGGTCCGGACGTGTCGGTGGACATATAAATGGTCAAATTAGCATAGTCCGATTGTAGATGCTCTAACATTACAACTCCAACCCACTTGCGGCCTTCTCTCCAAGTTTCATCTATTCAATGCCAAAATCATGTTCCACAAAAGAAGAGCAATGGTGACACAACACGTTGATTGTCTGCAGGAGTAACCACTCGCAGCCAAGGTGAATCTTTCTGATCATATGGCTTAGTTACCGTGTGATCGTTGCTGCACTTAAGTATATTGTGTGTGTGGCAACAGTCGATGCAGAACAAGTAGTTACATTCTAAAACTTCATCAAAAGTAAAATCACGACCAACAGACTCTTTTTTACGAAAGGCTGAATGAGAGTTAAACAATATTTCCTTAGTAGAGCTTCTTTTAATGTCGAGAATACTTTCAACACTCGGGTTGGAAAGGATGTTTGGTTAGATGACACCGCTCCATCAATAACTCCCATCCCTTTGTAATATGTCCGAGGAAAAAATTTGGTGGTCACTTGTCTATCGGAAGCCCTACGAAATATAGTATTTAGAAGGGAATGGAGCGGGAGTAAATGACTAATAAGATGGTTTCATTTGGTTTAACGGTCAATGGGTATCGAATTATCAGCCCACCAAGATGTCTTTAGATGGCGGTTAACATTATCGATTTTTTTTGTCAAGTAAAGGTATCTTCAATTACTAAATAGTCGATTTCTGCATAGGTTTATTTGTAAAACGAAAGTTCCACTGAAAATCAGGATTCTTATGTGGTTCCTTCAATGTAAAGTGCTCTTAACAAAATATATGTTGGCAAAAAGGAATCGGCAGGAAAATAAGAAGTGTTGTTTATATGATAAAGATGAATCAGTAAAACTTCTGTTTTCACCTGAATTAGTTACATGGAATTGATAAGAAAGTTGAAATCCAAATCTGTATGAGAGTTTGCGCGCTTTATTTTGAGACATGAAATGTATGCAATGATTTTATTTCTAGCAAATCAAAAGTTATTTTTTTTTCATCGATCGATGCAGAGGTCAAAGCTTTCCCTTTTTCGAAAACAAATCCTCGAGAGTCTGCAGTGGTCTCAACAAGATGGTCACCAGTCGCCAATATCATTGTCATGCCATTGCCCTCGTACACTACATCTTACTAGTGCTGCCTCTGCGGGTGGGCCCCATCTCCTTGGCAAGCTTCCGGAGGACGTTCTTCCGGATCTTCCCGGTGGACGTCTTGGGCAGGTCATCGCGGAACACGACGGTCTTGGGCAGCGTGTAGCCCGGCATGCGCTCCCGGCACCACAACATGACATCGGCCGCGGTTACCGCCGCGCCGTGCTTGAGACTCACGAACGCGCACGGTGTCTCGCCCCAGAACTCGTCGGGCCGCGCCACCACCGCCGCCTCATTTATCGCTGGGTGGCCGTACAGAACCGACTCTACCTCCACGCTGCTGATGTTCTCCCCGCCGCTGATGATCACGTCCTTGGACCGGTCCCGGATCTCCAGGTACCCGTCGGTGCATCACGCCCATGTCCCCCGTGTAGAACCACCCGCCGTCTCGGATCGCCGCCCTCGTCGCTTCCTCGTTTTTGAAGTACCCCAGCATGATGCAGCCGCCACGGAGCACGATCTCTCCCATCGTGGCGCCGTCTCTCGGCACGCTGCGGCCTGTCTCGGCGTCGATGATGTCCACCTCGGCCATGCCTGGGGTGCGCACGCCCTGCCTCGCCTTGAGCCGCGCCCGCTCCGACGCTGGTAGCCTGTTCCACTCTCCCTTCCACTCGCACGACACCACAATCCCTGCCGTCTCCGTCAGCCCGTACCCGTGACTAACGTCGAAGCCGATGGCCTCGGTGCTGTGCAGCACGGCCGCCGGCGGAGGCGCGCCGGCCGTGAGGATCCGCACCTTTCCCGGGAGCGCTTTCCGCACACCCTCCGGCGCGTTGGCAAGCATGTTGAGAACCACGGGCGCGCCGCATAGATGCGTGACCCCGCGGAGGGCGATAGCCTCGTAGACCTCGGCGGCGTCGACGCGGCGGAGGCAGACGTTGGTGCCGCCCACCACGGCCATCCCCCACGTGAAGCTCCATCCGTTGCTGTGGAACATGGGCAGCGTCCACAGGTACGTCGGCCGTGTTGGCATCGACCAGGCCACCAGCGAATCCCCGGTCACCAAATAGAGGCCGCGGTGGCAGTGCACAACCCCCTTGGGCGCCGACGTGGTGCCGGAGGTGTAGTTCAGTATCATCGGGTCCCACTCGCTCGCCGGCCGCACCCACGCGAACTCTGGATCCCCCGTCTCCAGGAGCCCCTCGTAGGTCATCAGAGCCGGGGAGGGCGCCGGGGCCAAGGTTTTGGATTTCGGTTTTGCATATTTACCGGCCACGGCCGAAATAGGCGAATTTCGGTGATTTCGGTAATTTCGGGTGAAATTCCTGATGAAAAGCTAGAACCAAAATTTGAAAATTAGAACAAAATATAACCAAAATAAGGGAAAAATTTAAATATTCAAGTAAATTTTAAATGAATTTCTATTTTCCCGAAGTTATTGTACCAAATTCGTCAAAATTCGTAAGTTTTCGACCGGTAAATATTAATACCGGTCCTGACCGAAATGGGCGAAATTCGGCCGGATTTCAGTTTTTCGGGCCGAAATCCAAATCCCTGGCCGGGGCATTCTCGTGCGGCTCCTCAATGAGGACGACGCGCGGGGCCGGGTGGCCCGGCGGCAGGAGGCAAAGCGCGTTGTTGAGGAGTGGGAGCAGGGCCGGGTCGACGAGGACGAGCTTGGAGCCGGAGTGGCGCAGCAGGACGGAGACCGTGCGCGCGTCGAGGCGCGTGTTGATGCTGTTGAGCACGGCGCCGCTCATGGGCACCCCGAACTGCGCCTCGTACATGGCCGGCACGTTCGGCAGCAGCACGGACACCTGGTGAGAATCATCAGTTCCTGTGAGTGACTGCGGGGAATGGACGGAGGTAATTGATCAATGCAGGTGATGGGCGTGTGCTTACGACGTCACGGCGGGAGATGCCGAGCGAGACGAGGGCGGAGGCGAGGCGGAGGCAGCGGCGGTAGGTCTGGGACCAGGTGAAGACGGTTTCGTGGTAGACGACGGAGGGGCAGTCCCCGTACACGGTGGCGGCGCGCTCCAGGAAGCCCAGCGGCGTCAACGGGCTCGAGTTGGCCGGGTTCGCGGCGAGCTTGTCCATGGCCGCTGGATCCGAAGCGACGACGACGTGAGCTACGACTTATTACACGTGGCTAGCAATTTTTAAGAACAAGAAAGCGAGTGACACGAGGCTTGGTCTCCATCTCACGAGGCCACGGTGCGGTATAAGAAGGGAGAGAGGCGCAACTGGAGCCGCTGGATGGGAATCGACGGCCACTAGCAAGTCAACGCACATGCCTCTCCGTTCTCTGCACATGCCACGCTCAAGTCAACCCATTACTCTCTGTTCTCATATTTTTTGTCAGATATTGCTTAAACAACATTTTGTTTCGCGACGAACAGTTCAAAATTTGTGAGATATGGCTTAAATCAACGGTACTAGCTCTGGACTTTTTGTTTCCAGTGTTTCGCGACGAACAGTTCAAAATTTGTGAGATACTCTGGACTTTTCGTTTCCAGTTCACAGTTCAACTGGGAATTATTTTTGTCTGCGGACAATTGGGAATTAAGTTGACAAAATAATAATTAATTAAATATTAATTTATTTAATTGATAAATATTTATTAGAAAAAATAATTAATAAAGGCAAATAAAAGGTGGCTGCCACATGGGCCCTAGGGGCCCACATGGCAACCGCGCCACCATATGGTGGTAGTGGGCCGAAACCTCATGGGGGGAGGGGGATACCCCCCTGGCCGAAACCTAGTGGGCCCATGGGGGGCGACCGAGGCGGCGGTGGGCGCATGGGCCGACTGACCTAGGTCGGTGCAACAACGGGCCCCACCCGGGGCGGATCAAGGAAAGGGGGGAGTCGAGTTGGAGGTGGACTCCAACTCCCCTCCCATGGCCAGATTGGGGTTGGGGTTCTACCCCTTCCCCAAGTCTCTCCACCCCTTGGTCATCTATATAAACCCCCACCCTCTCCTATTTGGAGACGCACAAGTTCCCACAAGTTTAGATCTACTCTAGTTGGATTAGAGGGACCTCTGAAGTTTAGAGGGATCCTCTCCTATTGGACTAGATCTAAT
This sequence comes from Poa pratensis, assembly GCA_947311845.1. Classification (NCBI taxonomy): domain Eukaryota; kingdom Viridiplantae; phylum Streptophyta; class Magnoliopsida; order Poales; family Poaceae; genus Poa; species Poa pratensis. The sequence continues at coordinate 43,927,005 of CAMZMU010000107.1, forward strand.
CTCTCTCCTTCTCATGTGTTGAGATCTCCACCTTCATATACGTCAGTAGTGCTTCAAGCTTGGACCGCGAATCCCTGCTGAACCTTTCCCTGCGTATGCGTGCAAGCTCTCAGAGAGGAGAGACGTCTGACCCTCACTCTGCTGGACCAAGGAGATCAAGTAAGAGAAGACGGCGAAATCAATCTATCAGGCTTGGTTGAGAGAATCTACTTCAACCTACTTCAACTACGTTATTGGCGCTTTTTCCGTAGCTTCGGTGCTGGTAACGTATTTAATCTAGATCTTCAGATTTTTGTATTCGCATGTATCTTCATAATATAGATCTTGAGATGTTGCGTAACATGATGGACAATTTTTTTTTAATTTCTGTTGCGCAACCCAATACTCATGCCATGCCGGGAATATTAATTTGCAGCTTGTTGTTTCCATTTACAGATTTACTTCTCAAGTTCCATTTTTGTGTGAGATGCCAAACTGCTACACATTTTGACATTTCCTTTGGCAACGTTTCACATCCCGTGCTTTGCCATCAATCACCACGTGAGCACCAATTGTCTGGTGGTGTGGCACGATCAAGCGGAAGATGCCACCGGTGATGCATGTTCTTCTTAACTAATCATCTTTTTTCCGTTCGGTTTCTGATATCATAGTTTTTTTTAGATGAAGACATCCTAGTTGTTATCTATCCATCTAGCACATTTTTCTTTCTTTCAAAAAATAAACTAGAACCAATAACAAAGCGAAGAAAAGGAAAAAAAACAAAAAACGACAGAGTAAACAGTGAACCTCACAAAAGAACTGTATGTCCGTTATTGGTTGGGCCCAATAAATGATAGAGCATGAGGAAACTAGATATTCCCGGCCTATTGCGGAAATGGAAAACCTGGCCTGTAAACTGTGAGGTTAGCTAGAAAATGATCATATAGAACTACGAAAAGGCTATGAGAGATGGACCATTCGAAGCACGGAATCCAGAAGGGACCCAAACCTGCGCTCGTGGACTTCCTCTAGCACCCAGGTCCACACTGGGCTCTAGAAGGCCGTGTCTTTGATTTGTAGCTTTCGACGAACCGCGTGCATCTGACAGCACAAATGACATTTTTTTTTGAAAGGGATTATAGCTGCGTATTCAATAGAAAAAACAAAGAAAGAACAGAAATACACAGCAGTACGAGCCAACGACACCCAGCACAACAGCAGCAACAGGAATCGCCGCTGAACCTCCGCGTCGCCTGAATAGGATCTCCACCGCTGAACACCACCGAGAAGAAGGCGCCAGGCCGCCGCAAACCCCGGGAAGGGAAACACCCCACTCATGTAGAAAACCGAATGTGCCGTCCGCCGCAAGCGATGGAGCTGAAGAACGCTTAACGCGCACGGCCATGGTGCCTCCTCCCCGCAGCCACCCCACTTCCATCGAACCCTGCACTGAGCACCACCACAGCTCGCCGGAGTCCCCGCCGCAAGCACGTCTTGAACACACCTTCTCTCCTCGCCACCTCGGCCGGCCAGAGAAGGAAGAAGAACAAACCAAGTCGAATCAGAGCACGCCGCCAGAAGCCCACCTCCCCACGCCACCACGGCCGGCAGAAGAGGCCTGAGCGCTGCACCAAAAGCCAGCGGACACCACCAGGATCCCAGAACGTCTTCTCCTGTACAGGCGAAGAAGGCAGCTAGCGCGAAGCACCAGCTCCCCGCACCGCCACAGCAACCCCAACACCTCCTCGGTATGGCCAGGAAGAACCACACCAAGACGAAGAAGAGGCCGAGGTACCAAAACTCCACAAGACGGCCATCACTTCCGCCACGACGGCCAACCTTCTAGTACCAAAACTCACCAGACCCGAAGATCCGGGAGAACACCACGCCGTCCACCCGCCGTCGCCGGCCAGGGAGAGGAGGAACGGCCAACTTATTCTTCCACAGCAGCGACGAACTCCTCTCTGGAACGAAGCTGCAGGACCCTAAAACTACCCTAACTACACACCGGACGACGAGAAACGGGATCCCGACCTCCTCCGGCCGCCGAAGCGAGCAGAGGAGGCTAGGATCCACGCCCTCGCCGCCGGCGAAAGGGGATCTGGGGCGCCGCTCCCTTTTCGCCTCTGCGAGAACATTTTGTTTTTCTGAAGCCAAACTTTCTTTTGTTCTCTCGCTGTTAAGGTTACAGAAGAAGAAGCAACAACGGACAACGGCTAGAATCTCCACATCCCTGTGAATCTCGCTCATACGCCTCCCTTGCAAAGTGCAAAGTATCGACAAAAGCAGCAGAGACCAACAGTATGAACGCAAGCTGTAATATGTAACCATGTCAATGTGGCAAGCCAATTTGGGCGACACCAGCTTCTTAATCAGGAAAGCAAGAAGTATATTTAAATCCGATTAACTGAATAAGGGAACGCAAACATAGTTACATCCGACGTAATAAGGGAACACAAACATAGTTACATGCCGTCTAGCCGCCCCCCACACTCATGTATCTTCGATATCTAAATATGCACCCCACTATCTCATTTTCCTAAGTTCGGGTGCAGTCACGTCATCTTTTTTTCTACCCACGGGCTTCTAGCTGGCTACATGTCCCATACTTTCTCTATGTGGGTTGGGCGTCCCTTTTTGGTACGTGGGTTGGGCTTACTACGTGTGGCCTGGATGTTGACTCACTCTATGTAAAAAGATGATTCGATAGCCATTCGTGTTTCTGATGTTGCTCTCCGCCGCCGCGACATACGGCTTCTTTGCCTCCCCACCACAAACCTATAAAAATCAACAAAACTTCTTTCGTAATTTTAATTTTGAGCAACAATCCCAAGTCTATGCGAACGACATAGTTATTAAAGTAATCGACCAACAACCAAACAACTTGGTCGGTGTCATTGGGAGGGGGGAGACAAGAGTGCGGACCGCCATTGTCGAATATGTAGCAGCCGAAATGAATATTGCTAGGACACTTATCCTTGCAGAAATCTTAAGAAAGAATCCAAATCGGATAGACCATACATAGAGAAATTTAATCTTCCAGCACCATTGTTGACTTCGGGAACAAGATATCTTCGTCAAAAAAATGGCCAACAATGGTGATATCCCCATTGATGCATATCACAAAAAGAAAACGGCTACCAAAGCCCTTACCTAATTTATTAAGAACACTATTTTTATTAAAACTCTACTCACAAGTCGTAACTTCCCCGGGAACGTATCAGGTGAAAATGGACAACATCCTGCAAATCTGCAAATTTTCGTCCGCGTCATCGGATTAACAAGGAACGGCCAGATCCTGTGTTCTGCTTCCCCCACCATGCAAATTGTAGAAACCCCCTGGACATCTATTCTCTGCCTTCTTCCATCCCTATATCCCCTTTGGATATGGTATAGCAGATACATTGTAGCGCGAAATCCCCTTCTTCTCCAATTTCTCGTCAGTCCCCCATTCCCCATCTAGGATTGAGCTCGCGGGCACCATGGCAATGGTGGCTCAGCTCACCACCGCCGTACCAGCTAGGTGGTCGCTCGCACGCAGCTCGATCGGAGCCTTATTTCTCCGCCTCTGTGCGTCGTTAGGCTCTCGCTCGACGTTGTTCGAAGCCTCGTTCCTGCGTCACCGGAGCGCACTTGGTCCACGCCGCTGCCGCAGCGTAGTCCATCTCCTCGAGCACCAAGTCCCTCTACGTTCGTGCTGCAATATGTACGCGTGGAGCACCCGAATCTAGGGCTTTTTCAGTTCTTACTCGACACCACGACGAGGTAAGTTTAATGTAGTTCAAGGAAAATAAAATTGCATGTTCTTTGTTCCGTATGAACTGTGTTAATTGCTTGTGTCATGATGATCTTGTGGTCAGTTCCGATATTACTTTAGCACATCGAGTCTAAGTTTAAGTATTTCATTGTTTGCATATCTTAACTATATCTGATCAGGTTAATTTACTTGTATTTTCTTAGAGCTGAGTTTATGAGAGAAAGCACAGAAGCATGTTTTGCTGCATCTGATGCGGCACATGGACGATGGGCTAAACTTCTAGGTGTTCGTGCTTCTATACATTCCGTGTTAATGCTTCAGCCTATTCATCTAGAATATAACAAAGGAACTTTATAGCTCCAACATACAAGGTTATTATTATTTTACTTCTTAAATAATATGCACATACATCCATATTAATTGTATGAAACCAATTTGTAATTTTATCTTTGCCTCTTGTCCTCTGATACGTTTCCAACGTATCTATAATTTTTTATGTTCCATGCATGTTTTATATCAAATGGCACATGTTTTGCATCTATTTTATGTCACTTTTATATATTTTTTGGGACTAACCTATTAACAAGATGCCGAAGTGTCAGTTCCTGTTTTCTGCTGTTTTGTATTGCAGAAAAACTAGTCTGGAAATATTCTCGGAATTGGACGAACTTCATGGTGATCCCTATTTTACCAGAACACACCTGAAGGAGCAAATGAGCAACAGAGGAGGGCCACTAGGAGGCCACACGCACCTAGGGCGCGGGCCCCCCCTCTGCCGCGCCCTAGGGTGGTGTGGGCCCCTCGAGGGTCGTCAGCCGCCGCCCTTTCGCCTACTTATTCCCTCCGATGCAAAAACCCTAAGTGCTTGAGCCAATATCCACGAAAAGTTCCAGAGACATCGCCGCCGTCAACCCTACCTCGGGAGGGTCCAGGACGTCTTCCCGGCACCCTGCTGGAGAGGGGAATTGTCACCGGAGGCTTCTACATCGCCATGCCTGCCTCCGGAGTGATGCGTGAGTAGTTCATCCTTGACTACGGGTCCATAGCAGTAGCTAGATGGTTGTCTCTCCACTTTGTGCCATCATGTTTAGATCTTGTGAGCTGCCCTACATGATCAAGATCATATTATTATAATGCTACGTGTTGTGTTTGCTGGAATCCGATGAATATGAATATTATGTCAAGTTGATTATCAATCTATCTTATATGTTATTTAAGATCTTGCATGCTTTCCGTTACTCGTAGATGCTTTGGCCAAGTAGATGCTTGTAACTCCAAGAGAGAGTATTTATGCTAGATAGTGGGTTCATGCCTCCAGTAATCTGGGAGAGTGACAGCAACTTCTAAGATTGTGGATGTGCTGTTGCCACTAGGGGTAACCTAACGATGCTATGTCCACGGGCATATGTGTTTGTTTACATTACGCGCTTTACTTAATGCAATTATCCGTTGCTTGCAACTTAATACCAACGGGGACTCGGATGACAACCCGGCGGTGGATTATTAGTCATAGATGCTGTTGGATAACGGTCTATGTATCTTGTCGTAATGCCCAATTAAATATCATAGTAGTCATCATGCCATGTATATGCATTGTCATGCGCTCACTATTTGTCAATTGCCCAGCTGTAATTTGTTCACCCAACATGTTAGTTATCTTTTATGGAGAGACACCTCTAGTGAATTGTGGACCCCGGTCCATTCTTTTACACTGATTAAACAACCACAAACTGCAAACTGTTTCCCTTTTCATTCTCTGCAAGTAAACATCATTTTCCACACCATATGTTTAATACTTTGTTTTCAGCAAGCCGGTGAGATTGACAACCTCACTGTTACGTTGGGGCAAAGTAGTTTGATTGTGTTGTGTGCAGGTTCCACGTCAGCTTCACTTGCATCTAGTTTATTTTTCGTTTAGTTTTTGTTATTTCATCATGCTTCTCCCTAAGTATACTAAAAAAGACATATCTGTGGGTAGTGGATCTATCATTGGAAGAGATAACATTGAGGAATTCTTTAATCATGTTAGTAGGGTTAAAGATTTTGAAGATAGATCCTTGGTAGAACTTGCTCCGAATTATGAAATTGGTACAGCTTCTCTAGTTCACATGTTGGAAGCTCGGTTTGCAATCTTAGTCCCATAATGCAGCACATGTTTCTAAAACTTCATGATACGGAAGATGGTGAAAAGAAAGATTTTGTTTTAGAAACCTTACTTAAAGAATTTGGTGATGTTGCTAGGGAAGCTAGAAAAGTTTTTATTAAATATAAGATGCTTGGGTATTATATTGATGTTGTTAATACACTTGAAAAACTTGAAAAAGAGAGGCTTAAGTACACTAAAGAAACCAATTGTGAGGGGAAGGTAAGATACCAATACCTTTTAAGCTTATAGGAATGCAGGAGGCACTAGAAAAGAATTTTGATTGGATTGTTCCTGAAAACCCATTTGATGAATATGATGAGCCTGAAGGTATTGAAAGGGGAAATTCTGAGACCTACATAGATAAGATACAATGCATTGTTGAGAAAACTTCCGACCTTTCTTTGGATGCTTCTTCACTTGATAATACTTGATGCATGCTTTGTGCCTAGCTAAAAGGCGTTAAAGAAAAGTGCTTATGGGAGGCAACCCATTATTTTTATTTCTGCAATTTTTCTTTATTTGAGTCAAGGAGGTTGTTTACTTCTGTAGCAACTCCTTTGTATCTGAAAGGACAAGGATGTCGCCTAGAGGGGGGGGGGTGAATAGGCGATTAAAACTTTTCCGGTTTAGGCTTGCTAATTGCGGAATAAAACTAGGTGTTTAAATTAACAAGCCAACAACCTAAATAAACTAGGCTCACATATGTGCACCAACAACTTATGCTAAGCAAGACAAGCAACAAGGTGATAGCAATATAGAATACTTCAAGCACGAAGGCTATCACAATGTAAAGTGCATAAGTAAAGAGCTCGGGTATAGAAATAACCGAGGCACGCGGAGACGAAGATGTATTCCCGAGTTCCTCCTTTTTAGGGGAGTACGTCTCGTTGGAGAGGTGTGAGGCACCACAAAGGTCGATCTCAACGCCACAAAGGCTCACCCTATTCTCCGATGAACTGCACCACAAAGGTTTGGTTCACCTTCCACTATCGGAATCCTTCGAGGCGGAAATCCGGAGCCTTTCAACAACGATCCGGGGCACAACCCACAACGGGATTGGGGGCTCCCGAACAGCTACAAGTGACCACCAAGGGTCTCAACCACCACGCGGACGGCTAGGGTCCAAAGACCCAAGAGTAACAAGTTCACTAGCTTTCAACTTCCACGAAACCTCGTGGAGAGCACACCGATGCACCAAATGCAAAAGGCAAGAGCACAAGTGCTCAAATCCTTCACTCTCAAATCCCACCACAAGCAACTAATGCTTATGGGGGAGAAGAGAGGAAGAACAAAGAAGAACTCAACAAATGGAACTTCAAGAACTAGATTGAAAGGGTTCCACTCACTTAGAGGAGAAATGGATCGGTGGAAATGTAGATCTAGGTCTCCTCCTTCAATCCTCCAAAGATCAACAAGTTTGGGTGGAGGGATTGGGAGATCTTGTAGTTTTGAGCTTGCAACAAAGAAGGAGAGAGAAAGCAAATCGTGTTGAGCAGAACAAGCTGGCTGGAGGTAGGTGGAGGGTATTTATACCCCTCCCAGAAAAAGAGCCGTTGCAGCCAGCTTGACACCGGAGTCTCCGATCCAAGTGACCGGATACTCCGGCCTGGGACGAAAACTCTGGCCTCCTGGGGCCGGATACTCCGGCCCCCACCAGGGGGTGAACCACAACCAGCCACGGAGCAGCTCGGGCAGAGATTCCGGCCACAGAGGCCGGAGACTCCAGACCAGGGGCGGAGACTCCGGCCCAAGGGCCGGATACTCCGGCCTAGGCCAGGAGCAGAACCTCCAAAAACTTCGACAGGGAAACCCAAGGACCGGAGACTCCGGTTGAGGCGCACCGGAGACTCCGGCCTAGAAAGCCAGCAAAACTGCAAATCCTGAAATGCAATAACTTTCTCGTTTGAACTCCAAAACAGGTGAATCTAATTGCGTTGGAAAGGTAACGACAAGATACCACACATGGAAGGTGTGGACCTTATCTCGAGGAGGACCGGTAATATTTCCAACACCGAGAACGCAACAAGTTTTTCATCCGGACTCCGTTTTCTATGATCTTGGGCTTGTTCCGAAGGTAACCACAAGCACTACAAGATCATGCATATTCACATCATAGTCCATCATGTGAGGAGGAGAACACAAGAGGAGAGTTTGACCTCTCTACAAGAGACGAACCGTTAAAACCTCCAACCTCAAAAACATCACAAGATATTCAAATGGAATCCGTTTTTGATGAACTAGAGCTTGGTAAGGAGATGAATGATATGTCTCAAACGTATCCATAATTTCTGTTGTTCCATGCTTATATTATACCATTTGCTACATGTTTTATATACACTTCATATCACTTTTATGCATTTTTTGGGACTAACCTATTAACAAGATGCCACAGTGCCAGTTCCCTGTTTTCTGCTGTTTTTGGTTTCAGAAAGTTACTTCTGGAAATATTCTCGGAATTGCACGAAACAAAAGGCCACGTCCCTATTTTTCCAACACGTACACGGAGTCCGAAGGAGAGACGAAGACTCGCCACGAGGTGGCCAAACCACAGGCCGGCGCAGCAGGGGGGCCCACCGCGCCGCCTGGTGGTTTGGGCCCCTCGGGGGTCCACCGACATCACCCCTTCGCCTATTATTCCCCGAGACGTGAAAACCCTAAAACACCGAGCCTTTCATCCAGAACATATTCGCTGCCGCCGCTGTCGTGGGTTTGTCACGTCAGGTGTCATAGATGACTTCGTAGGTGTGGGATTACGCGAGTCAAGCATCTCCGAGCTTGGGATCGCAGGAACAAAGATCAACACAGATTTACCCAGGTTCGGCCCCCTCAATGTGAGGTAAAAGACCTACTTCCTGCCTACCCTAGATTGGTATTGATATGATAATCGAGGTGTTACAATGGAGGCGATCCGATCTGGTACTCGCCGTATGAGCTAGGGTTTGGGGCTTGATAGCTTGACCCGCTCTAAGTCCTGCGAGTCCTCTTTATATACACAGAGGCTCGCTAGGTTACAAAAGGAAACTTCCCCATAAGGAATACATCCACAGAGGCCTACTCGGAGACTACTTGGTCTTCACGTCCTCCGGGATTTGTCTTCTAGATCTTTCCTTATGGCGGTTCAATATTGGGCTTGTTCCCAAGTGGGCCTTCATCCGTGCGAGTAAGTTAAGTCGCACTGGGCCGCGGGTTAATCCAGAAAGTATTCCCCGACATTAGCCCCCAAGCATGGCCTGAACTTCATAGTACTTCTTGATCTTGAATGCTTAGGCCGTGCTTTTCCTTGTTTCGCGGCTTATAATTGTACAAGTTTGGCCTTGACTCGCACCTGGAAGATCATCTGACTTCATGAGCTTTAGAGTATCCTGATAGCTTCAAACTTGATGACGATCTATCTTCAAATTTTTGATGATAATATGATATAGCCCCCAAGGATTGAGAGGATGTTATGTGGTAATCATCTCAATTCTTCTCAGAGAACTCTGAAGGTCATCACCTGTAACTTGATATCATGAATAAAACAATTGTTAAGTTACAAGTAATTGTAATTGGTGTTGCCGTACTATAAGCAGTACATCGACCTCTAGTTAGGCCATCTGAATCCTTAAGTGGGCACTCGCGCGACTCAGTATTTCCCAGGAATATGTGTGTTCAGGGTCGAGAGCGGCCATGATAGGCAATCAAGCTCGATTGACGCCACACCCCAGTACTTTGGCCACATAATGCGAGTAGCAATCCAACTTAAGGTAAATTTGATAATTGCCAATAAATCGGCTGTTTCAGGGTAACAAAGACCCCAAGAAACATAATGATATTGCCATGATAGGCTAAGCTATGATAAGCTTTGATTATGATGACACATAAGGTCGCGCCTAGGTGGCAACCGAGTGTTATACATAGGGTTGGATCGCGCGTAGGTGGCGATCCATGGTGATACATGGGGTCGGTCGCGCCTAGGTGGCGACCAGAGATGATACAAAGTTTACGGCCGCGCCTAGGTGGCGCCGATTTCTGATACAAGGGTCGATCGCGCCTGGGTGGCGATCAGATGTTGCATAGGTCGCGCCTAGGTGGCGACCAAAGTTGAAGTTCTAGCCCTGAGTGGCTGTGATGATACTCAGCTATAAAGCTGGAAAGGATGATGCTTGGCTCTGATTAGCCTTTTCTTATGTATAGTACGGTCGCAGGTGTGCGACGTTCCAAGGGCGAGGTGCCTCGAGACGATCCTCGAAATCATGGCGTTCGCTGCTTTCTTCCCTTACATCCAGCAGGTAGTACGACCCATTGTTTAGCTTCTTGCTGATGATGTAGGGTCCTTCCCATGGAGAGGACAGCTTATGCATTCCCTTGTGATCTTGTTTAAGTCGCAGCACTAGGTCGCCTTCTTGAAAGGTGCGTTTTGATGCGTCTGGCATGATAGCGTCGCAAGTCTTGTTGATATACTGCTGACCTTGATGCTGCCAAGTCTCTAACTTCTTCTAATGTGTCCACCGAGTCTTGCCGAGCTATCTCATTATCTGTCTCGATGTAAGCCGCAACTCTTGGTGAATCATGTATGATATCGCTGGGCATGACTGCTTCTGCTCCATAGACCATGAAATATGGTGTAAATCCTGTGGATCTGTTAGGGGTTGTTCTCAAGCTCCACAGTACTGCTGGCAGTTCTTCCACCCAACATCCTGGAGATGCTTCGACCTTTTCAATAAGGCGCGGCTTAATTCCATGGAGAATTTCCTGGTTAGCTCGCTCAGCTTGTCCATTGCTCTGCGGGTGTGCTACTGACGTGAGGTCCAATCTTATCCCATTGTCTGCGCAAAATATCTGTGTAGCCCCTTCAGAGGTGTTGCTCCCATTGTCTGTAATGATACTATGGGGGTAACCAAGCGGAATATGACCTTCTTCAAGAACTTGACTGCTGTTTCAGCCTCGCAATCTCCCACAGGTTCTGCTTCTATCCACTTTGTGAATTTGTCCACCATGACTAAGAGGTGAGTTTTTCCGTTTGAAGACCGTCTGAAAGGCCCTACCATGTCAAAACCCCATACGGCAAAAGGCCATGTATGGGTATTGTGCGAAGTGCTTGGGCTGGCATATGATCTTGCCTAGCGTATCTTTGACATCCATCGCACACTCTGACAATTTGCTCTGCTCTGCTAATGCTGTTAACCAGAAGAATCCATGTCGGAACGCCTTTGCCACCAAAGATCTTGACGAAGCATGATGGCCACAATCGCCTGAATGAATTTCGTGCAAGATTTTTCGTCCCTCTTCTGGTGAGACACATCTTTGAAATGCTCCTGATACGCTGCGCTTGTATAATTCATTGTTGATGATTGTATAGGCCTTTGATCGTCGTATGATTTTGCGCGCCTCAATTTCATCGTCCGGCAGCACTCCGCGACTTAAATATGCCATGTATGGCTCTGTCCATCCTGGCTGTTCATGCAGGGCTGCGACTAAAGTTGAATCATCCTCTGGCTCTGCAATGTCAATTTCTGCTGGAGGCTTGACTGATGGATTGTGCAGTTCATCCAGGAAAACATTGGGTGGGACTGACTGTCTATTGGATCCAAGCCGAGACAGGGCATCCGCAGCTTCATTTTGTCTCCGATCAATATGTTCAACTTGGTATCCAGTGAAATGTCCAGCAATTCTGTCCACCTCTCTCCTATATGCAGCCATGTTCGCATCCTTGCTGTCCCACGTTCCGGAGACCTGCTGTGCCACCAAGTCTGAATCGCCAAAACAGCGTATGCGACTGATGTTCATCTCCTTTGCTATACGTAGACCATGAAGCAGTGCCTCGTACTCCGCCACGTTATTTGTGCAGTTGAAGTGTATCTGTAACACATACCGCAGCTTGTCTCCCTTGGGAGATGTCAGAACAACTCCAGCCCCCGAGCCTTGCAACTGTCTTGACCCATCAAAATGCATGGTCCAGTATTTGGTTTCTGCCATGCTAGGGCAACTTGGATTTCTGTCCAATCGTTAATAAAATCTGCAAGGGCTTGCGACTTAATTGATGTGCGCGGCTCATAGCTGATGTGATGTGGTCCCAACTCGATCGCCCACTTAGCGACTCTTCCAGTAGCTTCTCGATTACGAATGATATCTGCCAATGGTGCTGAACTCACCACAGTTATTGGATGCTCTTGGAAGTAGTGCTTCAGCTTGCGACTCGCCATGAACACTCCAAACACCAACTTCTGCCACTGTGGGTAACGCTGTTTGGAAGCTGTGAGGACTTCGCTCACGTAGTATACTGGCCTCTGGACAGGGTATTCCTTTCCTGCTTCTTGTCTCTCCACAACCATGACAGCACTCACAGCGCGGGAATTTGCCGCTATGTATAGTAACATTGGCTCTTTATCTTTTGGAGCCGCCAGAACTGGAGCATTCGTCAATTGATGCTTCAAGGCTGTCAGAGCTTCGTCGGCCTCTGCGTCCCAAACGAAGGTGTCTGATTTTTTCAGCAGTCTGTACAAAGGTAGCGCTTTCTCCCAATCTTGATATAAAGCGACTCAAAGCTGCTACGCAACCAGTAAGCCGCTGTACATCTTTTATCTTTTCTGGCTTTTGGAGATCCATCACGGCCTTTATCTTGTCAGGATTGGCCTCAATGCCTCTTTCTGATACTATGAATCCCAATAGCTTCCTGCTGGTACTCCGAAGACGCACTTTGTGGGGTTGAGCTTCATGTTGTATTTTCTGAGATTTGTAATGTCTGCCAGATCACCAATAAGATCCTGGCTAACTTGCGATTTAATCACAATATCATCCACGTAGGCATGAACGTTGCGACCTATTTGCTCATGTAAGCAATTCTGAATGCATCTTTGGTAAGTCGCACCTGCGTTCTTCAACCCAAAGGGCATGCTGACGTAACAAAAAGCTCCGAAGGGTGTGATGAAGGACGTCTTTTCTTGGTCTCCCTCTTCATCTTGATTTGATGGTAGCCTGAATAGGCGTCCAAAAAGCATAACAGCTCGCACCCAGCAGTTGAATCAATTACTTGGTCGATTCTTGGCAAAGCAAATGGATCCTTTGGACAAGCTTTGTTAAGACTGGTGTAATCAACGCACATTCGCCACGTACCATTCTTTTTCATAACCAATACTGGATTTGCCACCCACTCCGGATGGTATACCTCTGTGATGAATCCTGCAGCCAGCAAGCGAGCTATCCTCTCCTATTGCCTTTCTCCTGTCATCATGAAAACGCCGTAGTGGCTGCTTCACTGGTTTAGCCGCAGGGTTCACTTTGAGGCTATGTTCTGCTAATTCTCTTGGTACCCCTGGCATATCTGACGGCTTCCATGCGAAGATGTCTTTATTTTCCTGGAGAAAAGCAACGAGGGCCTTCTCCTGTCTTCTTCCATGTGTGCTCCAATGCTAGTTTGCTTGGATGAGTCGCCAGGAATAAGATTTATCTGCTTAGTGTCCTGGGCCGCTTTGAATTCATTGGTGGCTCGCAGATGGCGTGGTAACCACACTCATATCGTTTGGGTCCACCTGCGACTTATAACCTTTTAGTTCTTCCGCGGCACAGGCGGATTCTGCGAAAGCCGCATCTCCTTTCTCGCATTCTATTGCTTTTTCTCTATCTCCGTACACTGTGATGACCCCTTTTGGTCCTGGTATCTTCAACTGTAGGTACACGTAGCATGGCTGGCCATAAACTTAGCAAAGGCCGTTCTTCCAAACAAGGCGTGATATGGGCTTGGAATTTTACTACTTCGAAGCTTAGGAATTCACTTCTAAAGTTCTCTTCTGTTCCAAAAGTTACCCCAGGGTTATTTTCCCCACTGGCCGTGCGGACCTTCCTGGGACAATGCCGTGAAATACTGTTGACGTGGGCTGCAGGCTGGAATCTTGAGTCCTAGACGCTGGAAAGTATCGTAGTACAAGATATTAATGCTGCTTCCTCCATCCATAAGCACTTTGGTCAGCTTGTATCCTGCAACGTATGGTGCCACAACCAGTGCCAACTTGCCAGGTTCCCGTACCTGTGGCGGGTGGTCGTCGCGACTCCAGGTTACCGCGTATTCTGACCACCTTAACCAAGCGGGTGTTGTTGGTATCACGGCGTTCACCTGCTGACTTCTCCGGCTCAATTTCTCTTCTCTTTTGGAGGTATCGATAACTATGTGTGATACTGCCCCGTCTGCCTGGGGTTACTCGCGCCGTGCTGCCCAATGTTTGTGTTATGAGCCGCACTAGGGTTTCCTTCATGGGATTCCCCCCGTTGTGTTGGCTCTCTTCTTCCACTTTTTGTAATAATGGCATTGCGCCTTGGTATGGTCCGCTGGCCGTCCATCACCTGTCGCATGAAGGTCGCATGGCCGGTTGAAACTTCTTGCATATTGATTGGCGGGAGCCGTATCCTCGACCCCTTCCACGCTGGCCTCTGAATCCTCCACGCGCATTGGCTACGAGCCCTGAGTGACCATCTTCGCTTTTGCGTTTGTTTTGACTCGTGTTGTTGTGGCTCGTTTGCTGCTGCTGGGGCTTGTTGGAGTTTTTCTTTCCTTTTGCAGCAACCTCCTCTTCTTCTCCGTCTGACGCGTCTCTGGTTTTGTCTGAGCTGGCATATTTGTTAGCCGCAGCCATCACCTCGCTGAGGCTCTTGACTTTATCCTTCATGCGACCCAGCTTATGAATCAGCGGCTCAAACTTGCAGTTTTTCTCCATCACCAGGACGGCTGAGCTTGGTGGTATATTATCTGAGGAGTGTATTATTTCTGCCACCCTTTTCATCCAATGGCGACTTGACTCGCCTTCCTTCTGGACACAACGCTCTAAATCTTCTATATTGCAGAGTCGCTTGCAAGTTCCTTGGAAGTTCTTAATGAAGGCATCCTTCAGTTCCTCCCAAGTATTTATAGAGTTGGGAGGCAAATTTTGCAGCCATATGTGCGCTGCTCCTTCTAGCATCATGTTAGGTAGCGTGCGCAGATCTCTTCAGATGCGTTTAGGATGCTCATGCCCATCTCGTAATTGTTGAGCCAAGTGGTTGGATCCATGCTGGCGTTATAGTTTGCCACCTTGCGTGGCCCTTTGAAATCTTCAGGAAAAGGTTCCGATCTGATCTTCAGTGAAACACGCTGGTCCCTTGAGTCGCGAGGACAGGGCTGTGGGCGCCTGCGGGGTTATCTGCGGGCCGCTTTTGCAATGGCTTCTGCGACTTGCTCCTGTTGCCTCTGTGCGACTCCTGACACGTCCTCTGGTGGCCTACTCTGGACGCTTCTTTCTGCGTAATCCTGTGATTGGCTGGTACGAGGGGCAGCTGTGCTTCGGCTTCCGCCCTATTGGCTTGTTGCAGGACTGCCGTACTTAACATCTGAATCGCGCGCCGCGCCTCAGCATTGACCGGGTCATCGCCTGTTGGTACCATCTGTCAAGATATTAGCCGCAGCATACATATTATCGACAGGGTTCTGGTAATGGCCCTGTGGGGTGTGAAACCTCCTTGGTTGTTGCTGGGTCTCTTGATTTGTGGTACCCTTCCTTCCGCAGTCGTCTGGATTCGTCCCTGCGGCTGGAGTGAGCGGGATTTCCACTGTTGGTTGAGTCGCGCGCAGCTGTGTTTGCGGGTCAACCTGTTGTTGAGTCGCAGCCAGCGCGGCTACTCTCTGCCGCTCCTGTTGGATTCCTTGGTTTATCTGATCGAGCCTGCGGCGCTCTTCTTCCATCCTTCGAACCTCATACAGGAGCTCGGCCCTGGCGGCCTCAATTTCTGTTGCACGGAGGGCGGCGTTCGTGGCTGACACAGGGACAAGAAGTGGGTTGCTTGGGGGTGCCGATGCCTCGGTTTCTCCAGCAGTTCCTGACGCACCTGCTCCTCCGGCCATGTAAACCGCGACTTGTGCCATCTCTTGATCTGGTGATGATGTGATTTCTGGTGGGTAACCCCAGCAACTTTCTTCAAAGGCAGGTATGATGGACCCAAACTCTTGCGAGTCCATGCTTTCCACGGATTCTTCCCCGTCATCGGCGACTTCTTCTATGAATCGCCTTCCTGGACCGATCTAACGGACCTGCCACCGATGAAGCCGACGAAGACGTTGATGGATCCGAACGGGATGACGTGGCCGGTCTCCAAATAATCTGCTCCGGCCCCCAGCTTGAATCGTCGATGAGGGGTGTGCCATTGACCGTGATGATACGGCCAACAACAAGATCTTCAGCTCCCTTCATGGATCCTGCGCGGAACGTGACGCTCTTGACCGCAGGCCCCACGGTGGGCGCCAACTGTCGTGGGTTTGTCACGTCAGGTGTCATAGATGACTTCGTAGGTGTGGGATTACGAGTCAAGCATCTCCGAGCTTGGGATCGCAGGAACAAAGATCAACACAGATTTACCCAGGTTCGGCCCCCTCAATGTGAGGTAAAAGACCTACTTCCTGCCTACCCTAGATTGGTATTGATATGATAATCGAGGTGTTACAATGGAGGCGATCCGATCTGGTACTCGCCGTATGAGCTAGGGTTTGGGGCTTGATAGCTTGACCCGCTCTAAGTCCTGCGAGTCCTCTTTATATCACAGAGGCTCGCTAGGTTACAAAAGGAAACTTCCCCATAAGGAATACATCCACAGAGGCCTACTCGGAGACTACTTGGTCTTCACGTCCTCCGGGATTTGTCTTCTAGATCTTTCCCTTATGGCGGTTCAATATTGGGCTTGTTCCCAAGTGGGCCTTCATCCGTGCGAGTAAGTTAAGTCGCACTGGGCCGCGGGTTAATCCAGAGAGTATTCCCCCGACATTAGCCCCCAAGCATGGCCTGAACTTCATAGTACTTCTTGATGTTGAATGCTTAGGCCGTGCTTTTCCTTGTTTCGCGGCTTATAATTGTACAGGTTTGGCCTTGACTCGCACCTGGAAGATCATTTGACTTCATGAGCTTTAGAGCATCCTGATGGCTTCAAAACTTGATGACGACCTATCTTCAAATTTTTGATGATAATATGATATAGCCCCCAAGGATTGAGAGGATGTTATGTGGTAATCATCTCAATTCTTCTCAGAGAACTTCTGAAGGTCATCACCTATAACTTGACATCATGAATAAAACAATTGTTAAGTTACAAGTAATTGTAATTGGTGTTGCCGTACTATAAGCAGCACATCGACCTCTAGTTAGGCCATCTGAATCCTTAAGTGGGCACTCGCGCGACTCAGTATTTCCCAGGAATATGTGTGTTCAGGGTCGAGAGCGGCCATGATAGGCAATCAAGCTCGATTGACGCCACACCCCAGTACTTTGGCCACATAATGCGAGTAGCAATCCAACTTAAGGTAAATTTGATAATTGCCAATAAATCGGCTGTTTCAGGGTAACAAAGACCCCAAGAAACATAATGATATTGCCATGATAGGCTAAGCTATGATAAGCTTTGATTATGATGACACATAAGGTCGCGCCTAGGTGGCAACCGAGTGTTATACATAGGGTTGGATCGCGCGTAGGTGGCGATCCATGGTGATACATGGGGTCGGTCGCGCCTAGGTGGCGACCAGAGATGATACAAAGTTTACGGCCGCGCCTAGGTGGCGGCCGATTTCTGATACAAGGGTCGATCGCGCCTAGGTGGCGATCAGATGTTGCATAGGTCGCGCCTAGGTGGCGACCAAAGTTGAAGTTCTAGCCCTGAGTGGCTGTGATGATACTCAGCTATAAAGCTGGAAAGGATGATGCTTGGCTCTGATTAGCCTTTTCTTATGTATAGTACGGTCGCAGGTGTGCGACGTTCCAAGGGCGAGGTGCCTCGAGACGATCCTCGAAATCATGACGTTCGCTGCTTTCTTCCCTTACATCCAGCAGGTAGTACGACCCATTGTTTAGCTTCTTGCTGATGATGTAGGGTCCTTCCCATGGAGAGGACAGCTTATGCATTCCCTTGTGATCTTGTTTAAGTCGCAACACTAGGTCGCCTTCTTGAAAGGTGCGTGTTTTGATGCGTCTGGCATGATAGCGTCGCAAGTCTTGTTGATATACTGCTGACCTTGATGCTGCCAAGTCTCTAGCTTCTTCTAATGTGTCCACCGAGTCTTGCCGAGCTATCTCATTATCTGTCTCGATGTAAGCCGCAACTCTTGGTGAATCATGTATGATATCGCTGGGCATGATTGCTTCTGCTCCATAGACCATGAAATATGGTGTAAATCCTGTGGATCTGTTAGGGGTTGTTCTCAAGCTCCACAGTACTGCTGGCAGTTCTTCCACCCAACATCCTGGAGATGCTTCGACCTTTTCAATAAGGCGCGGCTTAATTCCATGGAGAATTTCCTGGTTAGCTCGCTCAGCTTGTCCATTGCTCTGCGGGTGTGCTACTGACGTGAGGTCCAATCTTATCCCATTGTCTGCGCAAAATATCTGTGTAGCCCCTTCAGAGGTGTTGCTCCCATTGTCTGTAATGATACTATGGGGGTAACCAAAGCGGAATATGACCTTCTTCAAGAACACCGGAATCCCTGGTGTTGCGCCGCACTACACTCCTTCACCAACACCTTCGAAGCAACCTCGTTTTCCTACTGGTTCGATAAACCTTGGTTTCATACTGAGGGAAAACTTGCTGCTGCACTCATCATACCTTCCTCTTGGGGTTCCCAACTGACGTGTGACGTTACACGCATCAAGCATATTTTCTGGCGCCGTTGCCGGGAGATAGAAGCAACACCGCAATATATTCCCTCGTCAACTTAGCGCCAGCAATGAACACAAGCTCTAAATTCTCACATGGATAAAGGCCAAATAAGAACCAAGAAAGATGATATGCCAAATATGCAAAGGTTTGAGCTCTCCACAAAGATGCGATCAAGTTACTTACTTGAGAGCCCCTCTTGATAGTACGCCGTCTATCCTAAACCCGGTCTCCCACTAACACCATGAGACCGGTAAAATAGAAACCCTATCAAGATCATACCTTCGCCTTGCGTATTCCACTTGAGCTAGATGATGACGATCTTGATCTCTTCAAGTGGACCACCTTTCTTGATTGCGCTTTGCTAGCACATGCTTGATGAAGACTTCTCCAAATACTCCCCCATACACCATTATGGGAGAGCCTCGCTTAGCTCCGACTTCATGAAGATGATGTCTTGAATCCTTCAAGACATACTTGCAATATGCTCAACTCTACACATGACCATTCTTCATGTAAACCCTTGAATAGAGCATTGATCATCATGTAATCTTCTAGAGTCCAACACATGAACTCCAAACTTCTCCTATGGACAAGATCTACAAGTGTATCTCAATGCAAACATTAGTCCATAAGGATTATCATTAATTATCAAAACCACGCATGGGGCAACACATGCACTTTCAGTATCTTTATTTTCTCGCATTGTTGTGCCAAGAGTAACCTCTAGTGTTGAGATGATGCTTAATTTTGATTGCTGCGCAGGAACAGATTTTTGCTGTTCACTGTACGAAATTCCTAAAATCACCAGATTGTTAATTAAATCTGAAATTTTTTGTGCGCAGTCTTTATGAATGTCTGAATCTTTCATTAGTTCAAAGTTTTTTGATCTGAGCGCTGTAAGTGCCTTGAAAAAATTCGTCTTGTGGACTGTTCTGTTTTAGACAGATTATGCCTATTTTTTTTGCATTCTCTCTTTTACTAGTGTTGAGTGGAATTCTTTTTTGGGTGGAAGAGCTTCACATAACATCAGTGGCAGTAGCTAATGTTTAAAGTAACAAGTCATATTGCGTCTTTATAGAACATGTGAATTTTTGATTATGCACTAACCCTCTAATGAGATTTACTTTGAGTTTGGTGTGACGGAAGTTTTTCAAGGGTCAAGAGAGAAGGATGATATAATAAGATCAAGAAGAGTGAAGAGCTTAAGCTTGGGGAGGCTCCCATGGATCTCCCCAGCATATTTCAAGAAGACTCAGCGTCTAAGCTTGGGGATGCCCAAGGCATCCCCTTCTTCATCGGCAAAATTATCAGGTCATCTCTAGTGAAACTATATTTTAATTTTTCACATCATATGTGCTTTTCTTGGAGCGTCTGTGTGCTTTTATTTTCAGTATTGTACCTTTTATTTTCAATAAAGCTTGACTGGACCCTTGCATTCTTGATTGGGAGAGAGACACGCTCCGCTTTTTCATGAGAATACTCCTATTCTTCACTTATATTTGTTGAGTATTCATTATCTAGCGCTGTTCAGCTTTTAGCTCTTGTTTTCATGTATCTCTTGTCAGAGCTATTAGCTTTCTTTTGTAGAAAGTACTCTCTTGCTTCACTTATATTTGTTTGGAGAGTGGTTGAAATAAATTGATTGGTGTTTGGTTGGTACAGAAAATGTTGCATGTGGTAATTGGTATAAGAAAAAAACTTGCATAATCTTGTAGATCACTAATTTGGATAACTTGATGCTTGTCAATTGTTTTGAGTTAACAAGTAGATCATGATTAAATTTGTGCATCATGTGAGTTAAGCCTATTGTGAAGAACTACCGTAAAGCTTGTTGAAAATTTAGTTTGCATCGGTGGTATCTCTAAGGTCTAGATATTTTCTAGTAAAAAGTTTGGTTAACAAGGAAGACGGTATGAAGTCTTATACATTTGCAATATGTTTGTCATAAAAACTTGGTGTACGGTTGATATTCTTGTTTGATTACAAAATCTTGCTAGCCTAAACTATGTACTGAGAGGGAATGCTTCTCGTGCATCCAAATTCTTGAGCCAAATTCCATGCCATTTGTGTCCACCATAACTACCTATATGTGGTATTTCCTTGCCACTCCAAGTAAAATTTTCATGTGCTACCTTTAAACTATTCAAAATGTTATTATTCCCTTTTGTGTCAATGTTTACTAGCTCATGAGGAATTAGTGTGGTTATTCTTTATTCGATTTGTCAAATGGATTTTATACCTGGACTAGTGGCATATGATACCCACAAGTATAGGGGATCGTTGAAATCTTCAATGTGTAAGTATTAGTATCGATCCCACGAGGAGTAGAAGGTATAAGTATTTATCCTCTCAAATAAGAGTGTCACTTCTCTTATTATCTATGCACTAGACAAAGTAAAATGATGCAAGTGTTTTTGGGTTTTTGGTGTAAAGAATGCAAAGCTGAAAATAAAATATAATAAGTGAAAGCGCTCAAGAGAGAGAAAGCCCAATCCTCTATGCAGCAAGAGGACAAGCTTGAGTGGTGTTTCTTATGCGTGGAAAACGTTCCCAAGGGCTACATGGATTTCATAGCATAAATATTTCTAGTACAACAAGGTAACCATTTTGTCAAGTTTTAATCTTCTTTGGACGGAGCCATAATTAGGTGTAGCTAAATAAATAAACTAAACCCCTTATGATGGATCTCATGGCCAAGTAAATGACTGCACAAGAGTTATTAAGACATAAAGTCCCACCATAGCATTACACTCTAAGGTCCCCGATATAAATCCACTCCTAATGTAACTTCATGACTCGGTCAAGGGTTTACGTGTCCTCCCAAGTCTCCCTCAATTCATTACACTAGTGTGTTCTCCTATGATCCCATAAAGGTGAAGTGAGGTGCAGTCGACGTTCGCACAACACCATCATAGAATTGCATCAAAGATAAAAACTAGACAAAATACCAACACATGTCATATATAAATCATTGCCAATTCATCCTATGCCCCCAGGAACATGAGAGAGCTACTCACAACGCCAAGACATGATATGATTCAATGGTATAAGTGATACACTCTGAAAATATAACTTCGCCACCAAATAATTGCAAGTACTCAATCACAAACATGAATAGTAGCACAAGACAAGTATCTAGGGTATAGCAACTCTCAAACTACGAGGGAGATGAAGTGGATCACAAAGATGGTGATGGAGATGGTGTGGTCTTGACGGTGGTGTTGATGGAGACTCGGAGGGAGCATGAGGAGCCTTTCGGAGGTGGTTCCGGCGGCGTTTCCCCCCTCCGATCTTCTCCGGCGGCAGCCTTCTGTCTCCTGTTTCTTGGTTTTGTGTTTTCCGCCGCCTCCCTCCGAAACTCCTTGGGGGACTATTTTTATAGTCGGTTTTAGGTCAAGACGAAGTCGGTGGAGCAAAGATCGACGGCCACGGAGCTCCGAGGGGAAAAGAGGTGGGCCCACGTGGCCAGGCACAGGAGGCCGCGTGGGACCCTCTATCTTCCAGCATGTTGCGCTTCTGGTATTCAATTTGAACCCATTGCGTTCTTCTCGAAAATTCTGAACCGTGCTCTTTGGCCTTGCCCTTTTTGGAGTCCCGAAGCTCCCGGAAAGTCTGAAACACTAAAAAAGACGTTTTCTGGAAAACAGGGTTAATTCCAAATAAATGAAAAAACTATGAAATATTCCCAAAATCATTATAAAACATTGATATAACCCTTATATGATGCAAATATGATTGAAATATGAATAAAAAATAATGCAAAGTTCATGTATGCATTTTACATGCATCAGCATCCCCAAGCTTAACCCATGCTCGTCCTCGAGTATGAAGGTGATAAAACTAACATGGACTTTGCATTTTAATATTATCAATGGATATCAAAGATGATTACTATTGCTACATAGAGTCAAATGGTTCATTCTTAAAAGGAAGTAGCAATATGCAAGATAGTTTATGAAGTGATATCAAATATTCAATGTAAGGATGTTCAATGATAATTCACAAAGTGTAACATAAATGAAAAAGTACTATGGACTTCAAGTATGCATAATGATAAGTAAGAACATCCTACAATGGTCATAGAGTGTATATGAAAATCTGAATATAAAGGTGGACACTTTGGAAAGATATATATGAGTAGAGGTAAACATGAATAAGTTTCATCTAACTTCTGAACGCTCTTAAGTAATGATTGTAATGTGGTAATCCTTGGTGTCAAGCTCTCATTGCCCCTATCATAGCATCTTGAATGATTAAGTTTAAAGTGAAAGCAAATATGAGTAATGTGCTTGACAAAGTATGGGTTGAAAGTCTCATGCCCCTTGAATACGAGTACCTACTCTATGTGTTACTTAACTCGGAAAACAAAGCAAGTTCAATTTAAATATCATTGTAAGTAAAATAGTATCATCAAGAGCGTCAACTGGGGTACCTCTTGTCCCAGGATATGGAACAAGCCCATATCAAAATGACAAGACAAACAAACATAATGAACAATCTCAACACCCTTTTTATTTACCATTGGATAGCTTTTTATTGTAAGGTTGTATCACAGACGGTTCACCATAGCATGTAAGTAAATTTCCACCATGAATGATGCATGGCTTAGATTAGCGGCCCAGGCGTCTCTCTAACCATTATACAAACTCATTTAAACCAACTTCATTTCCACTTTTATTTCACCCATGGTAAGCATCCATAAACAAAAGTATATGACATCAACTAATATAAATAAGTGCAATGTTGAAAGCGTTCCATGTGACAGCACATTCTGCTAACTCTCAACCAAGACATTTGTCAAGCTCATAACATCATAATTTTAATCACAATGGGTCATGTTCATTAAGTGCAATAAAAGTAAAGTGTGCATCAAATTCGTGAGAGCTATATAACCAACTTTTCCCATAACAATCAACAACATAAGCATTTTAATTCAGAGGTATAAATAATACAAATAACATGATAAAAATACTCGGAATAGCATAAAGCTAATAGGTAGATATGGTGGACTCACCGGAAAAACTTTGGTTGAAGGGGTTGGAAACAAGTTTTTGCTTGTTGGAATTTTTGGGCTAGCAAGAGGGAGAAAAGTTGACCGTCTAAAAGCATGAATGAGTGTCCATAGAACTAACTAATTCATTTTAAACAAAGTAAAGTAATCATTCAGCATCAAAACATGAATGAAGGATAACTCTTAATAAAACACTAACAAATTATTACTCACTAACAAGCTCATGAATCATGCAACGATATGTATCTTTTAAAATCAACTCAAACATTCCTTTCCCAATCATTTTGTTTAGCATCCAACATATTTCAACCCATATTTCCAGTAGCTCTCTCATATATAAATGAAATGTGGTGGTCTCTCAAAATAAAAATCAATCCTAAACAATCAAAAGACGCTCCAAGTTTATGCGATAAAGTGCATTGATCGAAAAACAGAAGTTAGACGTGCGCAAACCGAGTGTGTGTTGGTCCAGTGGGTTGTCTTCACATCCCCAAGCTTATGGTTTTCACCATCCTTGAATAGCTCTTGGTGCATCTCCTCTAATCCCTGTGAAAAAACTTCAAAACACCGTTTCTCCCATTTTTTTCTGTGGGGTGACATTAGTAGTGATAAACAAATAGGTTTCTTGCTGCATATAATCCTTAGACAAAAATTTATATAGATGTCCAGTAAGTGTATTATGTTGTATGCCTACTCAAAACTCAATTGGATCTAAAGATTCAAGTTAAAAGTTCAAAGCATGCATCAAACAAAATGGGACAGAATCTGTCCAGAAAAACAGCAGCAGCAAAACGTATTTTTCTACCCTACTTAAATTTGTCTAAAATTCTGAAAAAATTCATGAACACATAGGATGAAAAGTTGCTACTACAGCTACAATATCAGCTCATTCGGAGTTACAGAATAGGAATTAAAAAATCATACCGTGCACAGATTCGTGCTGGAATAATATCTCCGAATGCTATAAGCAACTTTTTCAAACCAAAATGGGTAAAACTTGGCACTTTATTAACAATTACAGAAACTAAACTATAAACCTAGTCTCTTGTTACAACAAAAGGACACAAAGAAAATGAAAAATAAAAACAACCGGGTTGCCTCCCGTAAAGCGCTTTCTTTATAGCCATATAGCTAGGCTTACTCACTTGGTATCAACATGGTTGGAGTGAGGTGGCTTGGCATCCCCAAGCTTGAATTCTTGTACTTATTCGAAATATGTAGGGTGAGCCTAGGGGTAACATCCCCAAGCTTGAGTGTTTGTCCCACTTGATCATTGTTCATCACCCTCAACTCTTCCACTTGAAAATTTCTTTACACAAAACTCCTCATAAAACTTGATTAGAGGGGTTAGTGTCTCCATAAATTAAATCCTCATAGGTACAGCAAAGACATATCATGAGTTGATTCTAAACATTAACTACTGTTACTATGGTTGTGTATTGCTTTGATCAAAAGAACTACACAAAACAAAAGTAATGAGAGTAATGCAAAATAAAGACAGAATCTGTCAAAAACTGGACAGCCCGTAAAGAGTGAATTTTCAGAGGCACTTACGTTGCTCAAATCAGAAAACTTTGAACTAACGAAATGTGTAATAATAACTGAAGATTGCTGTCCTAAATTTAAGCTCAAAATTCCTTTTCTGTGATTTTATACATTTTCGCAGTGAAGCTCAGGAATCTGTTTTTTGGACAGCAAATCACTATTGTTTAATCCAACCTCTCAAAAGAGGTTATTCTTGCCATAAACACTCTTTTTATTTGGTTTTAGCTTTGGGAAAAGTTTAATGATCGAGACTTTGCAATGGTTCCATTGGCCATGAACAACACATGTTCAAGGTCGACCCCAACT
>CAMZMU010000107.1:44034315-44315634 GCA_947311845.1 Poa pratensis
GCATATTTCAAGAAGACTCAAGCGTCTAAGCTTGGGGATGCCCAAGGCATCCCCTTCTTCATCGTCAAAATTATCAGGTCATCTCTAGTGAAACTATATTTTAATTCTTTCACATCATATGTGCTTTTCTTGGAGCGTCTGTGTGCTTTTATTTTCAGTATTGCTTTTATTTTCAATAAAGCTTGACTGGACCCTAGCATTCTTGATTGGGAGAGAGACACGCTCCGCTTTTTCATGAGAATACTCCTATTCTTCACTTATATTTGTTGAGTATTCATATCTAGCGCTGTTCAGCTTTTAGCTCTTGTTTTCATGTATCTCTTGTCAGAGCTATTAGCTTTCTTTTGTAGAAAGTACTCTCTTGCTTCACTTATATTTGTTTGGAGAGTTGATTAAATAAATTGATTGGTGTTTGGTTGGTTCAGAAAATGTTGCATGTGGTAATTGGTATAAGGAAAAACTTGCTTAATCTTGTAGATCACTAATGGATAACTTGATGCTTGTCAATTGTTTTGAGTTAACAAGTAGATCATGATTAAATTGTGCATCACATGAGTTAAGCCTATTAGTGAAGAACTACCGTAAAGCTTGTTGAAAATTTGGTTTGCATCGGTGGTATCTCTAAGGTCTAGATATTTTCTAATAACGGGTTTGGTTAACAAGGAAGACGGTATGAAGTCTTATAACGTTTGCAATATGTTTGTCATATAAAACTTGGTGTACGGGTTGATATTCTTGTTTGCTTACATAACCTTGCTAGCCTAAACTCTGTACTGAGAGGGAATGCTTCTCGTGCATCCAAATCCTTGAGCCATCCAAATCCTTGAGCCAAAATCCATGCCATTTGTGTCCACCATAACTACCTATATGTGGTATTTCCTTGCCACTCCAAGTAAATTTTTCATGTGCTACCTTTAAATTATTCAAAATGTTATTATTCCCTTTTTGTGTCAATGTTTACTAGCTCATGAGGAATTAGTGTGGTTATTCTTTATTCTTTGTCAATGGACTTTTACACCTGGACTAGTGGCATATACATCCGCTTATCCAATAACTTGCAAAAAGAGCTGGCAACGGGGTGCCCAGTCCCAATTAATTACAACTTTAACCAATTAATTCTCTTCACACTTTTGCCCTGATTCATCAGTAAGCAATGACAAACAGTGAAATACCTGAATGTGTGTAAACCAAAGAGAAAGAGGGATGATCTGCCTTGCTGGTAGAAATAACGTCCTTCATGGGAGCCGCTCTTAAAAGTCCGTTTGACAGGTAGAATACTGTTCTCACCCGCTACCATTCGTTGACAATTAACAAACACCTCTCAAAAATAGATACTCCTCCATGGTATGTGATTGATGGAAGGCACCCGAGGATTCGGTTAGCCATGGCTTGTGTTAGCAAGGTTGGGAGGAGTATCAAATATTTTATGCAATCTCTATATGCTTTCAAAAACCTAAAAGCTCTAGCACATGATTTAATCCCTGCTTCCCTCTGCGAAGGGCCTTTCTTTTACTTTTATGTTGAGTCAGTTTTCCTATTCTTTCTGTCTTCCACAAGCAAACACTAGTGTCAACTTTGTTACAACATGCGTTATATGCAACGTATTGGACTTGTTATACTACTTTGTGTTGACATATCCATGAGATAAATATGTTGAAAGTTGAAGCAAATGCTGAAACTTAATTCTTCCTTTGTGTTGATTGAATACCTTTTATTAGAAACTATTGCTTTATGAGTTAACACTTATGCAAAACTGTTTGATGCTTGTCTCGAAAGTACTATTCATGAAAACGTTTAGCTTGTGTGATTCATTGTTTACTCATTATCTATTTGGTAGCAAATTATAGACCATTGACTTGGATCACTTCATTCATTTACATGTGCCTTGCAATATTATATGATCAAGATTATGATGGTAGCATGTCACCTCAAAAATTATTTTGTTTTTATCGTTTACCTACTCGAGGACGAGTAGGAACTAAGCTTGGGGATGCTGATACGTCTCAAACGTATCTATAATTTTTGATGTTCCATGCTTGTTTTATACCAATTGCTACATGTTTTGCATCTACTTTATCACTTTTATACATTTTTTGGGACTAACCTATTAACAAGATGCCGAAGTGCCAGTTCCTGTTTTCTGCTGTTTTTGTATTCCAGAAAAGCTAGTCTGGAAATATTCTCGGAATTGGACGAAACTTCACGGGTCCCTATTTTTCCAGAAACACCAGATGGAGCAAAGAGCAAGGAGGAGGCCACAGGAGCCACACGCCACTAGGGCGCGGCCCCCCCTGCGCGCCCTAGGGTGGTGTGGGCCCCTCGGGGGTCGCAGCCGCCGCCCTTTCGCCTACTTATTCCCCCCGAGAAAACCCTAAGTGCCTGAGCAAATATCCACGAAAAGTTCCAGAGACGCCGCCGCCGTCAACCCTAGCTCGGGAGGGTCAGAACCTCTTCCCGGCACCCTGCCGGAGAGGGGAATCGTCACCGGAGGCTTCTACATCGCCATGCCTGCCTCCGGAGTGATGCGTGAGTAGTTCATCCTTGGACTACGGGTCCATAGCAGTAGCTAGATGGTTGTCTCTCCATTTGTGCCATCATGTTTAGATCTTGTGAGCTGCCCTACATGATCAAGATCATATTATTGTAATGCTACATGTTGTGTTTGCTGGGATCCGATGAATATTGAATATTATGTCAAGTTGATTATCAATCTATCTATGTTATTTAAGATCTTGCATGCTTTCCGTTACTCGTAGATGCTTTGGCCAAGTAGATGCTTGTAACTCCAAGAGAGAGTATTTATGCTAGATAGTGGGTTCATGCCTCCGTTTAATCTGGGACAGTGACAGAAAGTTCTAAGGTTGTGGATGTGCTGTTGCCACTAGGGATAACCTAACGATGCTATGTCCACGGGCATATGTGTTTGTTTACATTACGCACTTTACTTAATGCAATTATCCGTTGCTTGCAACTTAATACCAACGGGGACTCGGATGACAACCCGGCGGTGGATTATTAGTCATAGACGCTGTTGGATAACGGTCTATGTATTATGTCGTAATGCCCAATTAAATATCATAGTAATCATCATGTCATGTATATGCATTGTCATGCGCTCACTATTTGTCAATTGCCCAGCTGTAATTTGTTTACCCAACATGTTAGTTATCTTTTTTGGAGAGACACCACTAGTGAACTGTGGACCCCGGTCCATTCTTTTACATGATTAAACAACCACAAACTGCAAACTGTTCCTTTTTCATTCGCTGCAATTTAATACTCATTTTCCACACGAGACGTTTAATCCTTTGTTTTCAGCAAGCCGGTGAGATTGACAACCTCACTGTTTCGTTGGGGCAAAGTATTGTGATTGTGTTGTGTGCAGGTCCACGTCAGCGCCGGAATCCCTGGTGTTGCGCCGCATCATATTTCGCTGTTGACAACCTTCAGAAGAGTTGTTGCTCCTACTGGTTCGATAACCTTGGTTTCATACTGAGGGAAAGCTTGCTGCTAGGCTACATCAAACCTTCCTCTTGGGGTCTCCCGACGAGTGTGAGATTCACCTCCACACAAGCATCAGCTAACTTCACGGAGAAGGAGGTCTTTGAGGCGATTTCCCAAATGGAGACGAACAAGGCGCCGGGCCCTGATGGTTTCCCTGCGGAATTTTACAAAACCTTCTGGCCTATGATAAAGGATGATCTTATGGCCATGTTTGTTCAGTTTCAAGAGGGGAATTTGCCCCTGTATAAACTGAATTTCGGTGTCATTGCGCTACTACCAAAGAAATAAAATGCGGTACAAATTCAACAATATAGACCAATTTGCCTTCTAAATGTCAGTTTTAAAATATTTACAAAGGTGGGTACTAATCGCATTACTGGGATATCCCATAAGGTTATTAGGCCTACACAGTCCGCTTTTATGCCGGGCCGACATATTCTTGAGGGGTAGTGGTACTCCATGAAACCATTCATGAGCTTCAGCGGAAGAAAATGGATGGGGTTCTCTTTAAAATTGACTTCGAGAAGGCATACGATAAAGTTAAATGGCCGTTCCTACAACAAGCCTTGCGTATGAAGGGTTTTGCACAAAAATGGTGCGACTGGATTATGCAGTTTGTCAGGGAGGAAGTGTCGGGATACGGGTGAATGATGACATCGGTCATTATTTCCAAACAAAGAAAGGGCTGAGGCAGGGAGATCCGTTGTCTCCGATGCTCTTTAGTATTGTTGCAGACATGTTGGCCGTCCTTATTGCAAGGGCAAAGGAGGATGGTCAAGTGGGAGGTCTTGTTCCTCATTTAGTTGAGGGGGGCGTCTCAATTCTGCAGTATGCGGATGACACTGTCCTGCTTATGGAGCATGATTTAGCTAAAGCGGTTAATATGAAGCTCATCATTTGTATTTTTGAGCAACTATCCGGCCTAAAGATTAACTTTCACAAAAGTGAGATATTTTGTTTTGGCAAGGCGAAGGAGGTAGAGGAATAATACAAGCATATTTTCGGATGCGAGTCTGGTTCCTTACCTTTCAAATACCTTGGGGTGCCGATTCACTATAGGAGACTAAGAAATTCAGAATGGTATCCTGTAGAATGTCGTTTTGAAGGCAAGCTAGGATGCTGGAAGGGCAAGTTGCTCTCATATGGGGATCGTCTTGTCCTGATAAATTCTGTTCTCACTAGTTTACCGATGTTTATGTTGTATTTTTTGGAGATACCCAAAGGGGTACGTAAAAGACTTGATTTCTATCGATCGTGTTTCTTTGGCAATGCGAAGAAAACAAGAAAAAATATCGGTTAACTAAATGGAATATCCTATGTCGACCCAAAGATCAAGGGGGCTCGGCATTGAGGTTTTAGGCATCAAGAACAAGTGTCTACTTAGCAAATGGCTTTTTAAGCTCTTAAATGAAGATGGGGTCTGGCAAGAATTGTTACGAAACAAATACTTGTCGAATAAGACATTGGCGCAAGTGGAGGCTTGCCCAACAGACTCACCCTTTTGGAAAGGTCTCATGCGAATTAAAGAGGAGTTCTTTAGTCGAGGCGTTTTCAAAGTTAACAATGGTAAGAATACTAGGTTTTGGGAGGACACTTGGCTAGGGGATACACCATTACAGCAACAATATCCAACTCTATACAACATTGTTCAGCAAAAGAATGTGCTGGTCCATGATGTGTTTAGGGGGCGCCATCTATAAACATCTCTTTTAGGAGGGCTCTCATTGGAGATAGGTGGGAAGCTTGGGCTCACTTATGTCTGAGATTAATGGATATTAACTTGACTGACAATCCAGATACTTTTGTGTGGAAACTTACCACTAATGGGGTATTTACGGTGAAATCGATGTATGAGGATCTGATGAATGGCCATACTCCTTTTTTGCGTAAGTACTTGTGGAAGTTAAAGATTCCTTTGAAAATTAAGATTTTTATGTGGTTCCTAAATAGAAAAGTTTTTCTCACTAAAGATAATTTAGTCAAAAGAAATTGGCATGGGTGTACAAAATGTTCGTTTTGTGGATGTGAGGAGTCTGTTGATCATTTGTTCATTACATGTCCTTTTGCTAGACTAATATGGCGGGTGGTTTTCTGTACCTACAATATACCTCCTCCTTCCAATGTTTCTAATATGTTTGGGAATTGGTTGAACGGAGTAACTAAAAAGACCAAAGTTAGAATTCGTATCGGCGTTTCAGCTATATGTTGGTCTATCTGGAATTGTAGGAATGATATCGTGTTTAACAGGAAAACCAATTTTCATATCTTACAGTTATCAATATGGCTACATACTGGATCCAGCTATGGGCTACACTGCTTCCTTCGGACCAGCAGGAGCTTATGGTTACTGGATGCGCGCGGCTCCTGTTGGTGGCACAGGAGTTTTTCTCCCGGCATACGTGGCAGCATATTACACGACTTCGGTAGTTGATATTATGTTGTTATTTCGTTGGTTGATACATGTCTCAACTTTATGCGACATTTGAGTTGTAATAAGATGATACTTAAATAATATCAATAAATGGCTGTGTGCATCACTCGATACAGAGGCCGGGGCTTCTCCTATTTCTAAAAAAAACATAGGCAGAACATTGTAAGATATTCAAAATTTCTCCAATATTACTGGATATATATGCAATGTTCTGTTGTATGCCAAAGAAAGAGAAACATAACATTGTTAATGTTATCAAACAAGTTTGTATGTTACTTGAATGTTTGTATGCGGATATTCAAAACGGCTTAGGGGTCTAGATGCTCCCATTACATAATTTATTTTTTGTTTTTTTTCAGAATGTCAAAAAATTTCAGAAAAAATTCCGGATGTACATTACAGCGTGATGTGTTAGCACAAAAATTGGCATGGTGAAAAAACTTTTTTAGCAACCTGTACAAAAAAGACAAAATTCTGACACGTACATATACGTTTTGGTATGTCCGAATTTGTCTTTTTTGTACAGGTTGCAAAAAAAGTTTTTTCACCATGCCAATTTTTGTGCTGACTTGGAATGTGTTGGACTACATGCAAAAAAAAAATTCGAATTTTTTTACATTTGGAAATTATTTTTTTGGGTAGTGGGTGCAGCTGCACCCACTACCCAAATCGCCGTGTCCCTTGCTTTAATGTTACCAAACAGCCATGTACTTTTCAACGTATATACGTGCACATTGCACGTACACGATTACTAATACTAGAGGGTAGCTAGAGGGGTTGGAGTGGCAGCACACCGCGGTATACCAACAACTCGTCGATGTAACCAATATTCGTGTGTCGGCACTAATCAGTATATCATCAATCAATGCCCATTCTCCAGTTTATTTAGGCAATGACATCAGAGCCCTTTATTTTGCAAGCCCGCAACCACGAAAGCTGTCGCTCGTTCGCACTGTCACCAAAGTCGATTCTGTCGTGTGTGTCTTGTGACTCCTTTCCAGCAGCATCAGTCAACGCCATTTCGAGTCGGACACAGCGAGAGATGACCCAACTCTCGGTCACATTTAAAATGGAACTCTGTTGGTTGTCCCGTTGCCATCCCGGCGGAATAATATTTCCCATCGACTAACACCGCCCAAACCTCTGTTCGCTAAACTGACGACGCGTTGCTGCGAGCCTGTAACCAATGCTAAGCAATGCCCATTTTCAGTTCTTATCTACCTGCTTAATTAAGACCCATTTTCCAGTCTAGCTAGGCGACAACATTTGTTTGCCTGCGACGAATTTTAGACCCATTAGGACCCGTTCTTTTGATTCTCTTTAGGGCGGAGCGGAGGTCGAATATATTTGAGAGAGTTGGCCACCTTTTTTTGGTGAACATCAACATCAACCCCCAGCGTGTGTACACAAGCAACAATGACGATCTTGTGCTGCATGCGACCTCCAGTGCATGATACATGTAGCGGCAGGGCGGATCGCCCCCTCCCCCCCCCCCCCCCCCCCCCCCCCCCCCCCCCACACACACACACAATAAAATTCCTATTTAGTACCGGGTACTAGCATAGCATACAACAGATAATTACGATTAGTCCATAGATAGTTACGCTTAATGCTCGGCCATTAGTCAACAGCTTGGCTCTGATGGTTGGGTTCCCTGTGGTGGAACCAGCCCACCCAGGTTCAAGTCCTAGACTTGGCATGGGCGTTTGCATTTACCTGGATTTATTCCAGGTTTATCCGGCGCTATTCTTTCAGTGGTAGGTGGCGTGCCCGTCAACAGCGAGGCGCCTGTGGTGACTTCGTCAACCTCAAGATTTGCCGGCTCGGTCCTTCAGAGGTGCTCATAGGGGTAGGGTGTGCGTGTGTGCGTTCATAGGGGTGAGTGTACGTGCGTATTTGTGAGCGTCTGTGTTGTACTGTGTTCTCAAAAAAAAATGCTCGGCCATTAGTCAACGAAACAGAAGGGCACATATCCTTGCTACGTGAGAAAAGGCCCAACAGGCCTATAACAGGACATTGCAGCTATTGGCCTTAGATGCATGCACTACAACCGTACCCATACACATGTATTTTTGGATGAGGCGATCGATTAATTGACAACCATGTGTGTTCAACTACCTGAGCATAATACGTTGATCAGGTACAATTTATACGCTGACTCGAATACTCGTTATTTCCATAGTTTTGCCAATGGCAGACACAGGAAAAAACACATTCATTCCCTAGTCCAGGATGAAGGAACGATTTCAGATGAGGAAAATAGCCTACTTACTAAACCTTATTCAGAGGAGGAAGTGAGAAAGGCGGTTTTACAAATGAAACACAATTCAGCTCCTGGCCCTGATAGTTTCCCGGCTGAGTTCAATCAGAACTTTTGGGACGTCATAAAGGCAGATTTGCTACAATTGTTCGCATGTCTTCACAATGGACAATTAGAGTTGTTTCGTATCAATTTTGGTGAGATAATTTTGTTACCTAAGTTTAACGAGGCAGAAAGGATCCAGCAGTTTAGACCTATATGCCTCCTTAACGTTAGTTTTAAAATATTCACCAAAGTGGCTACGATTCGATTGAACAATGTGGCAGATCATGTGGTTCGTCCGTCCCAGACGGCTTTTATGCAAGGTCGCAACATCCTTGATGGAGTTGCAATTCTACATGAAACAGTCCACGAACTACATAGGAAAAAGTTGAATGGGGTAATTCTTAAAATTGATTTTGAGAAAGCTTACAATAAAATGAAGTGGTCTTTCATCCAGCAAACCCTAAGGATGAAAGGTTTTTCCTCGGAGTGGCGCACGTTAATTAATAGCTTTGTTTCCGGAGGAAGTGTAGCCATTAAGGTCAACGATGACAGTGGCAAATACTTCCAAACGAAAAAAGGCCTCCGACAAGGTGAGCCACTATCGCCAATACTATTTAATATAGTGGCGGATATGCTGGCTATCCTGATCAAACGCGCTAAAACTGAGGGCCAAATTGATGGAGTGATTCCACATCTTGTCGATGGTGGATTATCAATTCTTCAATATGCCGACGATACAATTCTTTTTTATGGAGCATGATATCGAAAAAGCTCGTAACCTAAAGTTGATCTTGTCAGCTTTTGAGCAACTTTCGGATCTTAAGATAAATTTTCATAAAAGTGAATTGTTTTGTTTTGGCGAGGCCCAAGAAAACGCCGCCTTGTATGCTGAGCTTTTTGGCTGCGAGCAAGGTCAATTTCCTATCAACTATTTGGGCATTCCGATTCACTATCGGAGACTTACAAATGTTGAATGGAAAAGGGTGGAGGAAAGGCTTCAATTACGTTTAAATAGCTGGAAAGGCAAACTCCTATCCCTGGGTGGAAGATTGGTTCTCATAAACTCGGTACTAACGAACATGGTACTGTATATGATTTCATTCTTCCAATTGCCTAAAGGGGTCTTAAAAAGATTGGATTATTTCCGATCTAGATTCTTTTGGCAAGGGGATTGTAAGAAGAAAAAATATCGACTGACTAAATGGAGTGTGGTTTGTTGCCCTAAAGACCAAGGAGGGCTTGGAATTCATGACCTTGAGGTCAAGAATAGAGCGCTGCTAGGTAAATGGCTATTTAAACTTCTTTCGGAAGATGGAGTTTGACAAACCCTCCTTAGGAGAAAATAAGTTGGAGATCAATCTGTGTCCCAGGTTCTTTGGAAACCTGGTGATTCACACTTCTGGGCAGGCCTCATGGCTACAAAGAAGTTCTTTTTTCCACATGGATCTTTTTCAATAAGGGATGGATCGGAAATTCGCTTCTGGAAGGATATTTGGCTAGGCCAATCTACCCTCAAAGAACAATATCTGGCTCTATATTCTACTGTACGAAACAAGAGCGACACGATCGCGAAGGTGCTGGGTACTTTCCCACCAGATTTTTCGTTCAGAAGAAGTTTACTAGGAACAAGACAACCATCTTGGAATGCTCTGCTCATCCGATTGGATTCAATCCAACTAACGGAAGGTCCTGATAAATTTCAATGGAATCTCATGAAGAATGGTAAATTCTCGGTTGATTCTATGTATAGAGCATTAATTCTATCCGAAATTCCAGTCGATAGTTCAAATAACAACAAACTTTGGAAGATAAAGATACCACTAAAAACTAAAGTGTTTGCGTGGTATTTACGTCGAGGAGTAATTCTTACCAAAGATAACCTTGCCAAACGCAATTGGCACGGAAGTAAAAAGTGTGTTTTCTATCACCACGACGAGACCATCACACACTTATTCTTTCAGTGCGAGTTCGCTAGGTCTATATGGTCAGCCATCCAGATAGGTTCTACCTTACATCCACCTAGTTATGTTGCTAACATTTTTGGCAACTGGTTAAATGGAGTGGATCTTAGGTTCAAACTACTCAGTAGGGTGGGAGCGATTGCTGTTATTTGGTCGTTGTGGCTATGTAGAAATGACAAGGTTTTTAATGATAAAAATGCTTCTCTTATGCAGGTTATTTACCGGTGCACAGCGACGTTACGAGCATGGTCATCCCTGCAGCGTGTGGAGCACCGAGACTTATTTTTGGAGGTGGCGTCGAGACTGGAGGCTGCGGCCAGGGAGTTATTTTCCCGGCATGGGTGGCAACATAGACTCCGGATAGACCTACCAGCATCTTAGGCGGATCTACAATTTTTCATTTTGATATGTAATTCGCCTTTTTACTTTTTGGTTACCGACTGGATTGATGGTGAACTGGTGGCTGTGTGCATCTTAGCTATGCAGAGGCCGGGTGTAATGCTTAAACCTTTTAAGTAATAAAAGCCCTTTACCTAAAAAATATGCTATCGTAAATTGAACTATTAATTAGATTTTCTGGATCCATAAAAATTTACATCCAGCGAGCAATTACAAATCATGTGATGTTTTGTCTCCTGATGTGGATTTGCATAAAAGCAATGGATTAATTGAAGGTCAATTTGTTCTTTGGTTTTCTTGATAGCAGGGAACCTTTTTTTAGGTACTATAAAATAGTTATATCGAGAATAAATTGATGTGAAAGCATACATTGTAATATATTAAGAATAAACTAATTTTGACACTATCGAGTAGTCACTTCAAACAAAGATAATGTAGCTTTATTTCAATAGACATGTTACATTTGCCAAAAAAAAAATCTTCGCTCCCCTCATGCTCAAATCCTGGCTCCGCCCCTGTGTAGCTGGGTGTGTGGTTTTGGAACAGGGGTAAGACTTGAGTTAAAAAAAAATCTCAAACTTGGTCTGTTTTGACCGCCTAGTGGCTAGTGCATGCTACCTTCGCGGGAAGACGAGTGAGAGTGAGAGACACTTGCCGAGAGACCCGGATCGACCCGACACAGCAACACACGTCGTCACCTAGCAACCTCGTCGAGCATGCAATTGGAGACGGCCATAAGTCCCCACCGACTGACACGCAGGCTACAGAAAGTGAACACAACCCCACGTACACACACTCGCGCGACGACGACGACGAGCAGAGCCGGCCGGCCGGAGAGGAGATCGATCCATGGCTCGGAAGTTGGACGACCGTGAGGAGGACGAGGACGCGGCGGAGTCGGTGGAGCGGGTGTTCGAGGGGCGGGAGGTGCCGGGGTGGCGGGAGCAGGTGACGGCGCGGGCGCTGGCGGTGAGCGCGCTGCTGGGCTTCATGTTCAGCGTCATCGTCATGAAGCTCAACCTCACCACGGGGATCATCCCCTCGCTCAACGTCTCCGCGGGGCTCCTCGGCTTCTTCCTCCTCACCTCCTGGACCAGGCTGCTCGCAAAGGCCGGCGTCCCCAACGTCAGGCCCTTCACGCGCCAGGAGAACACCGTCGTCCAGACCTGCGTCGTCGCCTGCTCCGGCATCGCGTTCAGCGGTACGTTCGTACCTACCTACATCGATCTCGATCTCGTCGAACATGCGCTCGATCTTCCATGCATGGACAATGCGTTCGTCATGCATATGGGTTGGAGATCTTCCAAGTTCGGACTGAGAATTTCGTTGCGACGGCCGGCGGCAACCCAGACAAAATTTCTGGATCTCTCCTCTCCTCGAACTGCATGCAGACTTGGGCCTCTACTGGCCGCATATCCTTTTCAACGTGCCAGTTCTTGGTGGGTGGGTTGGGCTTTGACGATTTGGACATGGGCCATGGGCTTGTTCACTTGGGAATTATGAGGAATTGCCCCTAAAAAAAGATTTATACGTTACTCAAGGAAAACATCCTTTTGAAATTCAAATAAAAAAGGAAAACATCCTCTTTCCATCGTCATTTGTTCCACTGTTTTACGGAATGACAAATGCTCTTTGGTGTGTCCAGACACAACTTGTCAGTACAAATTCACTACTATAAAATGTGGAGATCATACACTCACCACACTAATAGAAAGCAGGGCCCTCTGAGCCTGTTTCCTAAAAACAAAATACACTCACCACTAACGAACGCATAAACAGCGTTACTGGTGACATGAAAAGAGGGACTTTCTCGACAAAAAAAAATACATCACTAACTTCCGCTTGCATTGGGGAGATTGATAGTGACTTCTTACCACTTGCTGGTGATAATGACCGGTCTTAAAATTAAGCTCGTTCATAGTTGAGGTGCTTTGTAGTGACTTTATACAGGACAATATTAACTAAAAATGAGGCCCATTAGTACTGTATATCTCAATACGATAGGGGCTGTTTTCACCGGCCAGTGCTGAATCAAACCCAAATTCGTGGCCCTAAAACCCTCAGTCCCACTTCTAGATATATATAACCATCCATCTATATCACAATATTAACCTCCTCTATCACTTTTCCTCCATACGCCCCCTCCCGCCTCATGTTTCCGAGTTTCCCTCCTTTTCTCATGATGGTAGCTTACCCTCAATTTGCTTCCTCCTTTCATATTTAACCCTACGACACGACACCACTCCCTCTACCTCATCAGCACCATCATCCCTTCCCTCATCGACGTCCACCCATTCCTCTTGCCGACACTCCAACTCACATCCCACCACCTCCTTCTCGTCTCTTGACAGTGTAGAGCTCGTCTCGCGAGATCAAGAGGACACGTCGCTGACATCCTACCTCTCCCACAATTGTTTGCCTCCAATTCCCAAGAACCACGAAACCCTGGCCAGCGCCGTCCACAAGTGCCCGTAGTGCCGCTGCCATGCTCGAATGACTTCGGCTTCTTCGATTCCACAGACAACACACTTATCTCCAAATGCTTCCACGACAGTCTCTGCCAAGCAAGCCCAAACTGCATATGATGCGGAGCCCCAAGCGATGTCAATGGCATCAAAGGAGAGCAACATGAGGAAGGATAAAAGAAGAAAAAAAAAGCAAAGTGCACGATGTGTGGGAGGAAGATTGGGCTGGTGCGGCAACATGTTTTACCATGAACACCGCTACTATGACACTCGGACAGGCATGACTGCAGCTATGGCTATAGGGCCGTCGAACGCGACGCTCTCGTTGACTAGGAGGCCATACCTTCGTCGTGATAGGGGTATCTAGCAAACTTGGGTTTGGGGCGGATGTAAAAGTGGGCATGATGATTTACATGCAACATTGATGTATGTGTCCATATTTGTGTGGCAGGCGGATTTGGGAGCTACATATTAGCGATGAGCAAGAAGATAAGCGATCAGTCCGGCGAGGTGAGGGATGAGGATAGCATCAAGAACCCTAGCTTGGGATGGATGATCGGCTTCCTCTTCATTATCAGCTTTCTCGGCCTCTTCTCTGTCGTGCCCCTTAGGAAGGTGCGATCTCATCACCTCACATGATCAATATTGTAACTAAACTTTTTGAATTAAACAACATAATTTTTTATGTCATGCTAGCCTATTTTTTTTTCCCAGATAATGATAATCGATTACAAGCTCATCTACCCTAGCGGCACAGCGACGGCGCACCTCATCAACAGCTTCCACACTCCCCAGGGCGCGAAGCTTGCAGAGTATGTTTGATCAATCATACATGGGCTCGACAATATATAGCATGTTTGAATTTGTAGCCACTCATTCACGTTGGTCAATAGTACCTCCTTTCTGAAATATGGTCTAGAAAATTAGTCGAAAGTTGAAGCTTACTAAGCTTGATCAATTATTATACAGAAGAAAATATTCGCTATCTAACATAAAAAATTATCTATGCAATTAATTTTATGGTTAAACTTACAAAATGTTGATTAAATTTATTCGTCTTATTTTTTTCAGGAAGCAGGTGAAGACGCTAGGGAAGTACTTTGCGATGAGCTTCACCTGGGGCTTCTTCCAATGGTTCTATTCCGCCGGTGAGGGCTGCGGGTTCAAGGCGTTCCCCACCTTGGGCCTGGAGGCTTACAAGCAGAAGTATATCGATTAGCTTGATTGGGAAATGTTAATAGATTTAGCCGCATTTGAGTGATAAAGTTCTGGATGAGAATTAATTTATTGGCCGCTGCGATCAATTGCAGGTTCTTCTTCGACTTCTCGGCGACGTACGTGGGCGTCGGGATGATCTGCCCTTATCTCGTCAACCTCTCTGTCCTCCTCGGAGGCGTCATCTCGTGGGGATCATGTGGCCGTTCATCGAGCACAAGAAGGGCGACTGGTACCCTGCCAACCTCAAGCCCAGCAGCCTCCGTGGCATCGTCGGCTACCGGGTACGAGCACAGCCAGCTCGTGCAAAAGGATCAGTTACCAATCGAGTTTTCTGAATTAAATTTATAATGATGTGATCGTGCAGGTGTTCATCTCCATTGCACTCATCCTCGGCGACGGCCTGTACAACTTCTTGAAGGTGCTGACACGGACCTTGACCGCGCTAGTGGCCCAGGTGCGCGGGGCGATGTCGGGGCCGACGCTGCCGATCAGCGACGGCGCCACCGGGGAGGAACTGAATCCGGCGGAGTCGTTTGACGACCGGCGCCGTACGGAGCTGTTCCTCAAGGACCAGATCCCTAACACGCTGGCCATGGGCGCGTACGTGGTGACCGCCGTGCTCTCCATCATCACGGTGCCGCACATCTTCCACCAGCTGAGGTGGTACCACGTGGCGTGCTCCTACGTCGTCGCGCCCGTGCTGGCCTTCTGCAACGCCTACGGCTGCGGCCTCACGGACTGGTCCCTGGCCACCACGTACGGCAAGCTGGCCATCTTCATGATAGGGGCGTGGGCCGGCGCGTCCAACGGCGGCATCATCGCCGGCCTCGCCGCGTGCGGCGTGATGATCGGCATCGTGTCCACGGCATCGGACCTGACGCAGGACTTCAAGACGGGGTACATGACGCTGGCGTCGCCGCGGTCCATGTTCGTGAGCCAGGTGATCGGCACGGCCATGGGGTGCGTGATCGCGCCGTCGGTGTTCTGGCTCTTCTACAAGGCATTCGGCGACATTGGCATGCCGGGGTCGGAGTACCCGTCGCCGAACGCGCTGGTGTACCGCAACATGGCCATCCTGGGCGTGCAGGGGATCGGGTCGCTGCCCAGGCACTGCCTGAAGCTCTGCATCGGCTTCTTCGTGGGCGCCATCGCGATGAACCTGGCCCGAGACCTCGCCCCGCCCCGCGTGGCGCAGTTCATCCCGCTGCCGATGGCCATGGCCATCCCGTTCTACCTGGGCCCCTACTTCGGCATCGACATGTGCATCGGGAGCCTGGTCCGGTTCGTGTGGGACCGCGTGGACGGCGCCAGGGCCAAGGCGTTCGCGCCGCCCGTCGCGTCGGGGCTCATCTGCGGCGACGGCATCTGGACGCTGCCGCAGTCGATCCTCGCCCTCGCGGGCGTCAAGCCGCCCATCTGCATGAAGTTCCTGGCACGCCGAACCAACATCAAGGTCGACGCGTTCATCCGCTCCATCCCGTCCTAGCCTAGGCATTCTTTTTTATTTGTAGAAGTTTACACCCGATGTCTTCCATAGTTAGGATGCACAAAGCTGCATAAACAAAGATAAAACAAGATTTGGTGTAATACAAGTGTGCGGAAAATTCGTAGCAACACCTAAGGCGATAAAGGGTTGATCCGTAGACCACGATGCCATCCACGTGAGAGAAAAAAATATCCCTCACCGCCTGCTGCAACCTTGTAAAGTAAAATATGTTCTCCATATGTCATAGGGACGTCCATAAACTACGCTTACACCCTAATAAGAATTCTATACCTGTGATATATTACCCGTAACCAGTTGTCAAATATATTTGCAACACTACGTGACGGTAAAGTTATCAGCAATGTGGATGACCGGCCATATAGAACGGGCGAACTTGCACTTCAAAAATAAGTATTTCATTATCTAATAATTGCGACAAAATTCGCCACCGTAAATTTTTATACCAATTGCGTTTTGCTAGATTACCATTGCCTAGTAGGTAGAGTGACTTATATTTTCATATGGAGGAAGTAGTACATTAATGTACTAACAAGTGACCGGAGTGTAGGCTCGTGCCTTGCTACATTTAGCTGAATCGATTCAGATGGTCGCACCGCAGCGTGTCGTGTGGCGCATGCATCCAGATAGCTACTAGCATGAACCGATGAGTAGTAAGTACTCCTAGAAAAGTGCCACATTTGCGGAAAGTGCTAATGTAGCTCGAGCTACATATAGTTTGTAGTTTTCAAAATTCAAAATCGGCATTTTTTAGTGTCTAAACAAAAATCCTACACGTAGATAATCTCGAGACCTATCAGTGTTCAAAATTTTATATCCAAAATTCCTATTATTCTTGGCTACACA
Organism: Poa pratensis; assembly: GCA_947311845.1. NCBI lineage: Eukaryota > Viridiplantae > Streptophyta > Magnoliopsida > Poales > Poaceae > Poa > Poa pratensis. The sequence goes on from CAMZMU010000107.1 coordinate 44,050,949, forward strand.
AAAAAGACAAAACTGGAAAAAATTCAAATTTCTGGAACAGTGTACTGTTCACCACACATATCCACTCATTTGTCATTTTTGTACAGTCTAAAATACAATGAATTAGAGCTGAAAATTTGCATACTTGAAGAGCATATTACTGTATACATCTGTGAGTTTTTTCGGAATTTTTGGAAACATAAAAAATACAATTTTGAAATTTTGAAAAAACGAGCTAGAAAACACCACTCTCCCACATTTGGCCATTTGGGGTTACATGCATGGTGAACTACTCGGCTCTGGATTCTGGACCTTGGTGTGGGAGGTGCATATATAGCTTCTCCGTCAGTTAATTAGCCACTGAAGCAGCAGCTAGCTTAATAAGAAATTTGGCTGCAATGAGTATGCTAAGTATTTGTGGTGGTCTGTAAATTGAGTTTGATTCATGTGTGGCAGTAGTAGGCACGGCCGGCGCGTAGGTAGGGCGAATATGCGCACTGTGGGCTGTGGCTGAGGGGAGATCTGGTTGGTCCCCTCCGGCGGCACGGCAGGAAGGCTCTGGATCTCTGCGGCAGTCCCAGGCCGGCGTGGGGGCAGCTCGCCAGGCCGCCATCCATCATTGCCAAGTCATGTGATCCCTATAACTCACCCACTGACAGTAATCTCTTCCCCAAAACTCCACCAATCTCCATGCAGATCAGCGCAGATTTGCAGATGCAGATCCCAATCTCCATCAGCGATTGAGATTTTTTTTTTAAAACGAATAGCGAGGATTGAGATTGACACAGTAAGGCCTGAAACCGCAATGCACATGGACTGATCACCGAGATATGCATGGCCGGACGCTTTGCTGTCCTCGAGGCGCGCGAGAAAAATTCCTCCCGATTTCAGAGCTGGGGTCGGGCAGCGTGGCTGCCGCCGCAGAGGCGCAGTATAGAGTATAGACTGATGGGAGTGAGATTTCCTCTCCATCATAGCAGCAGCAGCAGCAGTAGCAAATGGTACTGACTGATGAGAGTATGAGACTGAGATTTTTTATGGTTTTGCCGGGATTCAAATGGCTTTTATGCGGCTTTTGAGTGGAGCTTTTGGTTCGGCTGCTGCCCAGCCCAGATCTCTTTCCAGCACCGGCGTGATTTTCCACCTGCTGATCGAGCCGTGCACCCCACCGGACTACACGTTAATGGACTAACAGACGCCAACGGCAAAGGCAGCAAAGCTCGCCTGTCGGTTTGTTGTTTTGTTTCTTTACACACACGGTGACACGGGGATGTGGATGTGATGTGGGGGCTACGACGTGCGCCAGAAAGGGGCTTTGTCGTGAACGCCGCAGTAATTAATTAACTGCTGCCTGGGCTACATGCTCAATTCTGCCGCCGGCGTTTATGCCGTTTTTGGAGATCGGGTGTCAGAGCAGTGAGCCGCGCTGTTGAGTGAGTGGACAAGTGCGGTGCTGTCAGGGTCCAGGTTGCTACGCCGCGGACGGCGCAGATCTACTGGTGTGTGGCTGTCAATCCTCAATTTTGAACAAGGCAATTAAGCGGGGCAAATGGAGGATTTGCTCTGAAGAAACATGATCTGTTAGCAAACACATGAGAGCTCTGAACTGCGGTTGAACTGTCAAGGAGGGAAATTCTGAAATTCGCTTCAGGCAGGAAACCTGAAGAACCGTGTTAGATAATTCATAAAGTTGATTCAGGCATTCAGCCAAACCTTTTTTCATGCGTGATGTGGGGGCTTCCTACGCCGGAAAGGTGTTTTGTCGTGAACGCCGCAGTAATTAACTGCTGCCTGGGCTACATGCTCAATTCTGCCGCCGGCGTTTATGTCGTTTTTGGAGATCGGTTGTCAGAGCAGTGAGCCGCGCTGTTGAGTGAGTGGACAAGTGCGGTGCTGTCAGGGTCCAGGATGCTACGGCACAGATCTACCAGCAGTGTGGCTCACTGAGGCTGCCGATGCTCAATTTTGAAATTTGAACATGGCAATTAAGCGGGGCAAATGGAGGATTTGTGCTGAAGAAACACGATCTGTGGGCAAACACATGAAAAGCTCTGAACCGCAGTTGGAACTGTAACGAGGAAAATTCTGAAATTTGCTTCAGGGGTGAACACTGAAGAGTTCTGTTAGATAATTCAGAAGGTGTTGCTTCAGCCAAACCTTTTTGGCATAGTTTCTTCTGTGAATTCTCCGCCTTCTCCGTGGTGGCGGTATCTCTTAACTGAAGAGTTCTCCCAAGGGAATTAAGCCCCACGATGATGTTTCTTCTGGCAATTCGACTCGTTCTGAATTTTTTGAAAACGGTGCGCCAGTTCAGAATTGGGAAACTTTTTTTTTTAGCAAGAACGAATTGGGAAACTTGGCCAGACCAAACTCACCTACACAACGGTAGAATTGGACACATCAATTCGAAAAAAACAAGCAACCAAAAACAAGATCCGGATAGGGGGCGAAATTCGGAGATCTTCTTGGTACTAAATTGCACCTGGAGGCCGCATTTAAGGAGGCCAAATTCAGCAGAGAAGAAGCGTCCTGTTTTGCCGAATTTAACACAAAGTAAATGCCTGCCGAAAGTGCCGTGGACTTGCTCAATTGGGGAAGGCAATTAACGCCGCAATTCTCCACCCCGCACGGCAGAATTCACGCGGGCAGCAAGTACCTCATCGACGGACCCCTCTTCCCAGCGAGAATTCCCAAAATTGAGCCGCAGAACACCGAAATTCTCAAGGAGAACGCACAATTCACTGACCTATTGCAAAATTGAGCTGCAGAACATCTGGATTCAGAATGAGAACGCATAATTCAGAACGAAACACATAATTCGGAGATAAAAAAACACATAATTCACTGAATTATCGCAAAATTGGGCCGCAGAACACCGAGATTCAGAGCGAGAACACATAATTATGTCATGAACACCGCAGTAATTAACTGCTGCCTGGGCTACATGCTCAATTCTGCCGCCCGCGTTTAAGTCGTTTTTGGAGATCGGGTGTCAGAGCAGTGAGTCGCACTGCTCTGCTCTGGTGAGTGAGTGAGTGAGTGGACAAGTGCGGTGCTGTCAGGGTCCAGGTTGCTACGCCACAGATCTACCAGTAGTGTGGCTCACTGAGGCTGCCGATGCTCAATTTTGAATTTTGAACATGGCAATTAAGCGGGGCAAATGGAGGATTTTGTGCTGAAGAAACATGATCTGTTAGCAAACACATGAAAAGCTCTGAACCGCACTTGGAACTGTAACGAGGAAAATTCTGAAACTTGATTCAGGGGTGAACACTGAAGAGTTCTGTTAGATAATTCAGAAGGCGCCGGTATCTCTTAACTGAAGAGTTCTCCCAAGGGAATTAAGCCCCACGATGATGTTTCTTCCGGCAATTCGACTTGTTCTGAATTTTTCGAAAACGGTGCGCCAGTTCAGAATTGGGAAACTTGGCCAGACCAAACTCACCTACACAACGGTAGAATTGGACACATCAATTCAAAAAAACAAGCAGCCCGAACCAAGATCCGGATAGGGGGCGAAATTCGGAAACCTTCTCCTTACTACGTACTGAACTGCACCTGAGCGCGGCATTTAAGAAGAAAGGCCAGATTCAGAAGAGAAGAAGCGTACTGTTTTGCCAAATTTAACCCAAAGTAAATACCTGGCGAAACTGCTGTGGACTTCCTCAATTGGGGAAGGCAATTAACGCCGCAATTCTGCACCCCGCACGACAGAATTCACGCCAGCAGCAAGTACCTCGTCGACGGATCCCCTTCCCAGTGAGAATTCTCGCACAATTAAGCCGCAGAACACCAAAATTCGGAAGGAAAAATCATAATTCACTGGCATATCAGAAAATTGAGCCGCAGAACACCGAAATTCAGAAGGAAAACGCATAATTCACCGACCTATCGCAGAATTGAGCAGCAGAACACCGAAATTCAGAGTGTAAACGCATAATTCACTGACCTAGCGCAAAACTGAGCCGCAGAACACCGAGATTCAGAACGAAAACGCATAATTCAGCACCTCGTCGCCAGCCCGAACCTAGAGGACGGAAGACTTAAGAGGAGGCGGCATGGTTTCCATGGGCTTTCTTGAACCATCAACTAGAGAGACAGCAGGAGCGCCACAATTCAGGGAGAATTGGATGGACGGGCTCAGCGCGAGAATTCCCCAACGAGTTGACAGTTCAAGAAAGCCTGTCGAAAGCATGCCCGCGCATCTTTCCCATCACCGGACACCATAATTCGAGCTTCATCAACAACCGAAAGAGAGAGAAGAGCGTGTGTAGAGAGAGAAGATGCAGAGGTGGTTGCGAGAGAGAGAGTGAGAGAGAGTGCGTGTGAATCGTGGGTCGAGTGGAGTGAGAGCAACGACCCATGGAGGCGGGGATATAATTAGCGAGGTGGGAGATAACCAACACCAACCGGGTGGTGGCAGTGGCACGGGCCGATATATCGTACGTACTGGCAGCCTCTGGCACTGGCACTGGCAGCCAGCAATCAGAGGGCCGTCCCCTCCTCCTCCTCCACCTTTTTCGTGCCCCTGCCGCCACCACACCGCACACGCCGGAATATTAATCCCCATCTGTCCTACCATACCTGCCGGAACATGCACGGCGCGCGCTGGAAATACACCACCAGTCTGTCAGTGTGTATATATATTTTCTCCCATAGTTTCGATCTTCTTCTTCTTCTTCTTCTTCTTCGAAGTGTCTCATCGACGACAAATCGACCACCTCTCTTTTTACCGGCCGCACTACCGTGCAAATACTGTGCATGCATCCACCGTGTTTCCACTACCGGAATAGTTCTCATTGCCGAGCGAGTACATGCAATTTATCGGGCACTCAGGAACACCTAGTGTAGGCCGAGCGTTGAAATAAAAAACACTCGGGGGTACCATGCCGATTAGTTCTTAGCACAGCCACACTTGGCAAAAAAACATCGCCAGACAAACTCGCAGATGCCAAGCGAAATGTTACATAGCTACCCTTTCCGCGAGGGCACTCGGCATAATATGCTAAGATCCGTGTATCTTTTTTGAAACATGATGAAACCTTCCGGCACAAATCTTGACGCGACAAATCAACGGTTCACGCGCTATCTACCGTGCGGGTAGAAAACAAATGCCTACCCAGGGGTGAATTTACGATGTAGTCTCCGATTGGCTCGAGCCTACCATGCATTTTCCCCAAGAAATCATCAAATTGTAAACTAGGTGGTGTTGTTTTTTGAAAACTTTCTTCTTGATATTTTTAGCCTACAATATTTTGTTTTTCTTGAATTCGCCACAGCACCAACCGTACCCGACCGCTGGACTGGATGGACACTCATCATCCAGTCCAATAGACCACTTGCGGCGATTGATGAAGCGTCGTGGTTGGTGGCCTGCATGCTTCGTACTCACTCTGTCAATATGTACCCTGCATTATAGGTTTGCTCAAGGTCAGTTTTATTATAATTTTGACCAAGCATATAGAAAAAAATGTCAACATCTACGATAGCAAATGCATGTAATACGATTTTTTTGATAACTTTTATACTAATATTTATGTTATTCTGTAGATGTATATATTTTCGGTCCTATATTTTTCCTACATAGTTAGTCAAAATTTGATTTTAACTGAAACATTATCGACGGATGGAGTACGTTACGTACTACTACTACTACTACTTGCGTAACGGAGCTGTCAGTAGTCGATCGGATCCAGATCGGCCCGCCGCCAGGTCCCCCACCGCGCGAAGCTTCAGCACCAGCTCGTCCGTCACCGCGAGCGCCGCCGCAGCCGCTGCCATGGATCCAACACCTGCAGACGCAACCGAGGAGAGCGGATTCGGCTCCGTTAGATGGAAGCGGCCGACCAGATCGAAACAGCTGCAGCAAAAAGGGGATTCAAGCCAGCCTACGGGTGGGATCGGACGAAGAAGAAATTCCCGAGGGCGAGCGCGTGCGTGGGCAGGGGAAATTGCTCGGGCTTGCGGCGTGCGTCTCGAAGCTTCCGTGACGCCGGCGTGGAGACTTGAGGATGGGGGAGAAGGCAAAGGGGAAGTTGGGCAGCGGCTGATGGATGAGGCCGGGTCAGACTTGCTGCCTCTTCTTATCTGGGATTGAAAACGCATAATTCAGAACAAAAACGCATAATTCAGTGCAAAAAAGGCATAATTCAGCACTCCCTCGCTACAGAATTCAGAATTCTCTCCGCCGCCGCGGGAGCAGTACGTAATTTAGAAGAGGCGGCATGGTTTCCATGGGCTTTCTTGAACCATCAACAGGCGGAGACGGGCAGCCAGAGAGAAAGCAAGCAAGCAGGAGCGCCACAATTCAGAGGAGAATTGGATGGACGGACTCAGCAGCGCGAGTTGACAGTTCAAGAAAGCCTGTGGAAAGCATGCCCGCGCCTCTTTCCCCATCACCGGGCACCATAATTCAGAGAGGTTGAAGAGAGAGGGACGAGCGAGTGTAGAGAGAGGAGGCAGGGGTGGTTGCGAAAGAAGAGGGAGAGAGAGAACGTGTGAATCGTGGAGTGGAGTGAGAGCAACGGCCCATGGAGGCGGGGATATAAATAGCGAGGTGTGCTGTGCTGTGCTGTGGGAGAAAACCAACACCAACCGGGTGGTGACAGTGGCAGTGGCAGTGGCACGGGCCGGTATATCGTACGTACTGGCAGGGCCTCTGCCAGTGCCAGCGATCAAAGAGGCCCCCGCACACACACGCCGTCCCCTCCTCCTCCTTTTCCGTGCCGCCACCACACCGCACACGCCGCACCACGGCACCGGAATATTAATCCCCATCCGTCCTACCATACCCATGCACGGCGCGCGCTGGAAATACACAATCAGTCAGTCAGTGTATACTACGTAGACATCTGGGCGCGGCGCGGCGACACGCCGCACGCGCTGTAATTTGAAATGCGAAAATGCGTCGGAATTTGTCGTCTAGGGTAATTCGAAATACGTAGCAAATTTGAATGTTCGATTATGTTTGTAGGTTGGCATAAATAAATTTAGATCTGTAATAAAAAGATATGCATTATATAAACATGTAGTAAAGTTAATCTATAATTTGAAGAACCGCGTCTGAATTTCATATTTAGATGAAGTTAATTTAGGTTATTTCCAAATATTTTCCAAATTGAAATATTCAATTTAAGTGCACAATTAGAGGAGATGCATTGTGTGAGCATTTGTTAAATTCAACTCCATCGTAATTAGGGGAAGTTCATTTGGAATATTTCCAAATATTGACCAGTCTAGAATTTTCGAACATTTTTTTCCATAAATTATGTTTGTATTTTAGCATAAATAGTTGGCAGTTATTTTTCTTGAACATGTTGATATATTTTGGAGTATCTAATTTTTTAAAGCATATTGAAATGTTCGAATATGTTTTTTTCATTAACATTCAATTTAAGTCCTTAATGCGTGGAAATGCACATTTGTTCAATTGGATTTCATATTAGACAATGTTCATTTACATTACATCCAACTATTTATGAATTTGAAATGTTCATTTTGAGGCCATTATTAGAGGAAATGCATTATATGAGCATTTATTAAAAAATTCAACTTCACATAATTAGAGGGTGTGCATTTGGATTTTCTCCGAATATTCACCAATTTTGAAAGTTCAAATTTGTTAGTTTTATGGCGTCAAAGTAAAATTAACAACATAAATTGGAGACAACCCCATAAGTTCATAAGTTGGTTATTTAGTGCTTTTACATAAACATGATTCAAAGTTATTCAAACATGGATGAATTTGACATAATCAGATAGCTTACATTTTTCTGAACATTTTGACATGTTAAACACATTTTTCTGAATTATAGATTAAAAGATATGAATTCTACAAATTTTAGAATTTCCTGTAATTTTTAATTATCTGACAGTCGGGACCCGCACGTCAGGTGGGCCCCACGATGACGTCCACAGGTGACGTCAGCCGGCGGCGGACGCGCTCGCGCTCCCGCGGCGGCGCACGCGCGCGAGGCCGTGACCGCGCGGATCTGCTGGCGGGCGTCGAGGCGAGCCGAACGGGCGGCGCGGCGAGCCATTTGGTCGCCAGAGCCGCCGGCGGTGACCAAAACGGTGGCGGCGGACGGCGAGCGCGGCGGCGGCGATTCCGGCGCGCGTCGAGCGTCCCGGCTCGCGGCTTTCGGCGAGGAGGTGGAGGAAGCGACGGCGGAGCTCGCCGTGGCCTTCGATTCATCCGGGGAGGAGCGGTGCGGCGAGACGGCGCGTCGGCGGCGGCAGCGACGCCGGGGCCGCGCGGGAGAGAGAAGGAGAGGGGGAGGATGTGAGGGCATTGTTTCAGCGGGGTCCTTGGGTTTGTAGGAATTTTCAGTTGGGTCCATCTTCGCGAGGAAACGTGGGCTGCGGAGCAAGGTTTGGATTTGCGAGAGGCCTTTTTTGCAAAAATGGCACGGTGACCGGCTGGCGACCGGGCGACGTGGCGCAATGTGATTGGTAGAAAGTCGACTGCTACGGTGTCACGTTTTCTGGGGGACGACGTGGCCGCATCTGTGACGTCCGTCGCGGCGATCGGACGGCCAGCGGTAATTGTGCGACGTGGACAGCGGGACTGGGCGTGAATCCTACCAACTTTCATATATAGTACCATGTATTTTCTCCCATAGCTCCGGTCTTCTTCTTCTTCTTCGAACTGTCTCATCGACCACCTCGTTTTTTATGGGGCACTCAAGAACACCTAGTGTAGGCCGAGGGTCGAGAAAAAGACACTCCGAGGTATGATGCCGATTAGTTCTTAGTTCAGCCACACTTGGCAAAAAAACAGCGCTGGACAAACTCGTAGATGCCAAGCAAAATGTTGACAGGGTACCTACATAGTTAGTTAAAATTTGATTTTAACTGAAACATTATCGACGGATGGAGTACGTTACGTACTACTACTACTACTACTTGCGTAACGGAGGTGTCAGTAGTCGATCGGATCCAGATCGGCCGGCCTGGGCCTATGCATTGTGGGGGGGCGTAGTCTAGCTCTAGCTTGTTGCCATGCATGGCCTCCAGTTTGTTTCACGGTTCCGATGATCGACAATAACGTACCACGGCTAGCTCGGTTGATCGCCATGCGTTGCATGGATCCGATCGGCGACGTGACGTGGTACGCAGGCAGACGTACGTACGTATATGTACCTACCTGTATGTGCGGACGATTCTGGATCTGCAAAATCGTGTCATCTGTACGCTAGCTAGCAAACCCATGCATGCTCGCCGCACAAATAAACCCGTGGCGATCGAATTCAGCCAATCTCCTCCCATGATCTAGCTACTACGAGTACAACGTAACGTGCATGTCTCTCATCCCAAATTCGTGCATGTCGAGACAAATCATCCCAAATTCGTCCATTATTAATTTGAGCTGCATTTTCAGTTACAAATTACTTCCTCCGTTCCACAATGTAACCCTTTTTTAGCTAGCTAGGCTTTACCACTAGGACCGATCCGATCCATGGATCTGCCACCTACCAACCACGAGCGGTGATCATCGACAAGGCAGCAGGCAGCAGGCAGGAAGGCACACATCCTCCTACCAAATTCTTCTTCCAATATCACAAACACATGCGCGATCCACAAGAGAGGCCTTGGCTCCAGTTGTCTTTTTTAATTTCCTCCCCTCCAAAGCTCCAACGATGCATCTGAACTTCGTTGTCGTGCAGCCTAGTGGTGTTGCGGTGGGCACGGCACGGCAGCGCGCGCTTCGTTGTCGTGAACACGTGCTGCGTGCCCCGCCCGGCACTGAATCGCCAATCGGACAACCTGCCCCCATCGCCAATCGATCCATAATCCATCCCTGCTTAGTGTAACAGTAGTACTATATCTCCACTGTCATGCATGGCCATGTGTTTCGGTCGACTTACCCTAAGTTAGTGCTAGCTCAGTCCTGCTAAATTAAGTTAAGCCTGTCTGTGTATCACAGGGAACTGTCAGGCTGATCAACCATGTGACTGATGTAAATAAAGCAGATCGATGACCCGAATGCTAATTATGCAAACTGGTGTTGTACGAGACAGTGTTAAAGAAGATCTGGACCACGTGCAAGATGCATGTACACTGTCAGGGAAACGGACATGCGCGTGAGAGATGAGGGCGGTGAAGCCACTTTTTGAAACGGGGGGTTTTTCCCTCGCTCTCTCGGGATGGGATCGGGTGAACAACACTTGCCATGCCAAGTGGCGTCGTCCCGTGTGTTCTCCGTACCATGCCTGAGCTGAGCGTATGTACACTTGCAAAGCTACAATGCTGCAGCCTTTGCCGAATGATTCTCAATTAACCGGATGGGGAGAGCACTGCAGTGATACTACTACCGTACATGTTTCGCTTCAGAAAAGACTCGATGAATGATGGCTGGCTGCAGATCGAATGCCTGTTGCATGCGACAGCAGGAGAGGATGTGCAGTGCTGCGATAAGGCAGTCAAGTTACAGCAGTCAAGCTACAGTGGTTTCAGTCGCCATTCCACCGAACCTAGCTGCAATACAAACTCTGTCTGTCAATCACATAGCTGACCAGCCTCTGGAGGCAGGGATTACATGAGGCTTTTGCGATCAAAGACCGGACGGCAGCAGCAAACACCGTTTGGGAAAAGAAAAAAAAAAGGGAACACACTAACTGTAGCGGCAACCGGACCCCAGCCTGAATCCGCAGGCAATCGGCTTTCGCCAGGGTCCTTATTATTCAGGCGTACGTAACATGACAGAACCCAAAAGATGGATGCTGGAAAAACAGCATGGGTCCGGTTAAAAAGTAAACGTACGAGCGAGTGCGGGTTCAGGCTGCACGGTGCTACTGCTCGGGAAAGTGGATTTCTGTTGGATCTGGGAGTGAGAGATTGATTGTCTCTTGATTATTCTCCTATTTCTCCGGCGAGCAGCCAGGGAGGCGCGCATGTGCGGGAGCTGTAAAGACCATCGAGCGAGCGGGCCTCCGGGATCTCGAGCATTCTTCTGCACTGCACATTCCCTGGCTAGCTTGTCTCGACATGTTCCATCATCACAGCCACAGCAAGCACATCTCACATCTACCCGCACATCCTTGACCGTCGATCGCGGACTAGTAGTATATTTGCACCGGACACCGAGCTGCCGGCGATCGCACATGGCGGCAACATGCCTTGCTGCCCCTGCTCATGCTATCTCGCTTAGTTTTGCGTTTACCCTGTTGACTTCGCAGTTCGCAAGCAGTTCAATCAGGGCATGCCCGTCTCAATGCGAGTGCAAAAAATCTACTCCCTCCGTTCCAAATTAGATGACTTCCATTTGTCCATATGCGGGTGTATCTATACTTGTAACATGTCTAGATACATCCGCATGTGGAAAAATGGAAGTCATCTAATTTGGAACGGAGAGAGTAACAGAGTACGTACGGTAGGTAGGTTAATCCACGGGCGAGAGACAGATCGGGAGATGGATGCATTGCCTCCCTGGCTTCCGGGGACAGGACAACGGAGCATGCACGCGAGGAGATGACAACCTCATTTTTAGGGGCCACCCATTTGCATGTCCATCGCTTTTTTTTTTTACCTGCCATTGCATTATAGAAGAAAGAATCGGTCCAGTTAATATGGACCCAAAAACCATACAGTACTCGGTTAATTAAGGGGAACGGAGCGAAAACCACACTCCACGGCCACACTACGCTAGGAATGGAACACCACCGCGCAACGCGAACCCTAAGCACCACGGTCGCTGCAACTCCAACGCCTAAAAGACGCGTCGGCGACCAACGCCAAGAGTAACCTTGTCGCCCACACGACACAGGTGTTACGGCAAAGGTTAAGGTGAGCAGATACACAACTCACCCGTGCCTCCCGGCCTGCAATGAATTTCGAGAATAGGTTCAACCAACAGCAATATGCAGCGGAAAAATAGACACAATCACATGCACAGGTGACACAAGGATTTACGTGGAAAACCTCCCCAACGTGAGGAGGAAAAACCACGGCTGTGGACCAACCGGTCCACGCAAGCTTCACTATGAGCAAGAGTCTTCTCCAGAACCTCTGGAGATTACAACACACACCAACTCGTTGCCCACCGGCAACAATAACAACAACAACCACAAGAGGCAAGATATCACAAAGCAGAGTATCACAGATTCTGTCCCTTCGGTAATCAGCAAACTGCTCTTAAACCGCAGATCCAATCAGCACCAAACTCAGTAGACAAACAGACATATGTGTCCCCAACATACCCACCAAAGATGAGCTCAATCGGACACCGTTTGCCTGCCCAAACTGTTCTTCTACCAAACCTGCTTCGTGCTGAAACTGCAGCAGTCCGAACTGACAAAACCTATCTCAAATCTGATGCTCCTCTGACCCAAACCTCAAACCAGCTATCCAGATCGAAGTACTCAAAGTAAGGAACGAGCTCACCAAGTATGGAGTCGATCCAAGCACGTTTGACCCTCCAATCACCGGCTTGAAGGCAGACCGGTCAGATTCACCAAATCCTGACAGAAATCGCCTCTCCTTCTTCTTCCTCTCTTCTCACTAGGTTGTGGTGTTCTTGTGTGTTCTCTTACTCACTCTTGCAGCACACAAGCAGCAGCAACGTCCTGGTTGCTCTTTTCTACTTGCTACTCACGCCACCAAGATTGCCTTGGCTTTCTTCTTCTCTTACCTCACTTGGAGGCAGCTCAGCCGTTGGATGCGAACCTCGATCAACGGTTGAAACGTGTTGGACTTTCTAGGCTGATGTTGGGCTGCCAACACACCTCCATGTGGAGGGACATGGCCCAACAAACTCCCCCTCCCGACATCATGGAGGGTCTCACTGCCTACCGGCAGCCATGCCGGCGAGCCGACGGCATATCTCGAGCTTCTCTCTTGTCACCACCTTGGTCAACATATCAGCCCCATTGACATCAGTGTGCACCTTCTCAATTTGCATTTGCTTGGAATTCAGCACATCCGAATCCAATGATAGCGTACCTCAATATGCTTCGACCTCGAATGAAAACTTGCATTCTTACTTAGGTGAATGGCACTCTGGTTATCACAAAACAGCACATACTTGTCTTGTTCAAAACCAAGCTCTCCAGCCAATCGTTTCAGCCACAATAGCTCTTTGCTCGCCTCTGTTACAGCAATATACTCAGCTTCAGTTGAGGACAATGCCACACATTTTTGCAACCTGCTTTGCCATGCCACTGCTCCCCCTGAATGGGTAACCAAATAACCTGAAGTAGACTTTCTTGTATCAACATCTCCAGCCATGTCTGAATCTGAAATGCAATCAGCTTGGCCTCACTACCACCAAAACAAATCTTCATATTTGTGGTGCCCGGAGATACCTCAAATCCACTTCACGGCTTCCCAATGTGGTCTTCCTGGATTAGACATAAATCTGCTCACTACTAACCGCTTGAGCAATGTCAGGCCGTGTGCACACCATAGCATACATCAAACTCCCAACCGCTGAAGCATAAGGAACATTCTGCATTTCCTTTTCCATCTTCTCATCGGAGGGACATTGCTTCTTGCTCAACTTGAAGTGAGATGCTAATGGACAGCTCACACTTTTTGCCTTGTCCATCTTGAACTTGCGAAGTACTTTCTCAATGTATTTCTCTTGAGACAAGTACAACTTGTTGGTTTTTCTGTCTCTCTCAATTCTCATGCCGAGAATACACTTTGCTGGACCCAAGTCTTTCATGGCAAAACTTTTGCTCAACTCTTTCTTTAGTCTAGCAATTCTTGAGACATTCTTGCCAACAATCAAGATATCATCAACATAGAGCAACAACATGATAAAATCATCACCTGAGAACCTCTGTATAAATACACAATGGTCTGAGCTACACCTCTTGTAGCCTTGCTCCCCCATGACAGATTCAAACTTCATGTACCATTGTCTTGGTGCTTGTTTCAGGCCATAGAGACTTTTCTTCAACTTGCACACATAGTCTTCTTTGCCTTTAACAAGAAACCCCTCAGGCTGCTCCATGTAGATTTCTTCCTCCAACTCTCCATGTAGGAAAGCTGTCTTCACATCCATTTGCTCAACCTCCAAGTTGAGACTTGCTGCCAAGCCAAGGATCATTCTAATAGATGTCATCTTCACCACCGGAGAAAATATTTCATCAAAGTCAATACCTTTTCTCTGGCTGAATCCTTTTACAACTAGCCTGGCCTTGTACCTTGGATGTGTCGTGTGCTCTTCTTGCTTGATTCTGTAGACCCACTTGTTCTTTAGAACTTTCTTGCCCTTGGGCAACTTCACCAGCTCATAAGTATGATTGGTATGCAAGGAATCCATTTCTTCTTGCATAGCCTTCTTCCACTCCTTCTTCTCATCTTTCATTGCATCTGAAAAGCACTCAGGTTCTGAACCATCTGACAATAACACCACATATTGGTCTGATGGGTACCTGGTGGAGGGAACACGGTTTCTAGTGGACCGTGTGAGTGGAGCTGCTGGTGGACTATCTGGTGCTGGTGCTTCTTGATCATGATCATCATTTTCAGCATCATACTCATGCTGCTCGGGAGCTTCTTCATCACCTGCACCACCATGTGCATCATCATCATCTTGCACATCTTCTGCATCTTCATTTTCAGCTTCTTGCTCAGCTGAATCTGCAGGTTCTGGGTCAGAATCAGATCTGTCTTGCTGCTGGTTTTGAGGAGAAACGTGTACCGGAACTTGCTCCGGAACCTGCACCTTTGTCTTCCCAATATCCTCAATTGTTTGGTCTTCAACAAACACAACATCACGGCTTCTCACAACCTTTCTTGCTATTGGATCAAACAACTTGTAGCCGAACTGATCACCTCCATAGCCAAGAAATATGCATTGTCGTGTCTTTGAATCAAGCTTTGACCTCTCATCTTGAGGGATATGAACAAAGGCCTTGCACCCAAAAACCTTCAGGTGTTCATATGAGACTTCCTTGTCGTAATAGACCTGTTAGGAACATCTCCCTGCAGTGGATAACTTGGTGAGAGATTAATAAGATAAACTGCAGTCGACAAAGCCTCACCCCAATATTTTTTAGGCAGCTTTGCACTTGATAGCAAGCATCTAACTCTCTCAACAATTGTCCTGTTCATCCTCTCAGCAAGACCATTCAGCTGTGGTGTCTTCGGAGGAGTAAATTGGTGCCTAATTCCCTGCTCCTTGCAATAGGCATCAAATGGGCCAATATACTCTCCCCCATTATCAGTGCGAATGCACTTGATCTTCTTCTCAGTTTCTCTCTCAACTGAGACTTGGAATTGCTTGAATACACTTAGTACTTGATCTTTGGTCTCAAAACATAGACCCAAACCTTCCTGGAAAGTCATCAATAAATGTGACAAAGTACTTTGCTCCACCCATTGACCTCACCGACATTTTACAAACATCGGAATGTACCAAGTCCAACACCTCGGGCTTCTTGTGAGGAGGTTGACTCTTGAATGCAACTCTGTGTTGCTTCCCCGCTAGGCAATCTGAACATTTCTTGATGTGAACACCTTTCACACCTTTCAACAAATTTTTCTTCACTAGCACCGTCATTCCCTTCTCACTCATGTGCCCAAGTCTCTTGTGCCACAAAGCACACTTGTCTTCTTTCTGCAATGCATTGACACAAGCAGCAGAAAGCTTAGCATGAACATGATACAAAACTGAAACCATGTTACCTCTAGCAACAATCAGGTTTCCTTTAGTGAGCTTGTACTGTGCATCTCCAAATCTGCTCAAGTACCCATCTTTATCAAGCAACCCAACCGAGATATGTTGAGACGAGTGCCTCAACATGCCTCACCGACTTGAGGACTAGTGTGGTACCATTTTCAGTCTCCAAGTGCACATCTCCTCTTCCAATGATTTGTGCTCTATCATTGTTTCCCATCTTCACAACACCAAAATCACCTGATGTATAGTTTGTGAAGAACTCTCTATGAGATGTAGCATGTATGGTAGCACCGCTGTCCGGAATCCAAGTCATCTCATCACCATCTGCAAGGTTGATGGTCTCATCAGAAACAACAGTGATCTTCTCCTCAGTAGTAGAACCAAAACTACCATCATGTTCCTCATGCATGAGAGACATGATCTCCTCAACAACAGTAATCCGGCCCTCACTATCACTGTCACTGTCTTGCTGTTTCTGAACTTGCTTCTTCTTTTTCTTTTTATCCTTTTTCCATTCGTCACAATGCCACTTGATATGGCCCTTCTCATGGCAGTGATGGCACACAAAATCAGCATACTTTCCTTTGCCTTTTGATTTGCTTCTACTTCTTTCAGCCCCTTTACTCGGACCTCTACTCTTGCTTCTCCCCCGTGACTGAGTCACCAACACTTCGGAGTGTGAAGAAGAGCTATCCTTGTCTGCAATTTTTCTGGACTCTTCATTTAGTACCTTGGTCTTCACAAGGTTCCAAGTGACAACTCCATTAGGTGCTGAATTGCAAACGGTGACCTTAAAGGTCTCCCACGTGTCCGGTAATGAGCCAAGTAGCAGCAAGGCTCTCACTTCATCTTCAAATGTGATTCCCATTGAAGATAGCTGATTAATAATGCCCTGAAATTCATTCACATGATCTGCAATTGGAGTTCCTTCTTTGTACCTTAACCGCATCAATTTCTTGATCAAGAACATCTTGTTGGTACCTTCTTTGCGAGCATACAGCTCCTCCAATTTCTGCCATAAGGTGCGTGCATGTGTCTCATCAATGATATGGTTCAAAACATTGTCATCGACCCATTGTCGAATGAACCCACAAGCTTGAGATGAAGTACCTCCCACAGATCTTCCTTCATATCCTCGGGCATCTCTGTGGAGAACACCGGCCTCCAGTATTCTTTTACATACAGTAAATCCTTCATCTTACTCTTCCAAGCTTGATAATTTGTACCATTCAATGATATCATTCTGTTGGTATTCACTTCCATCTTTCAACACAAGCAAACTGCACTCAGCCCAAAACAAACCTTGCTCTGAAACTTGAGTACAAACTGAACCTCAGCTCTGATACCACTCTGTTGAGGTGTGGAGAAGGTAAGGGGAGAAGATACACCACTTTCGGATTTTCGGATCGAAACTACGAGGCACGCATGTGAAGGAGCAAGTGAGATCGACAAACATACTACCTTCGTCTCGCGACTCGACCTCACGCCGGCGCCACGGTTCAGTCTCGTAAGTAAATACTCTCTGTTCGATCCATAAAAAAGTGTCGTGGAAAATGAACTTACCTAGTACAAATTCATATCTATACTTGTGACACTTTTCATGGATCGGAGGGAGTATAACAAGAAATGGATTGTGAAATGAAACCACGTTCAGCTCAAAACTTAAGCCCCAAACATTTGTTTTCACTCTTTATATCCATAGGGAACTGAATTGTTACTCGTGAGATTCCTGCCCGGCCCATGATCAATTTGCCCAATCGGCCGGTCCGTCCAAACAAAGTTAGGCTATCAGTCACAGGCTGCAAAAGGAAAAAAACGATGACGCTATCAATGGTGCTGCACACATTTTGTCTAGAACGTGTGATGTATCTAGCTCAGGTTTGATCCTAGATTATGCTCCGGATTGTATCCGGGAGACTTTGTATTTTGATATTAATTAATCAATAAAGTGTTGTTTACCCTAAAAAAAAAAGTTCAGCTGCGCTTACGGCCAGAAGAAGCATTACATACGCATGTGTAGCCAACAAGTCACTTTCCCCTCCCTCCCCGCGTTACTGTTCGGGACCGGCGAAAGGGAGCTCCGCCCGGTTCCTTGCTCCGCTGACGGCCGATCCGTCGGTCCCTTCCCTCTCGGCCGCCGCTGCGGTGGCAGGAGAGTGGGGGGGACCCCGGATCCGTGCCTGAGGCGTGTATATAGTAGGGTAGGGTTTCTTGCTGGCGCTGGCGAGGAGGTGGCGGCGGCGCTCGCGTGGAATAATGGTGCCGGCGCTCGGTCCCTTCCCCGACGATGCCTCTGGCAGAGTCGGCGAGCTGCTGGAGCTTGGTGCTTCTCGGATCTGTTGATCCGGGGAGAGTTGGTGCTCTGCGTGGTCGCCGTTGCGAAGGCGGCGATCTTCGCGCTGAGATTTTGTCCCCGTTCTTCTCTTCGCCGGGGCGGAGTGGGTGGCTCTGCTTCTGGAGGATCTGGGGTTGCTGCGACTTGGCTCCGTCTGGAGCTCCATGGAGGAGATCTTCGGCGTCAGGTTCCACTGTGTTTGCTGAGGTTCGTGGTGGTTCTCTTCGTTGTTTGCCCCGGCCGGCCGTGGTGGTGAGGGGGGCGAGCTTCTGGAGTTTGGGTCTTGCTGGTGGCTGGGCTGGGCGCTGGCGTGTCGGCGGGAAGCTGGGTGGTGCGGAGGAGATGGTGCTGGCCATGTGCGTTCATCGCTCTGGGTCTCGTCGCGTGGCGGAGGGCGGTTCTGCGGTCTACTACATCTGTGGAGGTGCTCTCTTCTCCGGGTTCGGTGGTTCGGCGACTCCGGCGGCGTCCAGGTTCTGGGGAGCGCGGTGGTGGATCTGTCTATGATGCTTTCAGGTGGCTCAGGGAGCTTTGTGCTTATTGCAGGGAGCTCCTGTACTGTGTGACGGATCCTTTCAAAAAAAAAAGAAGAAGCATTACATGAACTGGCCCAGGGCAGCCCTCATATTTCCAAGCTGCTGATTTTTACAGGATTTCAATGTGCCATGCCAAGAGCCCAAGAGTAACTTCTCGAAAGTAGACTGCATGTTACGTCAGGCAAATACGCCATATTTACATGGACATAATAGCAGCTGAGCAATATATCTCCCTACATCTAAAAGGTATACCCGCTAGTTAATTTACCAATTACCAAAAGTTTGTTCAGTGTACAAAAACAAGTGTGCTGTCTCGTTTTCTATGCATGTCAGCGTATTGGCAAAACAGGAGGATGTGGTCCGCCCATTTGTAGACCTCGCAGCAGCATCCTTCAAAAGTCTGAAAGTCACTGCCGAAATTAATCTTCAACCATGGTTTCTGGAGCATCCAAGCATGAAAGATGTGACCCCTGTCAGGAAATAATGGGCAGGGCCACATTGTATGTTAGCGTCTGCTGAAATTGCTCGAGTAGATCCAACTCGCTGGATCATCCACTTGAACATTCGTGCTAAATAGGGGGAAAAATAATAATCCAAAAGAAGGTCCTCCTCCAGATTACTATGAATTATCACACATGTTGTTCCTATCTTCATCGTCAGCTTCAGTTATCCAAACTAATTAGCTATTGGTAGTGAATTCTACAGGCAGCAGAAGTGCAGAACATAAATATTTCCTCGGTTGTGGGAATTTACATTGTAGCATTGAGACCTACATGTAAACAAAACTCTTCTTTAGGATTCCAGTTCAGCGATTAAGCAGATTGAAGAACTAATTGAAATTATTATCTCCAGATGGCTGTCTCCATTCCTTTTTGCATGTGCTGTGTCGGCTAAAGTTATTATTAGAAAAAAAGCACAACATAATTTAGTGGTTCAATGTTATGCACAATCATTCATTCGTTTATAGCTCAGTGCCCCTCAGATGAAACCAAACACATTCCCTTAGTATAATTAATTTACCAAAATTATCCAACGGACAGGTTGGTAAAATCAGCAAGATCCATGATTAGCGTTGACACTATGGTATTTTAGAAGCACTCCATTAATGACAAAATCTAGATGATAGTTATACAGTTATCAATATATACCCTACAGGCTAGCAAGGTAGTTATGTCTATAGTACAAAGATATCCACCACCAATGCCGAAAAATATATTGAATGGTAATACAACCACAAAAGGACCATTGGCAATTAATTAATTATGTTATCTTTATTTCCTTTATGGAGTAGTCTACTTAATTAGAGGATGTATACATTGGAATAATACAGAATCTGAGTATTTCTAGACTAATACCGAACCTGTATCTTTTCACAGTAATGTTTACTGCATAGTATCTTAACAGAAGTGTGAAAATTGGAAGAAAAATTAGCTTGTGCGTGCAAGCAACTTTGTCAGTAAACATTGCTTAAAGAAAGTGATGCAGAGTTGCTTACCTCTAGAGAAGTTTTGAGCCTGAATTGTCCTGTGACTTGTTCGAGTAGCCCAACAACACTCTCGAAAAAGGATAGGGGCACCCAAAGAATCGAACAATATTTTGCAATCCTCTCTCTCCTTGCATGACATTTGGTGAACTTAAACGGCTAAGATATGTATTTCCTTCGTATATATAACTAAGTTGCTGGCACAGCAATACAGCTATGCCAGCATTAACCGATAGACTGGCAAACGCAAGATATAACAGAATTAGACCCCTTGCTGACAAGAAGAATGCAGAACTTGCCAAGCTGGTAATAATATCCATTAGTAGTTTCATAGAACCCATTGAATGACGAGTTGATAGATTTGGTAAATCTATAGTGGGCCATATATGATAACTCGCATAGATAGTCATAATAGCAGCATAACTGCAACTCGTGACCACAGAGATAAGAAAAATGACAAAAGCTCGGTGATTTGAAGCTCCCACACAGTTCCCAATCTGCAGATGACACAACCAAAAGGGAAATAAAACAAATAAAACCAATTAGCAATAAGAAATGAAGCAACATAATGGGAATATATCAAGACATTACTATCAAATTTATCCAACTTACAAATGGGCAATGATGATCCATGTCCACCACACACATTTTACAAGATCGGCAGTGATGTGCTCTTGGAGGCTTAGGTTTAATACAGTATGTACAAAATGTATAGTTGTCAAGATCGCTTTTTCCAACCATGGGATAGCTTCCCCACCGTATGCTTGCTGGCGCACCAGCAGACTTCAGAGAGGCCAAACAGTAACTTGCAATTGTAAATACAGCCAAGAGAGCTGCTAATGTGCAGTGAAAGATGCCACAGAACATGCTGATTGAGAAAACAACTGGATATACCGCCCAGACCCCGCCACCTGTTAATGAGAGAAAAGAAGACAAGATGAAACAGGAGTTGTATGGAGCACAGGAGCAGTTAAAAAATATTGGGACATCAAATATATGAAAATAAACAAATAAGCATGGATTAGTGGTTATATCAGAAGCTGATAAATATTCAGAACTTACATATAACAAAGAGCATGAAGAAAATGAGCACAGTCACAAAGAACCCATCCCGGAAACGCCTCCAGCGAGAAAAGCATACGCTGTCAGGTTTTCTTGAAGTTTGGTTGCATTGTGTGACTGCTCCACACCAGCCACACTTATATACAGGTGCATAACTTGTAAAAACAAGCCGGAGACCACAGCCCCAACATGTGGCCTCATGATCTTCTGGTATGGATGTGACACATTGTTCTACCTAAACAGAAGAAGGATGTCAATTAATGCATTGCTACAGAAACAATTAGTTAATTAGAAGTATTTTCGTAGCACCATTCTTCTCTGCTAACTGTAACACACAGGCTGGACATGTTATATGTTTATAGTCTGATCAACAAATCATTTATAAAATAAAATCCGCCGAGTAAATTTCACACTGTTTTTCCATCAGGGAGAATTAGGAAACTGGGGTCATCCATTTTTCCAAATTTTACTATTCTTTATATGGGCGAGCTAAAGCATTGGATAAATAAGGGTCGAAGAGTTTTCCGATATGTCTTCTCCAAAGAGTAGTGTACTCAGCGTCAAAGTTGATGGTCCATCCCAAGTAACAGAACTTCCACTATGTAAACAAAACCTCAAGTAACAGAAAATGACAATTTTGCCTTCGGTGTTGAAGCAGGTTCGAGATTAATTTTTCATATGAATTCACAGTTACTCCCCCGCAGCATATAACTAACTATATGATGATCTCAAAAAGCTAAATAACTAACTGCTTAGATAAAAGCCTGCAAGTTTCCCTGAAGACAAAAGAACCCTTTACATGAATTTATAGTTGCTCCCTGCAGCTGATAACTAATTGCATGATGATCTCGAGAAAGCTAAATAAGTGAATGCTTATACAAAAGCCTGCAAGTCCCCTTCAAGACAGAGATCGCCCTTAGTTTAAGTAGCTAACTAACTAGCTGTTCCAAAATATTTTACTGACAACGGATGGAATTTGGCTTTCTGGGCACAGGGCCTAGGGTGCCGATTAATTCAGACAAGTAATCAACCCTTCTAGTCTCAACTGACCTAGGATATCCTTAAAGTGCTGACCTTACTTACAATCTAGTGCTATATATCCTCAACCAAAGTTGCTGGGAGTTACAACACGAACCTTCCCAAAATCAATCTAGTGCTAGTAGAAAATTTACATCATTACCGCTGACAAGTAGTAGTATAGAGTAGGGGATCTGCGCTACTCAGTAGTATTTATCTGCTATATGGCTCTTTGAACCTAATGGAAGATCGGCGATGGACAGTCTAAGTTTATAAGATCAGGCAAGACAAACCAAGTTGGCAGTACAACTCGTGCCATAAACATGGCAAAGAAACGAAGTAGTATGCTCTGTGCATACAAACGAAGTAGCATGCTCCGTGCATACCGAGCAGAGACGGCGGGACGCTGACCAAGAACGGTACTAGACTGCTATCATCCTGGCTAGAAGTTGGTCAGTATTAATGTTGGCAACGGAACCAGGAGTCGTGAGCCAAACTTGGCAAAGCCGCCCGAGCCTACGGTACGGGCGTTCGCAATGATACGGCAGGGGTGTAAAGCGAGGGCGCCGATTCGCGCGCGGTAAAGAAGCATGTCGCGAGAAGAAAAGGAGAGGGCGGCGAACCTCGGGCAGCGGCCGCTGCTCCCCCATCGCGCGCAGATCCGGCGCCGTCGCCGTGCGGAGCGGTCAGCGGGTTTGGGGGGAGTGGTTGGCGGCGACTCAGGGGCGGTCGTTGATGGGAAGGATCGAGGGAGTAGAATAATCGGAGCGGCATATGGGTGGGACGAAGGATTCGAGGAAAGGCAAGGCGGAGAGAAAAATAACGAAGCGGCGAAGACGACACCGAGTTCGGCCCGGTGTCCGGCAACCGCCGGTCTAGGGTACGAGTCGTCGAGACCCCAGCGCTCTGGTCTTGCCGGTTGTGCAGCAGCAGCAGCAGCAGCGTTCTGAAGGTCGCGATGAATTCAACTGCATAATAAGTGTCAAAAAAAAAGTGTCAAAAAAAAAATTCAACTGCATAATAAGTGGTTCACGAATTCATCATAGTTGGAGGAGATCTCTAGTTTGAGAGTGTTCTGCAGAGGTGTATGCTTAGCTTTATTTGCATGTATGCTTAGCTTTATTTGCATCTTTACAAGCCAATCTGTTGCTTCACATAACTAGTGTTCATGATACGATTCAGATGCGCATCTACCGTTTTGGCGGAGAACATAACAACAGAAATATACTCCCTCCGTTCTGGCTTCGATTTGTCCAAAATTGAATGTATGTATACACGTAACATGTCTAGATACATCCACTTTTGGACAAACAGAAGTCATCTATTTTGGAACGGAGGGAGTAGTTCACAAGGGGACATTGCCCAGGGCATGGCTCCAAGATTCTTTCCTACTTGGTACAATATGAGACACCAATAGGATAGGAACGTCTTTGCAGCATAAATTTTGTCAGTCAAATTACATGTATTCCCTAACGGAGAACACACACTTCAACACGACCCACTCTCACTCGAACCTGGCAACTGACTGCAAAATGGCAGCATGATATGATATAGAATTGACATGATCTACTACTACTACAAGTCCAAACGCGCTTCTTCCGTTATAAGCATCACTTCACCGCGACCAACCATGGCTTTCGACGAACCAACAAATTAAAACAAGGCATTTTCCTATCAGATCCGAGACTCTGTGTTCTGCAATCATATGTCGGCTGAAAGGAAGTTGTCGGACAGCGTGACCTGCCAATCAAGAAACGCAAAGTCAGTATAATGCATCAGAAGAAGTAGCTCAACCCATATCCTGAAGCTCTTTTCATGAAATAAACAATTTTCCCTTTCATGAGTCTCTAGAATGGGAAGGAGCGTTTACCTTCTCGCCCAACTTGAATGGTGCGAGGCCCCTGTATGGGCAAGTGCTACATCTGAATGCATCGCCCAACCCACACTGAAACAGAGAACAACATATATCGTCAATGACACTTTGAACTAATTTGTAAATTATCTGGTGTTAATGTATCACTCGCCGAGCAGATTAAGATCATTCAAGAAGCAGCGGAGAATAAGCTAGAATATGCTAAGGGTCAGTTGAGCGCATGCATGTAATTAGCTATGGAGTTTCACAAGAAATCGCTAGTCGCGTTGTATGTTTACAAGAAATAATTTTACTTACGCTGCCACAAGCTGACACAGGGTTATCGATCTGTTCTGCGGTGAGCCCCAGCTTCTCCACCTTCTGCTCAGCCTCGGCCCTGCCACAGCTGCAGTTCTTGCATGCCTTCTTGGTGGCTCCCACTTCACAGTCCCCCACTGGAGAAACGATAGTGAAGCCTTTTAGTATCTAACCTCAATGAACAACTTCAGAAAAATTAAAGAAAGTCGGAGGGTTTGTTGACTATACCAACTGGAAGCTCTGGTTTCTTCAAATCCTCTTCAGTCAAGAGGCTGTCTTCATCAATTAGTTCATCATCATCGTCAATTTCAATTTTCGGAAGAGCTTTTATTGCCTTTTTCTTCAGTTGGAAAGAAGAACCCATGCTCCAAGATGGCTTCTTTGCCTTGATCTACAAACAAATCCAGTTCTCACTCATCAATAGGAAAAATGGCATGGGCAGCAGCCTTAACAGAATGTGTGCCATACTCACAGTAACAGATTGCACGCTATCCTGTGAGCTTGTAGCAGAGGCTTGCACTTCAACCAAACCTCCCATGAGTAGCTGGCGCTCAATATAATTGTTTGGCTAAGGCAGAGGAAAAATAGAAAGATCAGGTTGTGCTAAATTGATATTACAAGACCATTGATGTAACAAAAAAGGGTAAAATGAATTACCTTCTGATCAGAGGAGGGTGTGAGGCTCTGTACCAGCAGGATTCCCCCGGCTTTCAGCACTCGGCTAATTTCAGCAACCAACTGATCCCCAAAACTTTCCACCTTTTTAATGAAAGACAGAACAGCACCGACTGAAGCATCATCGAAAGGCAACTTCCCACCTGATCCATGTTAACAACAAAGGTTTACAACACACTAGTTTATACTAGGACACTGCTACTGAAACTGGGGCATGAGTATCAAAACCAAAACAATGAAATTTCAACTCGTAGGCTTTGAAATAAACAATAAATGGAATTTCTGTCCATAGGATAGGCGTTGGTCACAACCAAATAGTTCGTATTATCTAATTCATATACCCAATCCATCAGTGGTAGCTTGATAGGCAGCAACTATTCTGTGAGATACGGAGTATAACATGGTGGTATCTTGTTTTGTTCCTTGCAATTAAAGCGTAAACCTATTACTCTTTTGTTTTCCATTTCCTAAACTGGCAGGCATGTGTTTTCTGCGTATTCTTACATGTGATAAGATCATTAGAGTTATAGAGCTATGAGATTGGCAGTTAACATATGACTAATTAACTACGGTCTACGGGCAAGCCCAGTGATTCTAACCTAGCCCTAAAGAAATATTTAGTATCACCTCGTAGTTTCATTCGCAGGCCCTAACTAATCCTAGAACATGGGAGGGGCGAGATTTCGAAGCTCACCGAGCGAGGCGCACTGCGTGATGACCACCACCTCCTCCCGCGAGACCCCGGCGGCCGCCGCCAGGTCCCCCACCGCGCGAAGGGGCAGCACCAGCTCGTCCGTCACCGCGAGCGCCGCCGCAGCCGCTGCCATGGATCCAACACCTGCAGACGCAACCGAGGAGAGCGGATTCGGCTCCGTCAGATGGAAGCGGCCGACCAGATCGAAACAGGTGCAGCAAAAAGGGGGATTCAAGCCAGCCTACGGGTGGGATCGGACGAAGAAGAAATTCCCGAGGGCGAGCGCGTGCGTGGGCAGGGGAAATTGCTCGGGCTTGCGGCGTGCGTCTCGAAGCTTCCGTGACGCCGGCGTGGAGACTTGAAGGATGGGGGAGAAGGCAAAGGGGAAGTTGGGCAGCGGCTGATGGATGAGGCCGGGTCAGACTTGGCTGCCTCTTCTTATCTGGCCCAGCCTTTTCCTATGTGGACCGGGCTGCGGAAGGAATGTCACCCGTGCTGGCCGGCCGGTGGATTTCGAGCCTATGGGCCTTGCTGGCCTCTTTAAACACACGACCCACAGTTTTTTTTCTAATCAAAATTAGTCCTTCTTCCATGTCAAAAAAAAAAGTCCTTCTTCCTTAAAAAACAAAATCAAAATTAGTCCTTCGGTGTAGGACACCGTGGCATTTTTTTCACAGAAAGAGGGTGCAACACCACTGTAAATGCAAGTATGAGAACTTGAGTTGAGTGATTGAAAAGACATCAACTCATTCTCACCACTAGGCTATTCCCTATTCTGTAAAAACAAGTTCAACGAGGGAGGAGACTTGCTGAGTTTTTATTAAGATAAAAGCCCTTCTTAGTGAGAATTTCAGAATTTTGTTTCCAACGGATATGGAATTCGGTTGCCGGGATGCACCACTGCAACCCAACCACTAAGCAACTGGCCCATTTTTCATTAGTGAAAAGATGAGTGCATTTTGCGTCATGTTTTACTATGTGTTTTTGTATTGTCGACGTACCATTTTTAGTATTTTACCATGCTTGTGTGTCCATTTTTCTCTAATTTCGCCATGATTTCTTAAGCTAAGTTATCCGGAGAGTTCTTTAACCAATACATGCTTTGTGACAGAAAATGAGCTATAAACAGCTTTGTAATAAAGAAATACTAATCTCGGAACAAACCACGGTCAAAACTGAGGCGGCGCTCGATTTAACGACCTACAACACGAGCGTGCCCACTTGTATTGGTGGTTGTACCATGAGCCAACGACTCTGCCCCGTCAAATAGTCTTGCCCCGCGTAAACGGATATGGGAATGTAGAAACAGACATGACTCAGAAATCTCACCGCTAGAAGGAATACAGAGAGGGAATCGGTAGAGGGAAATCTGCCACGCCATCATCTCGGCTACGTTGGCCATGACATCCATCATGCACACCTCACCATCGACTCACACATCCACCTCATTGTAATACCGAAACCTATGGTGGAGTCGTATGTTTGCTGCATTAATCGGTTATCCGCTATTCATATGAACACCTCGATGGTGTCTTGCGCCCCATGTCCAAGTAGTTTGATTGTTCTCAGGGATATGGGGTAGGCCTAGCTAGCAACTATGCAAACTGAATGCAATAATATATTCGATATGTGTGTATGGACGTGTTAATATTATTTCATGATATTGTGAATGTGGACGACACAATATTGAGCCCTTGTGGACTTGAATGGATATTGAAATCGCTGTAAACAAACGCGGGAGGTGCATCGGTGGCAGAAGTTTTTTTTTTTTAGAACATAGGGGTAGACCCCCGATTTCATTAACGAAACCAAGCTACAATATTCAACCCAAAACGCAAACCACCACCCACGCCTGCAACCTAGCTTACAGGGATTCTTCCAAATCTAGCAACGGAGTTCAAACTTATTACAGTTCATGTGCCTCAAAAGGCCACTAAACAAGAGAAAGCTAGATAAAGAAAGAGACAGCAACAGAGAACTTTTGTCGCTCGACCTAGCTAGTAGTCTCCAGAACACCAGAGCTTTTTGGACCTTCAATTCGCAAGTCTCAGCGTCCATGATTTCCAGCTTCTTCGAGCTCCGAAAACTTCTCTCGCCACCTTCTCCAGAATCCTAGCGTAGAATTTGAGGTCCTCCTTTGCGCCCTGCGCCACCTGCAAAACGCTCCAAGACTGAATACCATTGCAAACTCGTATCACAACAGATGTTGGTTCATCCGGCCAGACAGCCTGGAAACAAGCCGCATTTCTGGTTTTCCACAAATGCCAAAAAATCGAAGCAATACCAACAGTCAACAAATCTCTTCTCTTTTTCCTGAAACTTTTCAGCCAGCTAATACATTGTTCAATATTCTGAAAATTGCAGTTAATTCCAAAAGCACAACTAACAATGTTCCAGATATATCTAGCTAACGGGCATGCAAAGAAAAGATGATCAATGGATTCATCTAATCCACAAAACAAGCACTTAGCATCACAATCTCCCCCTCTGTGGAGCAACACATCCTTGGTTAAAATACTCTTCTTAAGTACTAACCAAAGGAAGGTTTTCACACGCAGAGGAATTTTAACTTTCCAAAGAAACCTATAAGGCACTATTCTTCTAAATTGCATAACATTGTAGAAAGATTTAACTGAGAAAACCCCAGTGTTAGTAGGTTTCCAAATTAAACGATCTACTTCCTCTGTTAACACCACACTATCTAGCATCTCTCCCAACTTATTCCTCTGTTCTCTCAAGTTTCCAACCAACGCTCTCCTGAATTTCAAGCTTCCAATACCTCCCTCCACCGCTTTTTGAACCGTCGCATTTTTGTCTAAGGAAATATCAAAGAGTCTCGGGAATTGCTTTGCCAAGCTAGATTCCGCGATCCAATGATCTTCCCAAAAACTAGTTCTGTCTCCCATTCCCACTTGCATTTTACAACAAGACCAAAAAAGAGGTTTCACCTCCATTAAGCCCTGCCAGAAATGCGAGTCTCCCGTTCTCGTTTTCACCTGGCATAAAGTCTGCTTACGGAGATATTTGTTTGACAATATTTCTTGCCACAAACCTTCTCCGTTAAACAGTTTCCACAGCCATTTTAAAAGTAAAGCAATATTCATTACTTCCAAATCAAGAATCCCCAAACCACCCTGGTCTTTTGGTAAACACACTTCCTGCCAGTTAACCAAGAGGGTGGCAGAAGTTAGATGTCCGCTTTGGACGGAGACCCATGAGTGCCGCATCCACGAGGGGACATTTAATTATCGTTGTACCAGGGAGTAGGAGAGATGATAGTGGTCGTGTGTGATGTGTATTTATGAATGAATAGCGGATATTCACAACGGCTTGCGGTCTAGATGCTCCCATTACATAATTTTTTTTTTCTTTTCAGAATGTCAAAAAATTCCAGAAAAAAATCCAGATGTACATTACAGCGTGATGTGTTAGCACAAAAATTAGCATGGTGAAAAAACTTTTTTAACAACCTGTACAAAAAAGACAAAATTCCGACACGTATATATACGTTTCGGTATGTCCGAATTTGTCTTTTTTGCACAGGTTGCAAAAAAAGTTTTTCCTCCGCGTAACTTTTTGTGCTGACTTGAAATGTGTTGGACTACATGCAATTTTTTTTTTTGAATTTTTTGACATTTGGAAAAAAAAATTTGGGTAGTGGGTGCAGCTGCACCCACTACCCAAATCGCCGTGCTCAATGAATAGAGCATTTCTATATATTGGCTCCACATTCACATCATATGTATTTCATAGATAGAATATTAAAATTTACAATCATATTATATATGCTAGCAGTGAATCAACTCTGGAGACCATATCCATCTAGGTCTTGTAGTTTTAATGGGCGCATTGGCCGCCATCTTGCTTCGTCGCCTCGTTGTTGATTTATTTTTTGTGGGTGGACATGTTTGTGTTGTTGTCTCAGCAAATCTCCGATTCTATGGTCGTTCTTTTATTTATAAAGCGGGGCGAAAAACAATTTCAAAAGGTTTTTCTGCGGCTCAAAACAAGTGACTATGGTAAAGATGCTCGATCCAATTGAACAAAAATATGAACAAGGAGAAGAGGAAGTCAGGGCCATCCCCGGAAATATTAACGAACCTAAGTGTGTTTATTACATCCACAATTGAATAGCTATACAGTCTTGCAAGGCCAACAAAAACTGATAATCTATCTAAGCAGCTGTTCCCGGCGCCTCTCCGTCACCAGCTTCAACTTGGATCGCTTGAAGTACAGTATTTCTTGTGCTTAACATCCACAGGAATGGACATGTTGCGTATATACATACTTTTGTGTCTTCTTCTGCTAAATTGCACCTTCAATTTCCTCCGGCGCACCGGGGAACTGATCGATGGATATCAGTTGTAGTCTCCGCCTCGCCCGGGCTTCTGCTGCTGGACGACGATCCGCGCCGGGAGCGGGCGGCCGGTGCCGGAGCCTCCGCAGCTGCTGCAACGCTTGCGGCCGGAGCCGGAGCAGGTCCCGCAGCCGACGTCGCCGTCGGACCAGCGGTTGCAGAGGCACTCCTCCCGGCCGGTGCCGCTGCACGTGGAGCACCGCGGCCGCGCGTCCCACCTGGAGGACGCCGGCAAGCCGTCCTCCCACAGGGCCCGGTTCGCCATCGCCACGCCCGCCAGCATCCCGAGCCCCGCCGACGCGATCGTTATCGGCCCAACCATCTTCGCCGCAATCCAAGAACCTCTCTTTCTTCCGCGCTCAGATCTCTCTAGCTTGCTTGCTAGCTACTGGAGATGGAACGAAGGAGGAGGAGTTGTCTTCTTGGTTTCCTTCCCGTATGTGTATGCTTGGCTGCTACTTGTAGGAGTGGAAAAAGATCTGAGTGTGTGTGTGGATGGCGGCGGTCGAGGCATAATTCTTCGATCTCTGTAGGATTTTCTCGAGTGGTTCCAAGACGAGTACGTGGTTGCGTGCTGGCTGTGTGGTGTGGCTATCATTCTGGTTTAGTCTGGAGGGTAGCGGAGGCGGGAAGGGAAGGCGTGTCCGCCTTGTTACCCTTTGCTTGCCTGCTTGTGCTTGGTCTGCATCTGTCGGCTACTCTGCTCCGGTGAGAGTTTCACGATTTCTCGCTTGCGTCTAGCGGTTTCGTGTGTGCTTCCTCAAGCTGCTTACTGTACGTGGGTGGCCTTGGTTTATTTAGTATCTGTTTGTTTTCTCCCCGTGTGTATTTCTTTGAGTGCTCTATTTCTTTCTTCGTTTTCGTCCTTCCATCATTTATTGTGGAGGCCATTAATTAATTGCTTTACGACTTGAAACGTGTTTTTATAGAGTAGGTGTTTCGCACTGTGCAATCTTTTAATGGAAACATTCTCCTTTATACAAAAATATGCAAAGAAAAAAGTAATTTTTTTCGTTGCTCCGTAGCAATGCACGTACGAGTATTATGCTAGTAGTATATTTCGAAACTAGTGCAGTTGCGTAAATACTGAAATCCCTACTATCATTTTCAAATCGGTGGTGACGGTGTCAATATGGTGTGTTGCCAACAAACACAAAAGAAAAAACCGGGTACGACTCATTGGAGGCCGACCTCCACGGAGGTCGGACCACGCACGAGTACGAGAAACCAACTTCATGATCGACGTGTGTCCCTCGTTCCAGTCTATGTTCCTCTTTGTTCTCCCGTGCTCGCGTGCAATCTCATGTCTTACATCAGTTGTGTGTGTGTCCCACAGTTTCGTTTTTTTCTTTTCATCTCGTAAGTACAAACAAAATATAAGAAAACACAATATGGACTATGGACAATTCATAATATGCTACGGAAATACAAAAAGAACTCAACCCAAAGTACAAAATCTCAAAAATTACGGAAGTACAAAATCCTAAAATACAAAATTGCTGTTACGGAAGTACAAGACCTTAGCCCACCAGATTTCAAGCCACAGATTTGACACTGGTGTTTCGAAAAGTGGAATATTCTTTAGTGGTAGACGACGTGCACGTCGATAGCGAAACACCCGTGTTGACTTCATCAATCTCAAGACATGACCCATCGGCTCAGTCTTTCGGAGGTGTAACAGGGGTAGGTCGTGCGTGTGTGCGTTCATAGGTGTGAGTGTACGTTAAGTGTCTGCGTTTGTACTGTATTTTGCAAAAAAAAGACCGAAAATACAAAATCCGGAAGTACAAATATGCTGAAACCAAAGTACAAAATTATAAGTATGGTAAATATTGAAGCACCGAATTCTCGCGCTGAGTACATAGTACACTGAAGCCCCGAATTATAACTATACTGAAAGCCAAAATACAAAAGTATTAGTACATTAAAATCCAAAGTACACTAACTGAAAAAAAAGTCAAAATTTCCGCGCGAAATATAGAAGAATACTGAAAATTTTGAAGTACTAATTTTCTGAAATCCGAAATACAAAAGTATAAGTACTCTAAAACCCGAAATACAAAATTAGACTAGCCAAAAAAAAAAGAGAGCCGAAAATGAGTATGGGACATCGAGCCAACTTGCTCTGTAACGTTACGCACAATCGATTCAGCTTGCTCATCACCTATGGCCCATGCACTGCTTCCGGCCCAGTCTAAACATCGCTAGGAAAAAAAGGAAATTATAAGATCTCTATCCATAGTTTTTTTTTTTTCGGCAGATCGCTATCCATAGTTCAGGCAACAGCAAGCACGTACCGATCTAATACAGTTTTTTCTGTTCCATATGATACAATGCCTTCGGCCACAAGCAATCCATAGTTCCAACAGGCAACAGCAGGTACTGCTGCCTTTGCTGGCTCGCAGCACAACAGGCTGGTACCACAGAATTTTCCAAAAACGATCTTCAACACCAAAACCGCAGCAAACGTTGCAGGTAAAATCTCGCCGTCAGAACTAATAGAACAGACTAATGATTGAATATTTTAATTTGGAAACTTGAGCAATAGACATAGACCCGAACCGCAACCATAACGACCAAAACAATGGAGGTATATGACTGAAAGAGTTGGAGTATATCATTGCTGCTTTGCACATATGTCATTGCCCTTTGCAGTGCGCTCTTATCTTGTGCGAGCTTTGTCGCATTGATTCCTCCACCACGTGATGTATATCGTGTTCTCGGTCTCGTGGTCAACCTACTCCCACAGGTCGAGACGGGGCGAGTAATCCTTCGATGTTGTTATCGTTGCCGCCACGTCCTCGTCCATCTCAAAAAAAAAAAAAAAACAGAGTCCGCCTCTCCTCCTCCTCTTACGAACACACGTGCTGGACGCCGAGAATGCTCCTGGTCGTAGAGGATTTTCCGGACTGTATAGATATGATGGAGTTTCGGGAAGCCGCGGGGCGGCATGGTGTCATTGAGCGAACCAATATACTGTGTGCGATGCTACGACACAGTGCGCATGATTACGTATGAAAATTGTGTGCGATACGTAGCACGTTTCGCAAAGAACTTCAGGCACCACTTGAACTACACGGCTTAAAATCCCTAGCATAACTGATAGAAATAACTCAGACGAAACGTACCATCCATGTCTAATTGGGATTCAGGTTATCTGATCTGTTCGTCAATTACTCTCTCGTCCATAAAAGGATGTCTTAAATTTATCTAAATTTGTATGTATCTAGACATACTTTAGTGTGTAGATACAAGCATATTTAGGCAAAGTTAAAACATCTTTTTATGAACGGAGGGAGTATTATTTTTAGGGAAAGTGGTTATTATGCATATTTCGTTTTCTCTTCAGGTTAATACGGCCAATCGGTCGGCGGTCCGTGACTCGGTTTAAACCGGGGTGGTGCGGCGGCGTACTCCTACGGCGGCGGCGGCAACTTCACCGTGATCATGCATGAAAAGCGTCGGACGCGTATCACCTGCGGCCGCAGCGCGCGCCTGCCAGATCGTGGCTGCCGGCGAGTAATAACTTGTCCATGGATCTCCGCTAGCTGCACATCGAATCAAACCCGGCCGGTAGGCAAAAACAGTACGTACAAGTACACTTGTCTTCTTTCGAGGTTTGATATAGATAAACCCAACTGGATATCATCCCAGGCGCCCGTGATCCTGACCGCCGATCGAGCCGAACAGACGCCGTGGCGACGAGGGAATCGTCGTCGTTACCCACCCACCAGTTGGTGAGCGCGTGCATCCAAACCGAACATTCGTCCGTCGTCTCCGTTTCCAAGCGCCTTAATTTCTCTACGCAGCTACGCTCGTCCTCCAATCCTTGCCCGTGATCGAATAATTAAGTTGCCGCGAAATGTGGATATTATCTGTCCGTTACTGAACATGTACACTTGTCATCTGCTAGAGATTTTCTGCCCCTGCTACTGTTCTTGGCGTTCGTGGCAACTTTGGCCCCAGGCTTGCCTGTCCGACGACCAAAACAAGAAATCTAAAGAGGATTAACCAATGTAACAATGGTGTGTAAATTGCTACTCCCTCCGTTCCAAATTAGATAACTTGCATTTCTCTACATACGGATGTATCTATACATGTAACGTGTCTACATGCATCCGCATGTGGACAAATGAAAGTTAACTAATTTGGAACGGATCTGGGAGTACTTCTGTAGTAGGCGTACCGCAGACGTAGTAGCATGGCTTTGATTCGTCGAATTCGGGAGGACGGCTTGAATCACAACGCGCTGCATTCGATTTCTATATATCTTGAGTACTCCAGCTTATAGTTGTAGCTTCAACAGAGCCAAGAGCATTTCAGGGGCCGTTTTGTCTGAACAAGCGCTGTCCCTACTCTTCTTCGTTCCTGTCTTCCAGTGCCTACCTAGTGACTAACTAGCCTCTACCCGTCTACGGTGACCATGGTGTACGTACTCGATGGTGGTATTTAGACCGCACACAATATTCATGTCGATCTACATGTGTTGTCTCAGCTAACACAAGAGAAATTTATATATGCTCCCACCTGTGAGCTGTGGCTGCAGGATTCCATAGCTATAGTATACTCCCTCCGTCCCAAAATAAGTGTCTCAAAGTTGTACAAAAGTGAATATATCTATACTTGTTTCATGTCTAGATACATCTACTTTTTGACAAATCTAAGACAGTTATTTTGAGACGGAGGGAGTACATAGCACTACTACTCTAGGTGCAGGTTGTTCCTGCCGAGCTTGGAAGCATCTGCGTGCACACGCGGCAGGATCTTGTAACTTGGGATTGGGTGCTACGAACCTCTCTCAACTTGGAATTGGAAACTAGCATCATGTCTTGCTATGCACACATTGCTTACTTGTAACGGTGGGGGCCGGGGGTGGGGGCGGACAGGTCAGCCCTGAACCACGATGCTGTTGTCTTGCAGGTTGGTATGTTCTTCATTTATCGAAAAAGAAAGAAGGTTCTTCGACTACATCCATTCGATCGGCATCTCACAAAAAAGGTGTTTGCAATGGTCCATACTCCAACTCACTAGTCTTTTGGTACCATCACGCTTTAGGTTACAGATAATTAATTTAGGCATGCAATGGCGCTACCTAACAAGGTTATGTGATCCGGTGAAAATCTCCACTACTTTATTATGGATGAGAGGAGACAACTCCAACAACTTGGATAATCTTAGTCATCAGTGCGACAGACCTGGCATAATTTTGTTTTTGGACTAGGCAATTGCATCACATCATGACAAAGACCACAATCACGGGCATGTGTAAACAAAATGGAGGATGGTGCACTCAACTACATGTGCCATGTTGTCCTCCTTGTTCTCTAGGCTTATTTCTTTTGGAAATTTTTTAACCGCTGAATTTTGCTAATTTTTTGGAAAATCTTTGGTGGCCCATTAGTGCATAACATGAGGTGGGAGTAATGTTTAGTTCCACTTCCACACCGCTAGGTGGAAAAGAGTTTGACATCTTTACAAGTGCACTTCGTGTTAGCTTTATTCTGCTACTCCATCCCGTCGATCGCGTGCACATCCAACTTCCTCGTCGTATTAATTCTCATCATGATTGCTTCATACAAAATTGTTGAAGTATATATATTTTTTTGTGAATCACAGTACAACGCAGATGCTCACATACACGTGCACACACTCACCCCTATGAACGCACACACGCACACCCTACCCCTACGAGCACCTCCGAAAGACTGAGCCGGCGGTCGGGTTTTGAGATTGACGAAGTCACCACAGGCGCCTCGCTGTCGACGGGAACGTCGCCTCCCACTGACGGCCAAAAAAGACTAGCGAAAAAATATCTGGTGCATGTTAGGCAGCACTCCGCAAACACAGTTGCGCCGTAGATGGGGACACGTGTTCACCATCTTTGCGGAGGACCAAAAATACAATTAGCCGAGTGCTTTAGGTTGGCGGCATGGTTTTACAATTCAGTGTGTATTCATCGAAATTCACTGAATTTCAGTGATTTCACTAGACACCGAAATAATTACCCTTTTTAATAATATTTTTAACTATTCAAAATGAATTTTAGGATAATTTTTTTGTCATTTGGTCGAAATAGAAAACCAAAGTCACTGAAATTCAGTGAATTTTACTATATTTCAGTGATTTCACAGCATTTCAGTGATTTCAGTGGTGGCCTAAATTTTTCCGAAACTGAAATTTAAAAGGGGCATGTATCAGCCTTTACTCAGACTCCGATAATAAGCTTTCGGCAAAGATCCAGACACACGGTTAACTGCAATTTTCCGGTAGTGCGCACACAATTTCAAAGTTGTTGCACACATGTTGTCTAAACTAACAGAGCTATGCAAGATGCATTTATGCTGTCGCTTGTGAGTGGATTCCATAGCCAGCGGTAGTACTCTACGTGCCTGTTCTTCTTGCGGTGCTTGTTGGACGCATCTGCATGCATGCAGCATTATCTTATCTAGCTAAGAAGGTTGTGTGATCCAGTGAAAATGACCATTTCTTAATTATGGATCAGAAGAGACAGTTCCAAAATCTTGTTGTATAATCTAAGTCATCAATGTGACAAACCTGGCATCTGCGTTTTGGACTAATGTAGTCGACCATGCAATTCCATCAGATCCTGACAAAGACCACAATCACTGGCAAAGTGGAAAGTTAAATATGGAGGATGGTGTATTCATGTATATCAGTATATGTGTCAAGATGTCCACCAGTTCTCTACTACAGGAATCAAGCTGTACTAGGGGATTAAGCGCGGCCTTCGCCGCACCCGTGGGCTAATTTTGAATTATTCAAACGTCGAATTTGATTATATGTTGTAGGTAGGTGTTTTTCCGTGTGTCCATGTTGACATAT
The DNA here is from genome assembly GCA_947311845.1 of Poa pratensis. Taxonomy (NCBI): domain Eukaryota; kingdom Viridiplantae; phylum Streptophyta; class Magnoliopsida; order Poales; family Poaceae; genus Poa; species Poa pratensis. The sequence goes on from CAMZMU010000107.1 coordinate 44,087,728, forward strand.
TTGTCATACATTGTTCACCCATCAAATTATTATTGAAAGTGTCTGCATTTTTAAATTGCGCAGATTCGAGAATTAATGAAATGCAAATGAGATTTTCATTTTAAGATTGTCTGCATTTTCAGAAATCGTTCAAATTCGGAAGTCATATATTCTTTCAATAGTTTTGATGCATTTAAATTCATTTTTACGTTTACGAAAATACACAAATTTGGAAGGTGCATGAAAATTTGAAATTTGAATTACATCCAAATTTGAGTTTTGATCGTACGACGTGAATAGAAAGCGTTTATTGATGTGCTCATGTTCAGATTTTTGTTGCATTCGTAGATATCGTGGTGGAGGAAAATTTAATTTGGAAATGTATTCGTACATATGGCGGTGCAGGAAATTGTAAGTTGGAAATATTTAGATTTTGAAATTGTGCAAGTTTACAAATTATCGGAGTTGTTTGGAAACATATAAAAGTTATTAGGGAAAGAAAAGAAGAATTAAAAGGAACACATAAAAGGTATTAGAGAAAGGAAAATGGAATAAAGAAAAAAAGGGAAAAAAAGAAGAAGAAAAATACGTCGCGGTTGTGCGGTTAGGAGGGAAAATACCGGAGAGTAAATTATTGAAATTTGGAAACGTCCGCATTTGGAAATGGGTTACATTACGAAATTGTTGGAATTCAGGGAAAAAAGTGTGTTGGTGAGCACATGGAAATTTGAAAGTTGAATTTACGTCGCGGTTGTGCGGTTAGGAGGGAAAATACCGGGGAGTAAATTATTGAAATTTGGAAACGTCCGCATTTGAAAATGGGTTACATTACGAAATTGTTGAAATTCAGGGAAAAAAGTGTGTTGGTGAGCACATGGAAATTTGAAACTTGAATTTTTGTCGTGCATATTTATTTTTTGTGTGACTATTTTGACATATTTGTCTCCTTTTTTTTTGGCATATTTAAAATTATTGTTTTTGCATTATTTAGAATTTTTTCAAAATTATAGGAATAATTTGGGCCATTTTTCAAACAAAAAAAAAATTTAAAAAATTCTGACAGACTGGGCCCACTGTGACGTCGTGATGACGTCACAGGGGCCAGATCTGGCCGTCCCGCCCGCGGCGGCCCCGACCTCGCCGGCGGCGGTCCGGAGCGTTCCAGGACGCGGGTTGGGCGCGTTGGATGCGCCCCGTCGCGGGGAACTGGATGGTGGCGGCGCCGCCCGCAAATGGTCGCCGGAGCGACCGCCGGCGGCGAGCGAACGCGGCGGACCCCCGCGGCACCGCGGCGGCGATTGCCATGCCTGTGCGGCGCGCCGGCAAGCGGCGCTTGGCGAGGAGGGAGCGGCGCGGACGGCGGAGTCGCCCGTTTCCTTCGATCTGGCGGGGGAGGTTCGTGGCGGCGTAGCAGGGCGTCGGCAGCGCCGGCGACGTCGCCGTCGCGCGCGAGAGAAAAGAGAGAAGAGAGCTGTGCGTGGACGTGTTTTCAAAAAAGTCCTCCAGTTTTCCGGTAATTACAGAAACGTCCTTTGCTGTGAATTTGCTGGACTGCGGAGTTTGGTGCTGGATTTTCGGGGGTTTTCATGCGAATTGGCGCGGTGACCGTCTGCGACCGGGGCAACCGGCGGGTGACCGGGACGCGTGGCGCGGCGTGATTGGCTAAAAATAGCCATGAACAGTAGCCGGGTGGTTTGGGGGGGACGTGGCCGCATCTCGGCCGTCCGTCGCGCCGATCGGACGGCCGTGGATTGCGCGCGACGTGGACGAATGACAGGAGGAGAATCCTTCAGCCTTTTATATATAGTGTAATGCCGAGGCCCTAAACCATCGGCATGTACCAAAAAGCCGTCAGCAAAGGTAAATGCTGACGGTTGCCCTCGGCATATTCTCCCACAGCAATTAGGCGGATGGCCATCAGCATATAGGAGCCGGACGATATAAGGTTAATTATGCCGAGCGTTTTGCGTGGTTTTCAGGAAAAAAAACGTCGACAAAAAAAATGCATGGTACCGTCTGTATGAGGATGTCGGGGGTGTTTGCCGACCACCAGGCCTGTATATTTTTTAACAATGGGTTGAGTTAGCATGCCTGGACATATAATTATGGTGTAAAAAGGAAAAGGAACGTACTTACATCCTGCTGCAGTTATCCTTGTATTATTAAACACATTGCAATTGAATCAAAACATCATTTGAAAATTTCTTTCAAAAAACAATATTTATTCAAATATTCATATCAGTAATGTTCAATAACATCATTTGAATTGAACATTACCGATTTGAAATATTCTTGTATGTGAAGTTAAAATAAATAGAAAATATGAATCAAATACAAGAATATTCCATTTATATCATGATCCTTTTCAACATATGTTGGCCAAATGTGAAGCACAAAAGACATAAAATAAGATTACAATTGAAGAAAGGTAATTTCCTAAAGCTAGCTAATCTTGATCTTGTTCTCCATTTTCTATTGATCACCTACAAAACAACAAGAAAGACAAGAAAGGTTTTGTTATGATTAAAATGTTTAGCTTACAACAAATTTTGATGTTGTAAACTAGGCAATGGAGATAAAAAATAGATGTTTTGATCCCCAAATGGTGATTAGCTAGATATATTTGTTTTCTTAGTAAACGTAGGCGGCATTTGGATCATGAGACATCAAGCAATGAGGCAACTAGGGACAAGGGGAACATTGAAAAAAATGTAAGCAATTGTTGATCATGCTATGCTATCGTGAGAATGCAATTTCATCATTGACACTAAATAAGAAGTACCCTACTTAGGGTCTATGGATCTAGGGTTGAGGCAGTTTTAATGTAGTTATAAACAAGTCCTCGAGCCTATACCGTACACCCTTTTACCATATTAGTGTGTGAGGTTTTTTCATCGCCCGGACAAAACAAAACAATGGCATACTAATAGAAAACTAGCATGTTAACTATATTTAATGTAGTGGCATATTAACTGTAGTGAAAATGAAGCTTTACATTGGCCCTAAAAAATTATCATGTTCATCACTCCTAAAAACAATGATAAGTTCATCGGTCCTGAAAACAATATGGGAGGTCGGTTTGTTATCCTCCGGTCCGGTTGGAGGCATTTTCGGCCAGGCTCCTCTCATGGTGATGTCGGATCAAAACGAGATGACATCGCAACATGTGGACTCGCTCGTGTGTCACAGGGGAGAGGATCCCTCCACATAAGTGTCGTCTTTGTCTTTTTCATGTCCCTCCATGGCTGGTCGGCAAGTACCGGTGTCATCACCGACTTCTCCTCTCCTCACGGGCCACCTCCTTCTCCGTACATCTACCCAAACAATAAACTGAGAAGGCACACTTACACGCCGAACTCACTCTATCAACGGAAGTCAACAAGAAAGTGAGGTCACCCCGAGTGGCTCCGCCACACCGCCTCCATATCAGGGAGATCGAGGGAGAGAGTGAGTTAGAATTTTTCTGAGAGTTACTGCACGGTATATAATGTCGTGGTTCATGGGCAATGGTTGACCTTGTTACACCATTCATCCGACCCACATCAGAAACAAGTCTAGTAAAATTTCCTTGATCCATGTGGCCTACCCAGGTTTGCAACAGCCTATTGACCTTCGTTGATGTGGCCTGCCCCACGGGTGCCCACACACGTCTTTTCATTTTACCTTGTCCGATGTGAGTCAAGTGACCAATGGGGTATCCTTAGGTCATGCTAGTGTGTTCAACCAACATAGATGACAGACTAGTAATAAGATGAGTGCTGCATAAGTTAATTCCATATGTAATCTTTATTGCGGTTGTCGTAAAACTATTGAGATTTTTAATTGTTTTCTAATAGATGATGCTCGCAATAACGGATGATTGTGTGCGCCAATCGATACAGATGTGGGGTTTTTTCATTCTATTTCAAAAAAAAAAAATGTATCTGAAATTCTCAAGTGCACTTCCATTTAAAAGTTGCACACAAATGGTTGAATACGGTAGTTTTCCCTGATTCTCTGAAGGAATCAAATTGCTTCCCATGAAAATCGACGTGAAGAATTTGTGCGTTTGCAAACATACCGCAAGATATCCACGCAAAACTTTTGGAAAGTATCCAGCGATGCAATTCTGTAGGGTTAAGATGGGCGTGACATGCACTGTTGTGTTGGCTCTAACAGTATGCACAGGAGAATTGGCACATATGACGAAGAAGCTTTGGCTGCCTGCATGCAATGCACGTCCTGATGTGAATGCAGTGACCAGTGACAATGTTATCAATCAATCCTTGCCACGAACGTCCACTCACAAATCTAGCATGCAGATCCTGAAGCACCTCTCTGAACAGTGCGAAACGCCAACGGCCACCACAACAGAACTAGCTAGGTTTGTGACAATTTTGTTTGCTTGCTCTAGTGCATTCAGAAAGCAGGGCGTCCTATTTGCCCTCCATCAATTACTACTCTCAAGTTTGAACTTCAGAGGGAGGCCAGTAGTAGTATAAAAGAGTTGAGAGAACCTGGAGCCTACCAAAACTTGCGTTTGTATTCTTCCTAGGAATCATGAGGCGCTCCATAGATTTTCCTTCCACTTGATCGCACTGTGACCCTGTGAGTGTGCGATTCAGGTCCCAGCCAACCGAAACGGGCAAGCAGATCTTCTCGGCTCTCGCCTCCCCGGATATATTACTCTCGCTTCCGTCCGGTTCACAGGGTGCACGCGCGCCCCGTTGATCTGCTTAATTTCTCTGGTCTCAAGAACCATGGAGCACGGGGCCTGTGACCTCCAGGTGCACGTCAATGGCCATCACACGCTTCTTCTCCACCAGGTATGCGCCGGGTCGATCAAGAAAGCGCGCACCGTTTCCCTCCATTGCTCCGGATTGTTCACCTTTGTGGTTTGGTTGATGGACAGAGCGTTGTGTGCGCCTTCTCGGGGAGGCTGAGGGCCATGGCGGCGCGTGAGAAGAAGAAGACGACGGCGAGGGCGAGCAGAGGAGGAGGAGAGGCGCTAGTGTCTATCGAGATCACCGGCTTCCCGGGAGGCGGCGAGGGGTTCGAGCTCGCGGCCAGGTTCTGCTACAGCGATGGCCGCGTCCCGCCGCTCCGCCCCTCCGACCTCCCGCTCCTCCACTGCGCCGCCACGTTCTTGGAAATGACGGAGGAGGTGCGCGCCGGCAACCTCCAGGCTCAGGCTGAGGCCTTCGCGGACTACGGGCTCTGCTACTGGAGCTGGCCCGACGTGCTCGCCGCCGTCAAGAGCTGCGAGCACTTCGCCGCCGACGCCGATGACCTCCTGGACAAGCTCCTCTCAGCTCTGTTCTCCAGGATCGCCGCGGAGCCACCGAATTGTTCCACGTCGTCGCCGTGCTCCTCCTCGTCGCCGGACACGGCCGGCGTCCGGCCGTCGTGCGCGGCCAGGACGCCTGAGTCGGTCAAGCAGTCGTGCCTGGTCGGCGGCAGGGAGTGGTGGTTCGACGACGTGGCGTCGCTGTCCCCGCCCACCGTCGAGAAGGCGATGCGGGTGATCGGCTGCTACGGCGCCGACAACAAGAACCTGACGCTGACACGGTTCCTGCTGCATTACCTCCGCCGCCGCAGGGCCGACGACCCGGTCAGCCTCGATGCCGTCGCAGGCCTCGCCGACACGGCCGTGCATGGCGTGGCGCTTGCCGGTCGCGCGGCGTTCTCCTGCCGGGGCCTCTTCTGGGCGCTGCGGATCGTGTCAGCCGCGGGGATGAGCAGGGAGTGCAGGCGCAAGCTGGAGAGGCTGGTGGGGCGGACGCTGGACCAGGCCACGCTCGACGACCTTCTCGTCTCCGGCGACGGCGGCGGCGTGTACGACGTGAGCCTGTCATGAGGCTCGTCAGGGTGTTCGTGAGCTCCGTGAAGGAGGAGAAGGAGGCCGGCTCACGCCGCCGCCGCCGTCGTTGTCGGAGAGGATGAGGAAGGTGGGGAGACTGGTGGACAAGTACCTCGCGGAGATCTCGCCGGACCAGGGGCTAGGTGTGTCCAGGTTCCTCGCCGTCGCCGCGAGCCTGCCGGACTCAGCCAGGGACTGCTACGACGGCGTGTACAGGGCACTGGACATCTACCTGGAGGTAAATTAACACATTGTTCTGTTCATTTTCATTTCGAAAGATTGCTCTGTTCATTTTCTGAAGATTCGATTCAGAAGCAGTACTGTATTGGTATTTGAAGTCGATCACTGAAGCCAAAAAAAAGAAAAGTTTAACTCGTGATGATTGGGGACATGATTACTGGGAGGCTATAGTAGACAGAGTGCAGGGCACCGACATTTTCACAGGGAGGGACAGTGAATATTTTCTCAGTCTATGTGTCTATGATGGGGTCATGATGACTGATGAGTTCTGTGCCGTACAAAATACAGTGAAATATTCAAATGATACTATCTTCCATTCTCATTTGAGCATCATGATAATCTTTGTTGCACCTTATTGTGCACAATTTTCTATCAGGACTATTGCCAAACTACTGAATATAGTTTATTGTAGAGAGCAACTGAGTAGATAGTTTGGTAGTACTATCATGGGATGCTAATGATAATCATGGACAGATAGATTGTGTAGCAATACCTTTTGTGTTACGGAGGAGTACGGGCAATTTTTTTGCCATGCGTGATGCCTTTAGCCCTTTTTGCAATGTGCTCCTGTGCGCTAGCTTTTGGTCCATCGATCAGATCTGAAAACCTCTGTCACTAGGAAGCCCACACTGCACTTGCCTGCTTTATCCCCTGCCTTATCCCTTCATCATCAGTCAGTCAGTCAGTCCACTAAGATGAATCCACTCCCAAGATGTGACAGAGCCAATCCATCCATAATGCTGAAATTTGGCAAATAACCGATGTACTTATCTCAGACAACAAGTAGCAGAAACTGTGAATTTTGAAGTCCTTTTGTTTTTTCTGAAGGTTTCTTCGCTCTGCTTAATTTCTGTCGAAAACCGAGAACTACGTCCATGCATGCAGACGTGACTTTGACATTCGCCCTGTTCGCAGTGCGCTTTTTGTTTCACGCTGCTGCCGTTTAGTCCTATCAGTTCGGTTTACTAGATACTACCAGTGCTAGGTGCTGGCTACTAGCCTTTGTTTGGGTATTACCTTCTAGTACCAGATTGCCTTTGGTCTTTTCCGTGTCCTTTTCCCTTTAATCACCTTCCTCCCCCTTCTATGTTTGTTCTTTCTGCTTTGGTTTCCCCCTCATCCACGACACCCCTTAATGCACAGGAAACTTGCTAACATATTGACCTTATGTGGAACAGTATCCTTAATGAATCTTCAAATTTTGTGTTTTATGAAACTCGGCTGATATAGTTCTTAGTGCAGTGCATCTGAAAATTAGATATGTACCGACAAAATATTTCATAATCCTAGAGATTTTCATTTCTTTTCCTCGGTTACATATATAATCAAATAAAAATATAAACATAAATTACAAATCTGTAACTCAAAGATCGTGTTCCTTATGTTTCACAATGGATAAAGTGTAATGTAACACACACCCTTCTGTCTCTGTTTTCATGCAGTCACACGGCACACTTACCATGGAGGAGCGAGGAACGTTGTGCCGGTGCTTGAACTACGAGAAGCTGACCCTGGAGGCGTGCAAGGAGCTGGCCAGGAACCGGCGGATCCCGCCGGGGATCGCCGTGCAAGCGCTTTCTTCCCAGCGTCTGCACAAGGCCCCGAGCCCGTTGTCGCCATCGCGTACGCCGAGGCGGGTGGTGGTGGACGAGGAGAAGGAGGCCCTGAGGGTGGACCTGCGAAGGATGCAGGGCCGGGTTGTGGAGCTGGAGACGGCGTGCAAGGAGATGAGGGCCAGGTCAGGGTGCCTCGGACAACGACCACCAAGTCTGTCGCCGGCGGCAGGGGCTTGTCGTGGATGTGTGCTTGCAGGCTGCCTAGCTAATGCATGAAGACGTGGGTACGTAACCAAGTTTTTGTGCTTGGGTGAGGCTGTCAGGTAGCCTGCCTCTTGATCCATTTGTTTTGTACAGTTGGTCTTGTTGCGTTTTTTTTTTTTTTGAGAAATTCTTTCTCTCTTTTTTGGTTGTGCTGTGTTGGTGTCACTGATTGCAACTTGCAAGTGAGGTGTGTGAGCAGGATTGAGTCGACTGGCAGGGATGTAAAGATTTTTATCGTTGTCAGTTCTCAAGTGTCAACACGCTAATGGACAAAATAAAGTCGTGGTCTTGTACAACCGTTGTAGATCACCTGGACGGCCGGGACGATGAGGTGTTTTTTTATAGAGAAAAATTATTTTCTATTGAGTTTTTATTAAAAAAACACGCACAAAGGCCATACAAGAGAGTGTACGGTTTTTACATAACACAAGCTGCGCACAGCTCATATCAACAAATAAATAAAGTGCACACAATACTCTTACTCATGCGACAACTGGAAAAGCCAAAATATGGTGTCAGCGAAGCGATTCCTAGACTATGCTCCCATCCATGTTGGAGCTCCTTGTGCTCCGGTTACTGCAAATGGGACCACATGCGAAGCCAATGCATACACCGAGTATATAACCTACAACGAAGATAGAATTCATCTTTTTTTAAACAACTTCATTCATGCAAAGCCACAATTCTTACGAAGATGTGCTTTCCAAATTTTAATGAATTCCCCGTAACCAGTTGCTTCACATATTAGCAACACTCCGAGGTTTATACAAATTTTATACAGCATGAATATCATACCATCTTCTTAGGTTTGACTGTTTCCAAAATTTCTAAGAAACTAATGATAAAGTTTCATGTGGACAACGAGTTTTGATACTCTTCACCAGATATAGGTTTTCGCCGAGACAAGTGCCCATACCAAATTTCCCACATAGTGCCCATACCAAATTTCCCACATAGTAACCTAGTCGCATCACTTGAGGATCCACTCCGGATTGATGGGCATCGTCGTGGTGAGACCTTTCTTGTCCCACCCGACGACAACGAGGCAGATGATATGGAGGAGACATCATTCAGAGTGACCTGGATGTTGCAGGGCAATACTAAGCCGGTGGCCTTTCTCTACTGTTGTGGCACCAGACAATGGCGAGCCATTCCATCCCTGAGTTGGAGCGGTTTGGTACCTGAATTCGTATTGGCAACGCCGATGTCTCTCTTCTTGTGGCGCCAATACGCCAATGGCTGCTTCTACTGGATGGAAGGTTGGAGTGAAAAATTTCTGGTGCTGGACTCCCGGAGGATGGAGTTCTCCCTGGCCGACCGCCCACCCGGACTCAGAGGTTTATGCAGTAATGTCACTATGGCTATTGTGGAGGCAGGGGACGGCATGATTGGGATGTTTGTACCTGCCCAGGACACATTTAGCCTTAGTGCAGATCACCCATACTGCGTTAGTTATATCATTCGGCGAGACAATGGTGGGAGTTCCACCCATTGGCAGATGGAGAAGACAATCTCGATGGGTTCTGGGTGTTGTTTCATGGGTTCAATGGGGAGGCACTTGCTCTTCTATAAGTGTGCAAGCTCGTCGCTTGATGCAGGCTGTTTCACGCTGGACATCAAGACATTCAAGTTTGAGAGGGTGTGTTCTTTGGGGCCCATCCCTAAGTCGCACGCATATTGCAATTTCCCACCATCCCTATCGTCACCGACAGTGTCAAGAGGTAAACTTTCTGTTGCATGCTAGTCATCTCCCCTCCATATGTATCACTGTTACACAACTTGTTTGATGCTTGCTAGTTCATTATTGTAATAAGTATGTTTACTCGGTTGAGTGGTTAACTGGTTAGCTTTTTTTGTGCTTGTGGTAAAGCTCATCAAGCTAATTCGTTCATTTTTTTGTTCTATTTGCCATTTTGACGTAATTAGACAAGTGAATGAAAGTATCTTGCACACTATGAGTGGCATTTTAGAGGCATTGTGATATCATAAAAAACAATGGATCGTAACAATCATTCAGTAGTTATGACCAAGCTAATAGAGAAGGAATACAAGTTTAGATCAGGACATTGCTACTAGAGTACCAGTTCACCCCTAGACTGTTTGACCTTAGATTGTTAGAACATTTATTCCATTCAAGCAGGACTTATCCTGTCCACAAGTCTTATTTGGTCACCATTGCACGCAGAAAAAATTTATTTGTTCTCTAATAGTACTCCCTCCGATCCATATTAGTGGGCATAACTTTGTCTAAATTCATATGTATCTAGTTAAGTATTTAGACTAGATACATGTGTATCTAGACAAAGTTGTGCCCACTAATATGGATCGGAGGGAGTATGAAAAAATTTGTCATTGTTTTTTATAAATATGTTAGCAAATTTTAAATAAAATATATATCTACAAAATATTTTGCATGACAAATCAAATGGTACAATGCACGTTTGACTAATCAGATTGGTTTACTATCGTGGTATGTTAATGCCGCGCATATGGGTTGTGTAGTACTACCCTTTTTGTGCCCTTAGCTCCAGTCCATCAGATTTGGCCATTTGGGAACTCTGTCACTAGAGTACTAGACCACACCATGCACAATTAACTGCTTTATCTGTGCCTACTAATACAAGGCCCTTTCCAAACTCACTAAACTAATCTGTTTAACTTGATTTGCTCTCCTGATTAATGTAATTGTATTTCAAATCAGATCCGGATTAAGTTGTCTGAGAAATCGTATATGTAATTCTACCAAGTTGTACTTATATATCATAACAATTAGTGTTACAAAAATATTTGCGTCCAACTTATTTACTATTTTTAAACGTTAAAATTTTGAAGCATTCAATTATCCCTGTATAAAGAATCAACGCTTAAGATCATCGACTCAAAAATAAGAAAATAAGAATTTCCCAGTCGACTTAAAATAGACACTCTTTCTTATTATGAGTAACCGTGAACATGCAATGCACGCTCTCCGTGACACACATCACATGAAATATAATCACATATAACATTAAATTATAAAGAAAGACCTTATTTAAGATTCAATGATCCAAACTTCTGTAGATACTTCCTGTACAATTACATGAACAAAATGTAAAGTAGGCAATGTCACCCTCAAGATTCAAAATGTATATCTGGTATTCTAAAATTTAACCAAGAATAAACGACAGTGACAGGTTTGTAAATTTTCCCCATTGTCCTTGTTTGTTTTTTGTAAATTTAATCTGTTTCCGTGGTTTTGTCCATAAGGGGTTAACTGATGTCAGTGCAACCTTTGGGGACCAGGGACTGAGGCTGTCCAAGTTCCTCGCCGTAGACGAGAGCCTGTTGGACCCGGCCACGGACTGCTACAACATCCTTTTCAGGGCATTGGGTATATGCTTCCATGTAAGCCTATTACATTGTTCCAGTACATTTGAGAAAATTCAGTTCAGAGGCAGTGTACTATCACGCTAATTGAAGTCGATTTCTCAACCAACTAAATGGTATTACGTTTTGCATCTTGAGGTTTAATGATCCACAAGAGCCCCGACGGGAGTTGAACCCTGATCAGCAGGGATGTGCCACTGCGAGTCTGCGACCATACCACTGGGCTGTGCCAAGTTCTCAGCCCTTTCCAAGGTCATCAAGTCAATCCATAAAACCTGTTGAAATTTGCTATTTGAACCAAAAGAGCACTAAACAATTGCACCACCCTTGTGCTGCATGATTGAGCTTAACTGTACTAGTATGAACAAACAAAAAATTACAGATCTTTGCTGCATTTTCGAGAGTACTTAATTACTGGATTTGATATCGTGCTCCCTATTCATAAGCTGCGTACAATTTTCCTCAATCTCAAGTTCTCTACTACGTGACTAAGATTTTCAACCAAGATCCAAACAGTCTCATCTCAAAGTCACTCCATATGTAACCTACAGACTGAAAGTTTCACTAACATTTAGTACTAAATCTGCACCACCATAAAAGAGAATAGTTTTAGACTCAGCACTGTGCAACCGTAAGTGAAAATGTCTGACAAATTAAGATAAGCCATATTTGTGTCGATGTAACTGTGTGACCTTGTGCATGCAGTCATAGGCAACGACAACTACCGAGGAGTGTTCGAAGCTGTGCCGGTGCCTGCACTATGGGAAGTTGACCCTGGAGGCGTGCAAGGACCTGGCCAAGGAGATGAGGTGCCAGATCAAGGTGTCTAGGACGGCCAAGTCGTTGGGCGGCAGGTCGTTGTCTTCTGTTGATCTTTGGTTTGTGCTGTGCCGGGCTCACCGATTGCGAGTGAGCCAGCCAGTGATGTTCTATATGAGCTCGCGAGAGAAAGCTATGCATCTCCAGGTTGGTACCCCTTGTCGGCATCTCGTGCGCTAATGGCTATCTTGTGAGAACAAGAAATAAGCACCTAGTCGGTCGTTCCGACCAGCCGCGTGCGTCAGTGCAACATGATCGCGTTTTTGTCAATTGGGAATTTGGGATTAAGTGGGCTAAAATTTGCCCCTGCCTGTTGGAAATAAATAATTTTGTGTAGGGTCAGAATTAGAGTCGGGTGTGGGAGTAGTTTTGAGAAGCGTCAAATCAAAGTTTAATAGTACTAGTAGCTAATTAGTCGGACCTAATTAGTTTCCTAGTTAGTCCTACGTGATAGTACTAGTTCAGAGTTATAGTTAGTTTGTACTAGTATTTGGCAACTCTGCCATACTACGATGAGTCCATGTTAGGAAAGCGTGAGTAAACTTTGGCTGAGTGGTCGGGATTGAGTCCATCACCAAGTCGGTTGGTGTCGAGTCCTAGCTTAATTTTTTTTTCAGGGACGAGTCCTAGTTCTAGCTTACTTGATAGGTCCTGCACGTGTGCATATATTATGCACGTCAAGGCTCCCAGATTTTTACCGAGTTAAGAAAAGAGAATAAACAAAAAGACGTGCGCCTGTGTTCATCTCATTTTATGTGATGGGCGAATCCCAACACCCACGCCGGAGAGCGGCGGCAAGCAAAATGGACTTGTCGGCGATCCCCGACGAGGTCCTGGTGGACATATTCCTCCGCCTTCCTACCCCAGCCGACCTCATCTGTGCCTCCGCCGCCTGCGTCTCCTTCCGCCGTCTCGTCGCCGACCGCTCCTTCCGCCGGCTCTTCCGCAAGCTCCACGCCCCGCCACTCCTCAGATTCCTCGACAAGCACTGCTTCCACCCTGCGATCCCACCTCACCCCTATGCGCCGGCAGCCAACGTTGTTGCCCTCGCCGTGGACTTCTCCTTCCTCCCCTCCCCCGCCGGGGACTGGTCCGTACAATACGTCCGCGACGGCCGTGTCCTCCTCGACAGACCCCGCCGACACTACACCAGTGGAGAACTCTTTGTGGAGATTGTGGTGTGCGACCCCTTGTACCGGCAGTACCATCTGCTTCCCCCCAATCCCCTATGACCTAGCCGCCTCGGTTCAGGCTCCACTCGAGATTGATTGGCATCGTTGCTGTGAGATCTTCCGCGTACCATCCTGTGACGACGATGCAGCTGATATGGAAGAGACGTCATTCAGAGTGATCTGGATGGCACAATGCAGAACTAAGCCAGTGGCGTTTGACTTCAGTTCGAGCACCGGACAGTGGCGTGCCGGTCCATCCAAGTGGTGGAGCGATATGTTACCTGGCTTCGATTCGCCAACCAGGACGGTTCGTTTCCGGTGGTGCCACTACGCGTATGGCTGCTTCTACTGGATGGAAGGTTGGGAGAAAAAACTTCTCGTGCTCGACTCCCGAAGGATGGAGTTCTCCTTCGCTGACCGTCCACTCGGAATCAGAGGTTTCTGCAGTGGTTTAACTATGGCCATTGTAGAGGCAGGGGAAGGCCTTGCTGGGATATTTGTACCTGCAGTTCACATATTTGGGCATGCTCCTCATGACAAGTATGGCATTAGTTATATCATTGGGCAGAACAATGGTGGCACTGCGACCGAGTGGCAGATAATGGAGAAGACAATCTCGATTGGTTTTTAGGCCAAGTTCATGGGTTCAATAGGGAGGCACTTGCTCATTCATCGTTTTGAACGCTCATCGGTCGAGGCAGCATGTTTCACGCTGGACCTCAAAACATTCCAGCTTCAGAGGGTGTGCACTTCGGGGCCCATCCCCAACCCCAAGTCGCACGCATATTACAACTTTCCACCATCGATATTATCATCACTGACCGTGTCAAGTGGTAAACTTTCTGTTGCATTCTAGTTACCTCTTTCTTCATCACTGTCACACAGCTTGTGTCATACTTGCTACTTCATTATTGTGTTCAGTAATTATTTACTTTCACGTTTAGTGGTTAATTGGGATATGATTTTTTATGTGCTTGTGGCAAAGCTGATCAAGCTGGTTCGATAGTTGTCTATTATATTTTTCATTTGAACGTAATTAGACAATTGAATGAAATATCCTACATACTATGAATTAATGAGTAGCATTTTAGGGGCATCGTGAAATTGTAAAAAACAATGGGTCACAAAATAGCTAATAGATAAGAAATAAAAGTTCAAATCTGGACTGTTCAATTTTTTTGCAGCGGTAGTCTGTTCTATCAAGTCTTTCAAAACCGAACTTTGTTGTGCCTGCATGCAAATGTATCCTCTTACATTTTGCCATGAACTGTTTGTATTCATTCTGCCATTAGTCCATCAAACAGTTTTTCCTTGGTATTGAACTCTGGTCATTTTACAGCTAACATATCGCCCTTGGTCTTAAACCCTGATACTGTCACAGGAGACCCGCATGCGATAACAGGACGGGGATGCCGCACACGGAAGGAAAGCACCCACTACCCACCCAGCGAGTGGGCTCGGTGACAACATCTGGTTTGCTGAGGCTATAAGAAGGAGATCGACAACAGAAATACAAGGTGGGGAAGATTTGGTGACTTCGGCTACTATCCTTCTTTGTGTTCTACGTGTAATCAACCACATCCCATCCCTCTTCTGTACTGAGATCTGGTGTAATCGGTTTAGAAACTCTCGCTAGACCGAGTTCATCGCTGTTCGAGTAAATCGTGTGTTAACACTAGGAACCTTCTGTCAGAAGTTTTGTGAAGTTCACTTATTTTGTTGTCCTTGATCTTTTCGTTTGTGTTGTGCTGGGTTTACTGATTGCGAGTGAGCCAGCCAGTGAGGTACTATATGAGCAAGACTTGCAATGCAGAGATGTAAAGGTTTAATTTTCCGTTGTCCCTGGTTGCTTAACTTGCTGCGGTTCCAAAAGGGGGTTGACTGACAGTCATCTTTTGGTCATACCCCGCTTAATCTCACTTCTTTTTAACTTCCTAGAGTAATGGCTCTTTTATACAACACCTATACTGGAATACCATGTTTTGTCTAACATGCGATCTACTAGCAGCCTGTGCAAGTTGCAACGCTCGAGACAATGAAGAAGATGATGATGACTTTCAGTTAGTACAGAAACCGCACGGTCGTTGATTCGTTACATAATCTAAATTTTTGATTGTAGCTGAACAGTGTATTTTCGTTAAGCAATTATCATGTCTATAATTACTTGTATATAGCTATAGCTTCTCTTTTTCTGCCATACCTTGCGCACTCTGTGCACTTGTATCTCTGAACTATTCGGTTGCTCTCTCTTAATATAAAAGATTGCAGCGCTCGCTGTTGTATCGTCAAAATTAATGGAAAGGGGAGTAGCCCAACTGAAAAAACATAATCTAACTTTTCGGTGAATCCTATTATACGCCTATAGCACTGCTTATCGTTGTTTCGCGTTCCCTAGTGCACTGCACGCTTCTTCGTGGGCCGGCCCATGCCACCATCAACCGCGAGACATCTCGCCGGAGACGAAGAAGATGAGGCGCCGACGGATGGGGCAACCTCGCCGGAGATGAAAACTAGCCCGGAAGCCCTCGCCGCATGGAGATGGGTGCATGCTAATGCTAACTTCCAGTTTTTTCTTCTCAAGCTTTTCGGTGAAAAGTACACGTGGGCCCCAAAAAGTCCAACCGTGTTATACTACTACTACTCCGTACTAGTCTAGTACACGCACCGACGAAGCGCCGCCCCAAAAAACCCTAACTCTGAAATTCACAGGCCGCAGTGCCGCACACGCACCGACGAACCGCCGCCGCGCGCTCTGTTTCAAGCGAAAGAAGCGACGCCGGCACGGGCGGCGCAGCGAGTCTCCGACTCTCCGTGCGGCCGCCGGTGCAAGCAGCGGAAGCCGGCCGGCAGGTGAACCAGGTTTGCCCCCTCAGCTTACCTATCTCAGCTCCGAAACTCGATCGGGATGTGAACGATGACTGAATTTTGGACCAGACTCGCAGATTCGGCATGTCGTCCTTCACCGGCGTATCTGTCATCACCGACGGAAAGTACTGCACCACGTCGGCCGTAGACGTCGACACGGACAGCGGGTACCACCTGCTTATGGTCAAGGACTACTCGCGCGCGGTGCAGGAGATGCCCAACGGACAGGAAATCTGCTCTGGGCCATTCATGGTAGGAGGCCACAAGTGGCGCATCTTGTTCTATCCGAACGGCGAGGACCCGAGCTGCGCCGACTTCATCTCTCTCTGTGTCGGTCTTGTCGATGCCGATACTGAAAATCCTGTGAAGGCGCGCTTCGTCGACCAGGTTGAGTATCAGAAGCCCATCTACATTCGTTCAACTAAAACACGCAGCTTCTCCAACGACATTGATTGGGCCATGAAGTTCAGCAAAAGAGATGCCCTTGAACGATCAACTCATCTAAAGGCTGATTGTTTCACCATCCGGTGTGACATCATGGTTTGCAACACGCAGGAGGCCGGTGGCACCGTGTATGACGTACACCAGCATTTTGACCATCTACGTCAAAATAAGGTGGGCGCTGATGTGACGTTTGAGGTCAATGGCGAGTCGTTCACTGGACACCGGTGTGTGCTTGCAGCCCGATCAAAGGTTTTCATGGCACAACTCTTTGGCCCTATGATGGAAAGCACTACGTCGAGTGTCATACAGATCAAAGACATGAGAGCAACAGTATTTGAAGCTTTGCTTAGTTTCATCTACACAGATTCATTCCCTGAGATGGACAAGGACAACAACATGGAGGGAGACAAATCAGAATTTGTCGAACAAGGACAAGAAGAGGAAGGAGCAGACTATGTAATGTGGCTGCAAGACTTGTTTGTAGCAGTAGATAGATATGATCTCCAACGGCTCAAACTCTTATGTGAAGAGCACTTGTCTGAGAATATAGGTGTGAGCTCTGTGGCGTCTACTCTTGCTCTAGCTGAGCAGCACTACTGTCGTGGATTGAAGGAGGCGTGCTTGAAGTTTATCCAAGTCCAGTCTCTCCCATGTTTGGAAAAAGTGATGGCGACAGATGGCTGGGAGCATATAAGATTGACCTATCCCTCTGTTTTGAAGGAGTTTGTTTTCAAGGTTGCGTCCAATCAGGAGGACAAAAAGAGGAAGCACGAGGCGATGTAATGCAAGACTTGAAATAACACTATTATGCATATATGGGATGGGGTCCTCTAGATAGATGTTAGTGTGTGTCTTTCTTTTGTTTCCTCGTGCAATTAACCTATATGCTGAAGCAGAAAGATCCAACATATAGGCAAATATGGAGGTCTATAATATCAGTTGTAAGCCTCGACATTGATTTGTGCAAGTAACCTAGCTAGTCGTTTCTCTGTGCATTGTCTCATAAGTGTTACGTTGTGCCTTCCCTTTCAGGTAAAAAACCGTTTCCAGTTAATTTGGAGTTTGATGTAGATCTCGGTTTTGATACGAAGTATTTTTATAACTTCTAAGTAACAGATAACCACTGAAGCTAACAGAGGACCTCATGCTCAGTTCCAACGCTTATTTATTTGTTTAATCGAGACGTTCATATGGTGCTTGTTTGGTGTAGCTTATGATCTTCGCGAAGTAGGCTATGCTGCATTACTGATTGGATGAAATTGTGCTGATAATAGCTAGTAGACATGCACATTTATCTTTAGCTATGTAATCTGATATATCCCCTTATTGTTACATGCACCTAAATACTTGTATACTCAGCTAATTATCTTTTTTTTCATAGCAGTTTTAAGTTACATAAGGAATGTTTCCGAATCAATGAACAATTTTGAGGATCTGATCTAAAATAATGCGACTAGACAAGGGGAGTATGCTTTTATCTTTTTTGTACTTGTTTTCGCACAGCTGTGCTATTTTTCTACTGACTCTGGTGATTTATCAGTTCCATTAATAATAACTTTATTTTGTTTGTTGTGATTCTAAAGAATCATCTTAAATTTTACATCTAGCTGAAGACAAATTTCAAATTACTTCCCTGAACGAGTTTCCTTTTGAAATTTCTCATTGCATTCTTTCAAACTTCACATCCCGTTTGTTCTAATCTTGGCACTGTTCTTTGACGGGTGTTGGGCATAAATGTGCAGGGCTGCATCCAGTTATGTTGTGAATACAAGACATTTTGTTGTTCTAAACTAGAAAAAGCTTGTGCTTTTCTACCATTTTTTTTGCAGTTTAACAATCCTTGACTAGTACATGCAGTCCTTTTTAGTATGGTTTAAGTCAACTTGGAAATATGGAAACTTGTTTGTTAATGAAGAAATTGTATCACTGGAAATATGGTGTAAGTGTCTCACATTTTATGCCCTAGAACGTAACCAGAAAAAAACAAGAATGTATTTTGCTACGCAGAAGTAAGATGAAATTAGAAAAGGAAATTTCAGTTCATTTAGTTATTCTTGCATATGGCATGGTGTGTTTTGTCGGCTTTTAAGTATCATTTTGCCAGTTTGATAGTCATAACAATAACGCTATTGGAAAAATCCTTTGTTGACAAGGGCTTGCCTATGATGTGCTAGCCTTCTAGCCTGCTAGCTAAGTAGTGGACTGGAGTAATGGAGGTCTTTTTTTGTGGGATGGGGCTGTGATGTAGCTTGTCTATTTTCTCTCTCTTAATCCTTTTGTATAGTTGATTTACTGTGTTGATTTGTTGGTTTATTTGTGTTGTCTTGGTCAGTGATCACGACTTGCGATTGAGGTATATGAGCAAGATTGACAGGGATGCAAATTTTTGCCGTTGTCTCCCTGTTTGTTTTCCTTGTAAACTTAATCTGTTTTCGTGGTTTTGTCCATAAGGGGGTAACTGATGACAGTGCAACTTTTGGGACCAGGGCCTGAGGGTGTCCAAGTTCCTCGCTGTAGACGAGAGCCTGTTGGACCCGGCCATGGACTGCTACAATATCCTCTACGGGTATTGAATATCTGCTTCCATGTAAGCCAACATTGTTCAACTTCATTTTTAGAAAATTCAGTTTGAAGCAGTGTACTGTCTTGCTAATTGAAATTGATTTCTCAACCAAAAAATGCTACTATGTTTTGCATCTTGAGGGTAAATGAATCAAAAGTGCACTAACAATTGCCCTTGGTTGATGTATGATTGTTCTATTTAGGCCAACACTCCACCTGTTTGCTCTATCCCTTCCCTGCCTTATTCTTTCATCCTGTCTCCATTCAACCTGCTGAAATTAGCTGTCTAAATTAATGCACTTATCTCAGAGAGCTACCCGGGGTTCTGAAATTTTGGCATCTTTTCTTGCACAATAATTTCTGTTTCTTTAGAAACCCCAAATTTAGTTTTCACCTATAGTGATTTGCAGCAGTACTCTATTCTGCCATACCTGTCAAAAACCCAACTTTGTTTGCCTTCATGCAGATGTAACCTTTTACATTTTCCCCTGTTTGCAGTGCACCGTTGTGATACGTGCTCTCCTTAGTCTATCGAATTGATTCATTTTTGGTATTTCAACTCTTATCATTTTACAACCAAGATATCGCCTTATTTGGTCTACTGGCCTTCAGCCGTGGTTAGTGCTTTTCTGGTGCAAATGTTATTTTCTTCTTCTGTAAACACCTTCCTTTCCTTTATGCATGTGCTTCCTTCTCATCCACGCCCTTCCTCTGAAGCATGGCAACGCACAAATTAAAGAGCACTAAACAATTTCCCTTGGTTGCTGCATGATTGAGCTTACCTGTACTAGGAGTTAATGGCACCCGCAGTCACGCAACTCGTCACGTATGTGCACTTAAGTCACACTTCTCCAGAACGTGATTTTTTGGTCACACATCTGGACAAGTGGGTGCACGCAGGTCTCTGGGCCCACGTGTCAGTCCGTTTTGGACGGTAAATTTTCAGAAAACCCCCTGGAGTAATATAATTTTACAAAATGGTACAAAATTAGAAGGACCATTTTGCGAAATATCTAAAAATACAGGGGGTTTTCTGCAAAATTACTTGTCCATGTCAGCACTCCCGCAACGGAAAACGGTCTGACACGTGGGCCCAGAGACCACCGTGCACCCACTTGTCCAGATGTGTGACCAAAAAATCACGTTCTGGAGAAGTGTGACTTAAGTGCACATACGTGACGAGTTGCGTGACTGCGGGTGCCATTAACTCCTGTACTAGTATTAACAAAAAATATTTAGAGAACTCTGCTGCGTTTTTGTGAGTACATAATGACTGAATTTGATATAGGGTTCTCTATTCATATGTCGCCTCGCTTGCAGTTTTCTTAAATCTCAACCACATCAGTAAGCCTTTTCAATCAAGATCCAAACATTCCCGTCACAAAATCACTTCATATAAAACCTACAGATTAAATGTTCCACTGACATTTGGTACTAAATGTGCACCACCATAAAAGAGAGCAGTTTTCGGCTGGTAGTGTACAACTTCAACTGTGAATGTCAAACAACTGAAACTTAGCAATGTTTTGTGTCGATGTAATAGTGTGACCTTGCGCATGCAGTCATAGGCCGCGCCGACCACCGAGAGAGTGTGCGACACTGTGCCGGTGCCTAGACTACGAGAAGCTGACCCTCGAGTGTTCAAGGACCTGGCCAAGAACCAGCGGATCCCGCCGAGGATCGCCGTGCACTGTTGTCCTCGCCGAGCCCCGAACTCTCGTACCCATTGTCGCCGAACTCCTGTACCCATTATTGCCGACAGCAAGGTGGGTGTGGTGGAGGAGGCGGCGGAGGCGGCGCTGAGGCTAAACCTGTGGAGGATGGCGAGCAATTGGTGAAGTTGGAGATGACGTGCAAGGAGATGAGGGGACGACTCGAAGGTTTTGCTGTTGTCCGTGGTTGCTTCTGAGTAACTTCGCTGCTGTGGTGTTTATATCCAAAAGGGGTTGCCTTGGCTTGGTTGACACTTGACAGTGCAGCTTCTGGTCATACATACATACATACACCGATTGGTCTTGGTTTTTTCCCTGTCGTAACTAGTTTGATCGATACTTTCTCGACGCTGTCCAGAAGCTAGTGCATTTTATTACCGGAAGTACTCCTCTTTTTTGTAGCAATTGCTGCAGTACTGTGTTTTGTGCTCTCACAAGTGATTTACTGGCAGCCAGCAGCCCAGCAGCTATAGAACTGCTCGTACTGAATTGAACGGTTGAACCCAACAGCTCGCACAGATTATGGAGTACTACTTTTCGCCGCGAGCCTTCTTTCTATAGACTAGGGAAAGAAATCTTATACCGATGGCCTAATCCTATCTTCCCTTTTAAAAGGCCCAGCTCGCTTAGTTTTAATTCGCTGTCCGGTATATATATATACTAGGGGACTAAGCGCGGCTTTGCCGCGCCCGTGGATTTGAATTTTTTCGAATATCCTTTTAAAAAAATCATGTTGAAATATGAGTATTATTTGAATTCGGAAAGTTTGCGCTTAGAAGATTGTTAAGATTGTGGAAATTTGACGTATTGAAATGTGTTCATATTTGTATTCTTTTAATGCCTACGAAAAATGATCAGATTTGGAAGGTTTTCTTAAATTTTAGATTATGTAAATTTAAAATTTGAGTTGTAATGCTCAAATATAGATTTTAGAATGAATTTAAAGCTTGGTAATGTGTACATTCAATAATTATTTAGGCGTGAAGATTAGTGAAATTCTAAGAAGTTTGCGTTTGGAAGTTGTTTTGATCCTGAAATTTGTTAAAGTTAGGGTGCATTGAGTTATATTATTTCTTGTAATAAATTTTTTTGGTAACTGAAGTAGAACTTGTTGTTTTGTGTGTATATGAATATGTAACGTTTCGAATTGTTTTTCTGCGAGCCCTATAGTTACTGTAAGAAGCCATAATGGTTATTGTAATTTTTTTTTTGTTTGTTTAAGCATGCATGGAGATTTATTAGGTGTAAAGTCATCTTTGTCCCGAATATTTTGGTCTTGTATTTGTTTATTTTGAGTCGTATTTTGAACGTAACAAATTTTGCGGGTCCAAGTAGTTGTTGCAATTATTTGAAATCGACAATGGGTTATAATGAGAAGTTATATTTAGTTCTTGTTTTTTTAGCAGAATTAGAATTTGTTGCTTATATTTGTTTTGTGATTTATGGTCCGGAAGTTACAAATTTTACGTTTACAATATTTTTTGTAGTTATTTCAAATCTACAATGAGATGTTCTAAGAAGGTATATTAGTTATTCTAATTGTTTTTTAGTTGAATTAGAATTTGTTGATCTGTGAGTATCCGAATGTTGGAGATGATTTCATATAAGTCACATAATTTATATGAAAAGCTATAATGTGTGTTGTAATTATTTTTTAAAGTTGTTTAAACATTCATGGGGATGCATTGGTTCCGAAGATATATTTTTTCTGCAAATTTTGATATGTTTTTTGTATTTTTCTGAGTTGCATGGCAAAAGGTATGGTTTTTTGAATTTTATTTCTTTTCTGGAATTTTTGAAACCTTACATGTGGGACCCGCACGTCAGCCGCGCCACGCTGACGTCAGCCCGTGACGTCAGTGGGCAGCGGACCGGCCGACGCTGCCGCGGCACCGTCGAGCTCGCGCGGCGCGGCGGCGCACTCGCGCGAGGGCGTGGAGGCGCGGATCTGCCGGAGGACGTGCGGGCCGCGCGTGTGTTTTTTAATTTGAATTTGAAAATGGTGATGTTGTAAAGCAATGAAACTGTTCTCGGAATAGAGAATACGTGGTAGCGACTTCTGCCAGCAGAAAATGGAAAGTAAAATCAGGATGAAAAATATTGTACTGAGCTATAAGAAAGAAAACTTGGAAAACTTCTATAGGCATGCACTACTCGTGATGCCCAAACCACCATTCGACAATCACAATTAGATAAAGCAAGGAAGATGCCCAAACCACCATTCGACAATCACAATTAGATAAAGCAAGGAAGATGTACATGGACTTTAGTTAAGACACCACAGGAGCCACCCTATGCTGCACCAGTCTCATACTAATTTGTGCGTCAGAGCTTAACCTGCATACGTTCTGACATTAGTTAGGCAATATATTTCATTCATTTAAGTTACATAAGGCATGATACGACTCTATGAGGTATGATATGATGAGAGCTATGTTATTTTCAGAAACTACATGTATTTAGTTTTGATGCCAGAAGCCTTGAAAGTTTTCTACTTCACAGCTAGAGGCTGCCAGCACCAGTTCCAAATTGTTCCAAAATAAGACATCAAGTCAGCTCCAAAATAAAAAAATCATTGTGATATGGCATTAATTGAGAGGAAAACATCTGCTGCTTCATGTGACCGAGTAAGAAACCAAAAGGGATAATTTGTTCCTCATGTCTGATCATTTGGGCTGTGTTTTTTAACTACCAAAGATCTGACAAAATACAACATTTAGTGATGCACGGTTGTTTAATATAAAGCCAATACTTTGTCATTTTTAACAATCCCATGAACCATATGTTGATATTGTTCTTACCATTGCATCGTCCACCAAAGAACAATCAACAAAAGTATGAAAAATAAGAAAGACCCCTGTAAGGTCTATTTTTGTGAAATTGAACCATCAGGTAAATTGTCCATCGTTAGACTACGCCCTAGTGTGTAGAGAAATTAATTACTTCATGTAGCAACTGGAATTGCACCAAAATATAGTTAATTTATCAACTGGACTTCCACCAAAAGAGAATATCTAATCCTTTCTATGCGAACTTGAGGCACTAATCCCTTCTATCTGAACCAAAACCACTAATCCAAACATAAATCAACAGCATAAGAGGCAGTTCACAAGAATATCACTAACCCTTCTACACGTGTATGAAACAGGCGTTTCCAGCAACAGCAGCAGCCTACGCTGCTGCCTTCCCAAGGGATTTGTCCCTGCAATAATACATAAATCTTCTGAACACATTTAATCAATAGGTAAAAGAGAAAGTAAGCATAGATAGATTGGTCGAGTCTCAAGATAAGAAACCAAACATTTGGACACCTTCCGAAACAGGTGGCTCCGATGACATCTGCAAGTATGAAACAAAAATGGCAACCAGGAAAATGATTATATCCACACGCTAGGTAGAAAATAGAAAGTACACAACCAATTAGCTAAAATACCAACCCATAAGTACCTAATTACAATCCAAGCAGATATTTGCAGAATGTAAGCATTTTTGTTCTCGGTCTGCTTTGTCCATAGATCATTGATGACCATAATCCTACAGCAACAGAGGGAAACATGAATCAGGAATATAAGATGTTAACGAATGGAAGACAACAAAAGGAGAGTAAAACATATGGAAATATACCTAATGCTAAACCTCATATGTGCCAGCTAGGTACAAAAGAGAAGTATATAACCAATTAGCTAAAATGTGAAGCAATAGTATACGTGATTATGTGTCACCTAAACCTTTGCAGCATAAGCAATCTTTTTGTTGGTCTGATCAGTACATGTTGGACATATAGGAATATCCCTACAACTTAACCCATGATTTTTTGTTCTTGGTCTGCTAGCCATAAGAAATGAAACATATTTAAACCATTGTATGAAAAGATCATAGGCAAATATGGATAATTCCATGTTTCTGAAGACAATATGGAAATATATCTAGATCCTAACAATTATATCATGTGGCCTAGAGATGAAGAAACAGGGCATTCGGTCATTAATCAGCAATTTCTTGCACCATTCACAATGGAAAATACACGGTACTATGAATTATGCAAAAAAGAGCAGATATTTAGATACTAATAAGAAAAAGTAAACCTGTAATGTGTAGCATAGAAAATCAAACCTTCACACACGTTCCATATCAAGATTTTGTCGAATCTTCAACTTCCAAGCCTAAACTGATTCAATTAAGAAGTGAAATAGAGAATATTTAGCACAGTCAACAACTACAAAAGTCTGAAAGTTGAATCATAATAACTACATATCAAGTAAGAAGATTAAATGTATATACACGTACCAAGGTCTTGCCTGGTCCGGTCGTGGCCTGCCGCCGGCTCTATCTGACTACAGCATCTTTACACCTTCTTCCTCTCTCCCTGGCCAACCCTCAAGACAGCCCCGCCCGGTAGATTAATTTTCACTGAGATTTTGTCTGCTCTCGTTCTACATGCTCAAATAAACATACATGTACAGGATTAATAGATGCAATATATTTTATTAAATCTGGAAACATAGATATATATACTGTACTAATCAGTATAGGTAGATATTCCAGAAAGAAATTACCAAGTAGATGACGAAGCACAAAAAGATTTAATTTCCCCTGTAGCCTGGGACTTTCATCGAACACCTCCTAGGCATCACCTGATAATAATCTGCAGAAGCAAAGATGAGGAGGGAGGTCAGACCTGTGCTTTACGCAACCATTGTTGTCCTCGTGAGCTGCTGCTGGAAGATGAGGATTTTGGGAGAGAGAGAGAGGCAGAGGCATTGGCCAGGAACTCGAAGACGTCGCGGCCACCGGCCCATGGCTCGCCGTAGTTGCTGTGGTGCTCCTCCACCAGGAGCTCCCCGGGGCAAGGCAGCGCCGTGTGGTTGGTCGCCTCTTCGTCTGGGTAGTGAGAGATCCCGTGGTGCCTGCGGTGTATCCATGTACAACATTGAGATGCTAATTTCGCTTTCTGAAGCACATAGCATGGTCGATCTGATGCTTCACGGTAAGGGAATCATCAGAATCGAAGTGTATTGGTTTGGGGAACCACCTGTTTACCCCGAGGCCACAGACGACCGTCTCGGCCGCGTGCTCTGCTGGACGCCCGGCGGCGGAGGCGGAGGCCAGCGGCGAGGAATCGTGGCGATTCCGGGACGTTCCGGCCGTCCCGGGACGCGTACGCCGGCGATGACGGAGAGGAGGCCGCGGCGGAGCTCCTCATGTCCACAGATTTGAGCGCGGAAGCGTGTGGCGGCGGCGGCGCGCGGCGGAGGCGCCGGCGATTTCCGCGCCGCACGGGAGAGAGAAGGGGGTGGGGGGATTGTACGCGGCATTTTTGCGGAAAAACGTCTGGAATTTTTTGTAATTGCAGAAAGATCCTTCCCGGCTGTTTTTGGTGGACTGCGGGTTGAGTCGCGCATCTGCGAGAGGCTTTTGTGCAAAATTACGCGGCAACCGGCGGAACCGGGCGCGACCGGCCGTTGACCGGGGCGACGTGGCTCGCTGCGATTGGTCAAAAATCGCAGATGAACAGTACGTTGGATTAGAGGGCTACGTGGGCACATCCGGCCCGTCCGTCGCGCGGATCGGACGGCCGGATGTGGCCAACAGCGTATGATCTCTGATGCGACGACAAGATCCCATCGGCATGGTCTCCCGAGGCAAGCGCCGCCGTGTCCATGACCGGCTGAGCAACCTGCCCTCCTCCACTGCATACTCGCTCGCCTGAGGTCCCGGCAAGCCGTGCTGACAAGCTTGCTGTCCCGGCGGTGGAGGCTGGGAGTTCGCCGGCGAAGAAGGCCAGTGGGAGCGCTTCGAGGACTTCGCCGACCGCAAGCTGACATCAATCCCGCCCGAGATGCAGCTCGACGCCTTCATCCTGAACCTGGTTAGAGGCCAGGAGGCCCAGGACACACTATGCTACGGCTCCGTCGCCGTCGCCGCCGACAGGTGGATCCGCCGCGGTCTCCGGCATGTTCCGGCCGCCGTCGACGTCTGTGCTTCTCAGGAGGACACCATCCGCTGGCAGCCGCACGTGTCGTGCTCTCCCGTTTCGTCGGTCACCGGCTCTTGCGCCGCCGGCTTTACCCGCCGCCTCACCACGTTGCGCCTCGTCGGAGTCGGCAAAATCTACGATAACCCCCCCCAGTTCGCGCGCCTTCTATCACATGCCCCCCTTTGTGTCACTGACATGTGGGGTCCATGTCAGTGACACAAGGGGGCATATGATAGAAGGCGCGCGAACTAGGTGGGTCGGAGTCAACATCATGTACGATTTCGTGGGGCGCCTCGGCGAGTACTGCCCGGTGCTCGAGGATCTCCACGTGGAGAGGTGCAAGATGTGGATGCACGTCCTCGCCTCGCCTCGCCCACTCTCACGAGACTTGCTGTTGTCGACCCCCAGTTCTACGGCGTCGCCGCACCCTTCAGGATCACGGCTCCACGGCTCGCCTCCATGCGTCTCGACATCACTTATGATTATAATGGACAAGGCTACCGCGGAAACGCCGAATATCCGGAGCCGCTGGCAACGCTTGCAGTTGCTGAGGCGTCGATCCGGCTAGCGGAGACGAGCCTTGCTCGAGTACCACCCGGAAGGCCGGGGACACATCAGAAACGGCTTGAGTTCTTGAAATCTATGTGCAGCTTCCTGGCCCTCCTCCCCAACGTTGTAACCCTGCATCTATCAGGCTTCACAATAACTGTATGTATATTTCAGTCATATGTATGTTTCAGGCATTCGGAATTTGTATCCCTCGCATTGTGTATCACTATCATCTATATATGTTTCAGGCATTGTTGGATGAAGAATCCAAAGAATTTCCGGTGCTCCATAACTTGCAGACCCTGCTCTTAGAAGAATCTGATGTTGGACAGGAGTTTGATGCTTTGACAAGCATCCTCTGGAACACCCCTAACTTGGAGAAGCTTGGATTGCATGGTTGTAAGGTACTCCCTCCGTTTTTAATATAAGATGTTTTAGCTACCTCATATGTTGGCTAGGTGCAAACACAAATAAGTGTACATACACACTAAAACATGTCCACATACATCTAGATACATGTGAATGTGGACAAAAGGTAAAACATCTTATATTTATAAACGGAGGGAGTACGTTGTAATTAACATGGTACTTTCATTGGTTGCTTCAATTCTTTTTTGACACCCAACGGAGTCTTAGCCTGTAGCTAAAACGCCATAGCCCAACACTACTTCCTTGGTGCAAGAGCCTGAAATCGATAGAAATCAAGCTCCGGCAGGAGGACGCGCCTCATGTGGTTAAGGTTTTATCAGAAATCTCCAAGGGAATGCCGCCAGCGCAGTAGCTCCAGATCAAGACATCAAGTACATTTGTCTAGAACGTAATAGATTAAACCCGTTTAGAGATTCCAACTTATTGAATGTTTCCAATCGGTTGTAAGCAAGAAATAGATTGAAGAGGTTATGTCATTTTTTTGCGAATAACATACTGCATACGCTTGGAATTCGAGCCAACAAGCGCAGTACTGAAACATGGCTGGCCAGACTCGCTAAATTTGCAAGTCTGTTTGTTTAGCTCGGTAAACCTGCCAATGGGAAACATCATATCTTTTCTATACAATTGCTCATCATTATTCACAACAATCAGTAACAAAAAAAATGCGGGTAAAAAGGACCTTTATTAAGAAGATGGGGCTACAAGCAGCTCCTGATCTAGCGCCTGAATAACAACATTAGGGCCGGATCCGAGCCAAAAATCAGTTATATGCTCTGCTCTCGCTAAGTTAGCGAGGCGGTGACTAGCCCTAACCTCTGAAAGTCCACTTTTACAAAATTGCACTCTCTCAAGACTAGCTAAGTACTGAATATCTGAAACTAAGTTTAAGTGTGGCGAACGATCCAAGTTCGTGTCCCTAGCGGCTGCAACAATCTGAACACAATACAATGATGGGTAGCTGACAATCAGTAACTATATGACACCATCAAGTAATGCATAGTCATTAAACTATAACTAGTGGCAAGAATAGTTTTTGCTCCCAAGCTCCAGTGAACCTCCAATTTAAAAAATTCGAAAATCATATTTATAAGTTTTAAAAAATTCTGGGCGTAGCCAATAGTATATTCCACGAATGTGTAAAATATCAACACCAAATACTTTGTATTTTGGGCTATACAAAAATGACAAATTGTGGATCTAAATATGCCTATATTCAAATCTATAAGTTTTAACAGATTTTGTTATTTTTGTATAGCCCATAGTATAAATTATTTCAAGCTGAAATTTTGTATGTTTAAGGGATACACCATTGGCTACACCCTTGATTTTTTTTCATAATTTTTTGAAACTCGCAAATATAATTTTCGAATTTTTTTAAATGGAGGGTGCACTGGATCTCGGGAGCAAATAACACTTTCCGCAAGAATAGCTCACATATACTCCATCCGTTCCAAATTAGATCACTTCTGTTTGTGTATATGTGGATGTATCTATACTTATTACATGTCTAGATACATCTACATGTGGACAAATTGAAATCAACTAATTTGAAACGGATGGAGTACAAGAAACCATAATAATATAGGCGATAAACCACAACAATCAATCATCATAGCATATCGCAGGAATTATACACAATTATCAGGAGCATTGCAAGACAAATTGACTAACCACAAGCCATAAGTACTAAAAAAAATCCACCTAGCAGTCCACGGTTCAATAGCTTAGCTTAACAATCCAATATTCAAACGTGTCACCCAACCCTAGACGCTGCCTAGAGCAATTTCCACGCTAACATCCCGGTCCCCCTACTCTCTTCCGTCCTTCAGCACGTCAGCGGCCAGAGGAGTGGGAAATCGACGCATCTTCCATCCTAGTCTACCAACTACGTTTCTCTTGTAAGTCATTATTCCCTTCGGTTTGTGTCTCCCAAGCGGAATCGACGAGGCTACGACGGCGTTGATGCGTTGGAATAAAGTCTCTTCGCCCCCTCACTACCTCGAGCGCATCCAATTCGGCGTCAACGAAGGGCATGTGAAGGTTTGTGTTGTCAGATCGGTTGGTTCAATTCAGATGTTGACAGTTGGTGTGTCTAAAAAGGGGAAAATTGGCTGGTTATTGGCGTGGCGACTTTGATCTCTTCTTTCGTTCTATTCTGCGGCAATTTATACGATACTTTTTGAATACCAGGACACCATGTGATGTAGACTTGCAACTAGCTGATTCCTCTACCAAAAACGTATTAAGTAGAGCAGATAATGTTATGATTGAATTGCACCTTACATATGTTCCCCTGGATTTTATTTTATTATGATTGAATTCTCCATGTCTTATAACTTACATGAAACCATCATGAGTACAATCATTGATTTCAAATAAGGAAATGTGAAGTACTCAACTCGACGTGGACCGGCAAAGGCAAACTCGACAGAGCCACGTGTGCCATCTTACCGATGCACGCTGACACCGTCAAGCAAGTCATCTGTGCCGCCATGGTTTGGTCGTGGCGGCGCCACCTCTATCACATGGGAGCGGACATATTGAGGGGGCAGGAGAAATGTGTTTAGAGCATCTCCACGGGCTCCTCTATTGTCACCGTTTATTTGGTTAGAAACTGACTCACGTGGTCCACGTGGAGCAAGCTAGCAAGATGGCCGGCCGCTGGCCACATAGGCACAACAACACGTCGTGGTCGGGGTCGGTGCTCAAGGACCGATCACGACGTTTCATTTTCTTACCCAGCGTCAGCCTAGAGAGGAAAGTATACTAGTAATACTTTTTCTGACGTCAGCCAAGAGAGGAAATTATCGACAGAGTCGACATGCACTTTCCTGATGGTTTTTTTCAAGAATTAATACTTTCATCGTGGTTTTGTGCTTAGCAATGTAAGCATATATATGCGCCAACATGTCTGGCTGGCTGGGATCAGGCAGTAGCTGCTCCACCACTTTACATCCCCTCGATCAATCCTCAACTTTATTATTAAATAGTTAAATATTCAATAAAATCATTTAAGTAATAAAATAAAAGAGAAAATTCCAATAAGTTTAAAATTCCATATTTGGGGTTTTAAAATAAAAAGCATCTCATCTTATACATAATAGCATGAAATTGGATCTTTAACTATTGTCTTGACAATGATGCTAATTTTGAGAACCTAGGGTCACGAGTCATCGAAAGCTTTATACTACCTATCACTCTCAGGGCAAGTTCATTGTTTGCTCATGTCCACTTTGAAGTATTTTTATCAAAGTACTTGCAATCTATTTATACACCTTATTACCTGCATTGAAATAAATTGCTATTTTCTATTATGAATCGTTTATATGTTTGGGGGGCAATGTAACCACGAAATGATTAATGTGGTGGAGATTCCATCGTGCCGGGAAAGTATTCACCTAGGAGTAATAACAAATGCCGGTAGCTATCCAACGCCATATAGATAGTGTCAACAAAAGGTCTACGATAGATGGGCAAGTCAGAAATATCTTCTTCATTTCAAATATCCTCGAACGACTATGCCTGGTTTGGGTCCGTTGCAGCGGCCAACAGTGGGAACATGTATACTTCCCACCCTGCGGGGTGAAGGTATTAATATCTTGGGAGTTGTGATGTGCAAATTGGTCGATGTAGCGGCTGCATCACATTGGATAGATATGTGGGGTCGTGGAGAAGAACTCGGCATGACTTGAAGATGAGCTAGAACACACCAAGGAGTGTGACAAGACCAACAAGGCTACATTCATGTTCTAGGAAGGGACTACGGTCACAACGGGAAAAGAATACGATGAGATTCTCATGACCCGTGGAGACTTGTGGACATAACTAAAACTCGACTTTTGAACAAATGTTTACGAAAATTTGTAACATCAACATCTTTATATATATCCATCAAACATACACAGTGATGTTTAATAAACTGAAAATGACCACGTCCAAATTACCATAAAGTAACACTGGCCTATGATAGTTTTTCTCAGGTGCCACGGTTGCATCCTGCCTGGTCGACTAGCCGTATCATCACCGCACTAACTTCAGCTGAGATCGCCATCGCATGGCTTCTAATCCAACCCACTGGCACCTCATGATGGGCATATTTCCCGATCCCGAATCCTGAATCCCGAAAATCCCGATCCTGAACCCGAATTACCCGAACCCGACAATCCCGATAGAATTTCGGGAAGGTGATCTGATTTCCCGAATTAATCTTGGGAAATTCGGGAAGGTAATCTAATTTCCCGAACAGCCCGAATATCCCGAAAGCCCAGCAGAAACGAGACAAGCCCAGCCCTTCTGGCCCAGCTGAAACGCCACAATCCACTAAAAGAAAACAAAATTTTCTCAAAAAAAAAAACTAAAAGAAAACAAAAAGAAACGCCACAAGCCCACAAGGCCACAACCCTAGCGATCCACTCCCGCACAAGCAGGGCACGACCACGATCCACTCTCGCGGGACCGCGAGGCGCCAGCCGCACGCTCGCTCGATCCACCGGCCGCCGGCCGCCGCCGCTCGACCTCAGCCCCTCAAGCCTCCCCCGACCATCGTCTCCAAGTACTCCTCCAGCGGTCCAGCCTACCCGAGTCAGCACGCCGTCGATCCGCCGTCCGCGGGCAACGGCCAGAGGCACCAATCAGAGGGCTGCGGTCGGTAGGCCCACGCGGGCAACGGCCCGAGCCCGACATCCGGCTCGAGTCCGACCCGCGCCCGACTCGATCGATCGTCTACCAGATCAAATTGGATTATCCAAGTCAAGGCCCTAAGGATGACTCCAACGGGGCGACGCATCGAGTCCGCGCGCATCCGTTCGTGTCCGCGAGGGCCAAAAACACGGCCCAACGGGGCGACGCAAACGGACCGCGGTCCGTTTTTTTGGTCCGCCGCGACGCATCCCTGGCCCAAATTTGGGCCACCGATGCGTCGGCCCCGGACGCGAAACGGAGCTCTTTTGTGTCCTCCCCTGGTCCGCTTTTGGAGGCAAAATCCACAGTCCAGACCTACCCCATGGCCGCCGCCGCCTCCAGGATCGCCAAGGCCGCCGCCAAGACCGCCGCCGCCGCCGAGAGCCTAGAGCTGGCCGACGACGCCGCCGGGCTTGCTCCCCGGCTGAAGAAAGTGAAGAAGGAGCTCACGGAGGAGCAGAGGGCCAAGGAGACGGCCAAGCGGGGCCAACGGAGGAGGAGGCTGAAGCAGGATAGGCTCGACGCCGCCGCCAGGGCCGCCGCCGAGGAAAAGGGCGACGACGACAACGCCGACCTCGTGACCAAGACCGCGACAGCTGCCCTCCTCCTCATTGGACTTACCCCGTCCGCGGCGGCGGTTGGGGTAGCGACTGCGGCGGCGGTCGGGGTTTCCTCTACCGCGGCCAGCTCCAACGCTTCCACGACCCGACCTCCAAGGTCGAAACCGCTCGCGACCGCGCCATCTCCTGCGCACGGGTTCGTCCCTGGAACCATGCCGCCGCGGGTTTCTCCTACCTCCGACGAGTCGGTCGAGGTACCTGCCCTCGTTCTCAACCCGCCAGTGGTCGCCCCCGCGCGTAACCTGTTCGGCACTGTGCCCACGCCATCGCCGGGTGACCCCAGGTACTACGAGGAGGACGATGACCCCTACTACGGGGAGGACGTCCTCCAGGACATGGTCTGCGACAACACCCAGTACGACGGCGACGACTACAATGCCGGGGATGATGAGACTCTACCGACCGGCCCCGATGTGATCAACATCGATAATGAGCCGGTCTTCAACGAGCTCGATGAGGAAGAAGGTCAGCCAAAGAGGCGCCTCGTTCACCACCGCTGAAGACATTCTCATTTGCGAATCGTGGATCGAGGTTGGAACCAACCAAATCATCGGGGCCGAGCAAAAAGGGTCGGCATTTTGGGGCCGGTTCACCAAGCGCTACAACGAGGGCCGAATCCTTCCGCCCCGGAACATTCTGACGCACCGGACCGAGTGTTCAATCTCTAAGAGGTGGAACCACATTCAAGAGCAAATGAGCAAGTTTTGCGGCGCCGTTGAGCACATCGAAAGCCGGCCGCCGCAAAGTGGCTATGGAATCAAGGAGCTATACGCCTCCCTCAAGAAGGCGGGACAAGCGGGACATCTTGGTGTTGACAAGGGAGAGGGCACAACGGAGAAGGAGAAGGACGGGAGGCCAAGGGGGAAGAACAACTCCAAGGCCGAGCAGAAGCGCGATGCAACGACCCTTGCGTTGCAAGAGACTTTGAGCGGGTTCCTATCCCAAAAGGATAAGACCCGTGACAAGAGGGAAGAGAGGAGAGAAAAGGAACGCCTCGAGAGAGAGGCGGCTTCGAAGCTCTACTTCGAATTGCAAAAGAAGAGGCTTGACATAGAGGAGGAAAACGCTCGGACCCGGGCGGCGGAGGTCGAGATCAGGGGCAAGGAGGCCGAGGCAAGGACCAAGGAGGCCGACGTGAAGGCCAGGGAGGTGGAGCTCAAGGCCAAAGACCTTAAACTCGCCCTACGCGCCGAGGAGGCCAGGATCATGGACATGGCCATCTCCACCTTCACCCCTAGGAAGAAGGCCTACTACGAGAAGAAGCAAAGGCAGTACATGGATCAGGTTTGATCTATTCTCGGTCCCTTCTACATATTTGTGTTGAACTATGGCCAACATGGCCGGAAAAACATGGCCGGTGGCCGAAATTTGTAATATTTTGGGCACACCTGGGGATATGGCCGATGGCCGCAACTTGTAATGTTTTGGGCACACCTGGGGACATGGCCGATGGCCGCAACTTGTAATGTTTTGGGGGCGTGGAAACGATCATGCCCGAAAATGATCAAAATGATCAAAAACCCTAGCCGGGCGGACTCAATGCGTCGGCCCGTTGGGGGCAGTGGCCGGAAAGGGGCGGACGTGGGCCGGACATGGGTCCTTTTGGCGACGCAAACGGACCAAACGCGGACCAAACGCGCGTCTGTTTGCGTCGCCCCGTTGGAGTCATCCTAACGACAAATCGACAGACGAAGGCCAATCCAAACGCGAGCAGGTTACTTTTACAGTTTCAACCCCCGCCTTTCCAGAAATTGACCTCGGCCGAGGGATCTCGTCGTGATCTCCCCGGCGGCCTGTCGGCGACGAGGATGTCGTCCAACGCGCGGCGCGGGCACCCGTCGCTGCAGAACGGGGACGGGCGGGAGGAGGAGGAGGACTACGACGAGGAGGAGGAGGGGGAGGGGGCGGAGCCGGAGGAGGAGCCGCGGCTCAAGTACCAGCGGCTGGGCGGGAGCGTGCCGGCGATCCTCTCCACCGACGCCGCCGCCGCCATCGCCGTCACCGACCGCGCCGTGCTGCTCGGCACCCACGACGGCACCCTCCACATCCTCGACTTCCAGGGGAACCAGGTACTCCTCCTCCTCGTGCGGAATTGGGGCTTCGTGGTTGTGGCTCGCCCGTTGGATCGTCCCCGGGAGCTTTCCTATTAGCTTCTGCGGACCCGTAGCATTGGCGTACTGTTTCGTACTGCGAAACTACTAGCCAATTGTGTAGGAGGCGTTGTGAAAGTGGAAAATTCAGGGGCACGTGTAAGCTTAGATCGACGAAATTTAGAGGGACTATTACTTGTGATGCCATATGCTGAAATTATCTTCTCTTATTAGGGTCATAGGCTAAACTCTGAACTGAGTCTTCTGAGGTAAATGTGCTAAAACAAGGATTCAGATAGCTGTGTGCGCCAAAAGCTTCTAGCTAACAAATATATATTGGAATGCATCGAGGTTGCTGCTAGCTTCATTATGGCTTGTTATCTGAAAATACATCAGCTAATGATCATGTTGCCGTAAGTCGGGATAAGAAAACTTAGCTTAACGCTTGTCGTGGAAAGAAAGGGTTCATGGAAATTATGTAGAGAAAAATAGTATTAGTATGTATAATATGTAAAGTGAAGCATGTGCTCTGATGCCTTCGTCATCCCATGTAGATTCTATCACTACAAATGCCATATCCTTTGTGTTGATACTAATCTATCATCATTATGGATTATTATCTGTAAAAAACATTATGGCTTGAGTCATGCTACATTTAATTGGTTGTAATGATCATGTTGCCCTAAATCTGAATGATAAAACTTAGCTTCACTGTGGTCTGTGATATGTGAAGTGAAGCCTGTGGTCTGATGCCTTCTTCATCCCACATAGATTTTATTTCTACAAATGCCATATCCTTTATGTTTATACTAATCTATCTTCATCCATTCTTTTCTATATGTTTCGTAGTCAAAGCAAATTGCTGCTCACACGGCAACCATTAATGACATCAGTTTTGAAGACCGTGAATACATAGGAAGCTGCTCAGATGATGGCACAGTAGTTATAAGCAACCTCTTCACCGATGAGAAGCTCAAGTTTGAGTACCATCGGCCCATGAAAGCAATTGCTTTAGACCCTGACTATTCCCGAAACTACAAAAGGTTTGCTACAGGTGGTTTAGCAGGTCAAGTACTTGTGCTGACAAAGAAGACTTGGGGAGGAGGCTATAACAAAAAGGTACACTTTGGATTCTTGGGATATAATATGATCTGATGGATCAGTGAGCTCTAATGGCCGTTGCCTTGTATCCTTATCTTATAGGTTCTACGTGAGGGTGAAGGACCAATCCATTCTATGAAGTGGAGGGCAGATCTTCTGGCCTGGGCTAATGATGCAGGGGTGAAAGTGCATGATATGAAAACGGACAGAGGAATTGCATTCATAGAAAAACCAAAAGGAATTCCTCGACCAGAAGTTTTACTTCCTCACTTGGTCTGGCAGGTGAGTAATGTTTTGATTGGATGTAACTAATCTGTTTCAACCAACTATGTGACTACGGCTCAGTTGGAACATCTCAATCTAGTCAAGTAGACAAAAAGTACTGTAAGGTGCAAAAGAAAAAAAAATCACGAAGAATTGAAAGCTTTTGCTGATGTATGCAATAATGGGTCATAGTTTCCTTCCTCTGTAGTCCGGGTCAAGCAGTTTAAGACAAAGGATGTTAACCAAAACAATAATAATAATAATAATAATAATAATAATAATAATAGCGTATGGGTGGAACATATTGTTTGTTATGTTTAGGAGCATGATGCATGCTTTGATTTATGAGGAATAAGGATATATGCACCTTACCGCATATCATATGCCTTGTAGGATAGATTAAATGGAAACTGTACATGCTGCATACTGATTGATCTTTCAATATGTAGGACGATACAGTGTTAGTTATTGGGTGGGGAACAAGTGTCAAGATTGCTGCCATTCGAGCAGACTCTCAAGGGCTCAATGGATTGCAAAGGAGTACTTCTGCAGCAATTTCTGATAAGTATGTTGATATAGTGGGCTCTTTCCAAACAGGCTACCACATATCTGGGATTGCTCCATTTGGCGATCTCTTGGTTATGCTTGCATATATCCCGGAAGAGGACGACAAAGATAAAAAAATTAGTACTTCTGCTCCTTTACGGCAGGTAACCAGCACTGCTTGTCCTCATATTACCCTTTCACTCATTGATATTTCCGTTATGTTCGGAAAATTCTGTAGGGAACAGCGCAGCGTCCAGAAATACATCTTGTATCATGGAAAAATGATGTGGTTACTACCGATGCTTTGCCCATTCATGGTTATGAGCACTATGAAGCAAAGGATTACACTCTTGCCCATGCACCTTTCTCAGGTTTGATGGACTGCTCAACTGTGAATGGTCATTTCTTCATTTTCACTAGAACTTCTATAGCGAAGGAACCCTTACTAGTTTTGCAATCCAGGAAGTAGCAATGCAGGTGGACAGTGGGCTGCTGGTGATGAACCTCTTTATTACATCGTGTCTCCTAAGGATATTGTGGTAGCAAAGCCAAGGTTTGTTAAACTATTGCAAAACTGGAGCTCATATTAGCCCCTTGTGCTTTACAATTTCTAATTAAATAAGGCAACGATTTATACAGCATTATTCTTTCTGAAATCGTGGTGATCTTCATTGGCAAAGTTTCTCTGATTGTATGTGCCTTCTAATTAGAGATACTGAAGACCATATTGCGTGGCTTCTTCAACATGGTTGGCATGAAAAGGCATTGGCTGCAGTTGAATCAGGCAAGGGAGGACTGAGCTTCGTGATGAGGTAAAGTAGCTATCTGAGATTTAATTATTCTGGAGTATGGTAAATATGGTATGCATCTGCATTATCTTTCTGATAATTAGGATGCCTTATTTTGTTTAGGAACCTGGAAACGGGCATTCTTATAATTGCTTGGGTTCACTGGATTGTTTAGTTGATATGCAGCCTAACCATCTCATCGGAAAATAATGACACCTCTGTCACCAAGCAATAGACACTTTTATTCAAAATGTCTCACATTAAACATTCTTATACAAGATCTTTAAACCTTTGAGTGCATGAGCTACAGTGACCATAGTAACGGAATAGATATATATGTAGAAATACCTGCTCGCCTGAATATGCGGGCAATTTTTAGGAAGGGCTGCTCCAACTATGAAAGCGAGATCCAACTGCACAAGTGATTTTTTGAAATAAAAAAGTACATGAGGAAGTACTTGAGTTAGTAAATTTTGTTTGTTTCACTTTGTATTTAGGTGGGCTCAAGATACCTTGATCACCTGATAATTGAAAGAAAATACGCTGAAGCAGCACAACTCTGTCCAAAGATACTGCGAGGATCTCCTTCAGCATGGGAGAGGTGAGAAAATATGTAGTTACACATTTTCACCTAAGGTGTAAGTTTTTCATGGGCATTATCTGTGTTAATTGTACATGTTTGATGTGTAGTAACCAGAACTTCCTTCTCATAGGTGGGTCTTTCACTTTGCTCATCTCCGCCAGCTTTCTGTGTTGATCCCTTACATTCCCATAGACAATCCACAACTGAGTGATACCGCTTATGAGGTGCCTGTGCTATTTTTTTTTTTTGCTCTTTCCAACCTATCTATTTGTAATGATGTACTGATATGGTTTATGTAGGTTGCCCTTGTAGCTTTAACTACCAATGCGTCCTTTCATGAACTTCTCTTGACTACAATAAAAAGCTGGCCACCTTCATTATACTCTGCTTCACCAGTGATATCTGCCATTGAGCCACAGCTCAGTTCCTCATCGATGACTGACCCGTTAAAAGAGGTGGTCAGAAAATGTTTATTCGAAGTTGAGAGACTGTACATTATTTATTTGAGCTGCAGATTGATATCCTAGTTTTTTGTCTGCATTGTAGGCTTTAGCTGAACTGTATGTGATCAATAGTCAATATGAAAAGGGCCTTTCTCTCTTTGCTGAAGTAAGTACATCCTAAATTGTAGTCAACAGCTTCATTCTACATTTATGTTAAAAAGAGCATTTGCTGTAGTTTCGTTTTCAGCACATGTCTGTATTGCTAAAACCTCATTTTGTGCAGCTCCTGAAGCCTGAAGTATTTGAGTTCATCGAGAAGCATAACTTGCATGATGCCATTCATGATAAGGTCTGGTGTTAGGATTCCCAACCGGATGATAAAAATTATCACAAGCACCATATTTTTAGTTTGTATTTGTGGCTGAATTTTGTGGAATTTAGTTTGGCCATAAAGCCTAGTCTGTTGACTAATTTTGAGCTACTCATATATACGT
Organism: Poa pratensis; assembly: GCA_947311845.1. NCBI lineage: Eukaryota > Viridiplantae > Streptophyta > Magnoliopsida > Poales > Poaceae > Poa > Poa pratensis. The sequence goes on from CAMZMU010000107.1 coordinate 44,127,113, forward strand.
TCTTCTGCATAGCGAAGAATGACAAAGTCTTCCCCATCCTCCACTTAACCTATTGTTCTTATATACATTCTGCAGGTTGTCAATCTAATGATATTAGATAGTAAGAGAGCAATTCACCTATTGATCCAAAATCGTGATATCATTCCCCCATTCGAAGTCGTGGAGCAATTGTTGCATACTAGTAAAAGTTGCGACAAGAAATATTTATTATATCAGTATTTGCATGCTCTCTTTGAGGCAGACATTCATGCTGGAAAAGATTATCATGATATGCAGGTATTTGAATTCGCATTGACCATACTATCTCTTAAATATTCCCTACCTGCTCATTCTGCCTGTCGCCCCTATTTTGTACCTCTAGCTTGTGATATGACACAAACTAGTAACTCCAAACTATCTGTGTCAGCTGGAGCTTTATGCAGATTATGAGCCAAGGATGTTACTACCCTTCCTTCGTACCAGCCAGCATTACAAGCTTTACAAGGTCCTACTCCTACTACTATAAAGTTTCTTAACAAATTTGTTTTTTCATTCATTACAATAACAATGATGTTTGGTTATTTTAGGCATATGAAATATTTAAACAAAGGGAACTTGTCAGGGAGCAAGTTTTTGTTCTTGGTCGTATGGGAAATGCTAAGGAAGCACTTTCTACGATTATAAACAAACTGGAAGACATACAGGAGGTTCCAATCCAACTATCTTAATTTTCTTATGATATCTTATGTTGTGTTAACCAACTTCAGTCTACTAGACTGGATTACAGTAACATAAAGTTTGAACTGTGTGCAGGCTGTTGAATTTGTTACCGAGCAACGTGATGATGAACTATGGGAGGAACTGATAAAACAATGCCTCAAAAAGCCTGAAATGGTAATTGAATGAGATTTATGTTTAATCTTCATGTGATGAGACTGATACCATTATGTATCTTATGTTATCTGTTGTGACTTGAGCAGGTCGGGATGCTGTTGGAACATACTGTCGGCAATCTTGACCCTCTGTACATTGTCAATTTGGTTCCAGATGGGCTAGAAATACCTAAGTAAGTATGTCCCGCGAAAGTCTATTTCGTCCCAGATCACAAGATTAATCCTACGAAATATTATACATGACAGAAACCTTAGAAAATCAATTTCTTCCATCAGAACTTACCAACAGTTTGTGAAAGTATTACCTATGACCATTATATGATTGTACTAAAATTGCAGAATCCGGCTGATAGACACCTTTTCCTAAAAAAACTGACAAGGCACCTCAGTTGTATCCGACAACCATTTCAATTCCTGGTTCAAGTAATTTACTGACTATTCACACTTTGATAGATTGCGGGATCGGCTTGTGAAAATTGTAACAGACTATCGAACAGAAACTTCACTGAGGAATGGATGCAACGACATACTAAAGGTCAACTGTCTCCATTTCACTCACCCTGGTCTATCTGGCACCATCTTAAACATTTGCTGACCCTGCCTTCTGCAGACGGATTGTGTTAATCTTTTGGTTAAATACTACCAAGAGGCTCGACGTGGAGTCTGCATGGCAACCATGGATGAAGAGGCACATGGAGCCAGAGTAGACGAAGGATCTTTACGAACAGGCGAGAGATCGTTAAGTTTACGTTCTTTAGAGATCAAATCCAGAACGAGATGCGGCCCTCGATGCTGCTTGTGCTTCGATCCTTTGTCTATCCAGGACTTCTCTGTCATTGTGTTCTACTGCTGCCACGCGTACCATCAGTCTTGCCTCGAAGGCGGGTTGGACTCGATGAAATCAAAGAATAGTACCCGGGACAGCGATGAAGACTCCGACGAAGATGGTTCCCCCTCGGGCGAGTCTAAGATGCGCTGTGTATTGTGCACTACAGCTGCCTCATAAGTTATTGCTCACTGAGCGGCCATATCCTGATGTGTTGTGTTGTAAGTTTTGAGCCTTGTAATTAGTATGCTCTTTTGGGGTGATACATATGTAATTATAGGCTGATTCTTTGAGGGGAGTTGTGTCCTGGGCATGAGTTTTCTGTAAATTTGACGCGCCAGATGACTTGAGCAGAGTTGTACGGCATTTTTTTTCTTAGTGCCACGCTTGCCAGATCATCAGAAGTTGTTTTTTAAGAGAATGAGATAAGCAATTCCGATCGTTATTTTTTTGTAAAATGTAATTGTCTCTTCGCACTGCAAAACTGGAGCAGAGCATTGTTATTTAAACTTGTGATTTATGTTGATGCACTTCCATCTCATGTTCTGAAGTGTAGCCTTTAGCCTGAGGCAGTCAGTTTCTTTCTGAGACATCAGATATGCAACACTCTGATTTAAAGGTACTAATTCAAACTATAATAAATGACATTTGAGTAAACTGTGAATAGAAACCATGTAAAAGTAACTGGTGTTCGACAGTGTGTGCTTTCTTACAACAAAAAACACTATCGTACCCTATTTACTTGCTAACATACCAGTAGCATAACCCATGGTATTATCTCAAGAACAGATAAACTAACATAACCAAGGCTGAAAGCTGACGGTTTTCCATGCAACATGTTCTGCTCTGAAGTCTAAACACTGCTCCCTTTGGGATCTGGGCATGTCACAATTCCCCAGTTTCTCCTCACTTCCTCCAGATCTTGATGGAAGTGCTTCTCATAGTACACAGACATCAAATCTGTAGCCTTGAGACCTGCCTTGGTTGCCCATGGGAAATAATGCTGGAAAAACAGTTTTCTCTGTTTCTCACTGAACCTTGCAGAGCCCCCGACGACAGAGAGCATGCACATTGGGAGGAACATCTGCTCAAACTCGATCACCTTGAGCGCAGTCTCGCCAATCAGGTTGGTCGGAAGGCCAAACAGCACGTGCCAAAAGTCATGCACCTCACGTGCGCGGGTCGCAACGAAGGCGAGGTCATCAGTCTCCATGAAGCGAACTGGCGGGCGGTCGTCTGGCGAGAAGTTCCTCGATCCCATGAACTGAGCGTAGGCAGCACCGAATGTGTTCTCAGGCATGTCCCATGCACGGGAAACCTGTGTGGATATAACCCGAGGACGCTCCAAAAGAATTTCCTGTAGGAACAAGCTATTTTAGTTAGACTGGGAAGGAAGTCCATAGAAAAATTGATTGAATTGCATCTTCAGTTTGCCATGAGTACGCAAATTGCATGGGATAGGCAAAAATACAGAACACTTGCATCATATGATATAATAACATTGGCATGTCTAAATTGTTCAGAAACTGAAGGAGTTAGACTCCAGCCGACACGGGGAACTAATGTGGAAATTTAATCCAATGAACAATACCGTGATAAAAAGAAGCGATCTAAAACGAATTATTCATATAAACCATGCATTCCTATCTAGTCTTTCATGGGTTACATCTACTCCAAAACAATCTGACTCTACAACAATTCTACCATGGGTGAATCACCAGTTGTTGATCATTACAAAATTTGACATGATATTACACCTATAACAATCTGAAAAATGTCAAAACATGTCCGACTCTGACAAGAGGAGATATTATGGGTTTACCCTGCCTTCATGACTGTTCTTCATGCGCTGGAGCACACGCTCAAATGCCGGCTTCCCAGCTGTCTCCCCAAGTGCAGCTATCAGATCAGCTCTCTTAGGATCAAGCAAGGCCCCAAACGCGGAACCAACTGCAACAGCCGCCTGTTGCCAGCCCTTCAGATTTACGCGTGCCGCCAACATGATGCTACGAACACCAAGACGCAGAAAGTGAGAACTCCACAATCGAACATCACACTGGTAGCCTTTTGACAATTTACAACATGACACAGTCTGATATCATTATAACTCGGCGCTAATGACTACAAGACGCATTAGTGCATTACTAATTTGCCAGATTGGCACATACAAATACAGCATAGGCTATGTAGTTGCAGTGACGGGCGCCGAATGCCAATTCGTTGAGGCATTTCATCGAACAGCTAGAGGGCGTGATCCCGTACAATGGTTCGTCAACGCCGTACGGCCTGCTCTCGGCTCTCCCCGACCATATTGATCTATTTCCTCTTGGGTTGTGGCCTTGTGTGGCAAAATCCATCAAATAAGATTAGCAGATCGACCAAATCTAGGCATACCTTCCGATTTTCCTAATGCTGATGCTCTGCTCGGGCCTCGGGCGGCCGGCAGCGGTGGCCTAGCCGAGCGGGCGGAGGCGGCGAGGGGGTGGGCCGGCGACGGGGAGAGACGGCGAGGGGCAGTGGCGACTGGCGAGGGGGAGGGCGGCCGCGACAGCTAGGTTTCCTCCATGGCTGGCGAAGTGGCGAGTCGAACAGAGGAGCGCATCGAGAGATACAGAGACGAGTTCGGGCGTTCGGCGCCTGCCTCGTACGGGCCTAGCGCTTAACTAGAACTGGGCTACATATGCTGGGGTCAAAAAAATTCCCAGAATTCGCGAGAACCGAGAGGAATGCGAGTAAAATGATACCTTACGAGAGATCTCGGGCTCCCGACGCGGCAGGCCGGCGAGGGATAGAGCGTCGCCGGTGTCTGAGAGGATGGCCGCGCAGAAGAGGCGTCGGCGTGGAGAGTTTTTGCAACTAGTCCTGGGCCCAGCGCCACGTCCACGTGAAACGAAAATTGCAAACACAACCCTCCGTTTATTAAGGTCGCCTCGCCCAACGGCCAGAGTCCAAGCCATCATCTACATGGCGATGGCGGCGCCGGGAGTAGCCGCGGCATCCCGCTCCTGCTCGCTCGCCTGCTCTCCCCGACCAACGCGGCCTCCTTCGTGCCCGCCGAGACGGAGAGGGCCCGCTCCGCCGCACGCCTCGGCGGAGGCTACGATAGAGGTACGCGTCTGCACGAACCGCACGTGCGCTCGCCAGGGCGGGCGGGAGGTACTCGTGGCGCTGGGGGGCCTCGCGCCGCCCCCGCCGCGCGTCGACGTGGCGTCCTGCGGGTGCCTCGGCCGCTGCGGCGCGGGGCCCAACGTCGCCGCCACCGTCCCCGGCCGCGGCGCCGCCGTGTTCGCCCACGTGGGCACGGCCGCGCGCGCCGCCCGGCTCCTGGAGCACCTCCTCGGCGCCGCCGAGTTCGACGCGGACGCGGGGCTCGCCGCGCTGGCGGTTCGGGAGAGGGCGGAGGCCGCCCTCGCCGAGGGGCACGCCGCCCAGGCGGAAGCCCTCTTCACCGAGGTGTGTGAGTACGACGACGCCGTTTCTGACGAGCGCCCTTGCCTGCTCTGTGTTTCATTTCTCTTCAGAATTCAACGAACATAGCTGCACTTCCCCTGTGTTGCGTTCTGACTATGAGTTGTATGAAATGCAGAGTTTAGGAATGAATGCTCCCGGTGGATTGCATCTGGTGTACGGAAGCAGGTCTGTTCCGCTGAATTTGGTTGCAGAGCTAGTGTCAATGTGTACTCTCACGAGCTGGGGTGTGACATTTGGTGGCAATTGTGCAGGTGTAAGGCGAGACTGTCAACTGGGGATGCCGCTGGTGCGCTTGCTGATGCTGAGGAGGCAGTGAGGATAGCTCCCAAATTTCCTCAGGTATTATCAGTTCAGTTCACTTGTAAATTGAAGTCCTTGTCTTGTTATTTATGCTTCATGCATAGTTATGATGTATTATTTGCAAATCGGGTGGCTCAGTTCGGTCATTTTCTGTGACAAAGTTGTGCAAATTGCTCTGTGTTAGCTAGTAAGTTCAGGTTGGAGTAAACCAGGATGGGTACTTATAACAGTAAACTGAATCGGAAAACCATCTAGTATGCTTGACCAGAGTCCATAACTTGCAAAATCGAGAGCAAAGATTGCAAAGTTTGGACAGCAAGACAGTGCACAATTCCAGTGTTAAACTTTCCAATACAAAGGGGCACAAGTGACATCATATGCTGATGAAAACAACTCTGCATCTGGTATTTAAGATATGTTCACACATAATGTGAAACGATTTTTACTTGTACAATATCAGTGGTAGATGGATCTGGTGAGTGGCTTATCTGTGTACATAATGTGAAATTATGTTCACTCGTATAATGTCAAGGGAGGAGCTTTCCAATGCGAAATTCAAACGCTGTAATTTCATACATACGTCTCTGCAGTCTGCAGTTTGCACTGATAATTGTGATTCTTACAGAACATGTTCTTTAAGCCAGTAGCGTAGACCCATGTTATTAAGCTCCACTAAAGCTTTTGAAACATCACAGCTCATGTCTTTTTTCTCCTTATCTTACGGACTGTTCTGAAACATCGTTGTGCATAGCTTTGTCCTGAGTATGCTATATTTCTATGTTTTTCTGTTTCATGGCTGTTTGTTGTCATTTAACACTTACAGTTTGGTGCTTGGCTTTGTTAATAAAGATGCATCGAACCTTCCTGCTTCTAAAGCATTCAAGTCTCATGGGCCATGACATGTTCATCAACGTTTATGTATCATGGTTATGCAGTCTCACTTGTCGCGAGGAGATGCGCTATTTGCAATGGGGGAGTACCACCCAGCAGAGGATGCTTATGCGCATGCCTTGGCCCTTGATCCATCTATTCGTCGGTCCAAGTCTTTCAAGGTTTGTGTTGAGAAAATGCACTGCAATTTTGACATTTTATGGTTCCAATTGCATTTCTATGATTTAGTTCTGTGAACTTTCTATTCTGACACTCCCTTGTCCAGGCCCGGTTGGAAAAACTGAAGGAGAAGCTTGTCACTGTCAGTAGTTCATCATAGTTCATACTGCAATTTCCACTCCTAAGATCAGATTAAATGGTTCACCCAGCAAGAAATATAGGCCTGGTGGATCCGGCATTCTAATACTGTCAATGTAACCTCTGCAAGTGTCTTATATAGTTAGCTTGATTTGTTCCTGTTAGCATTATGCAGTGTACAGTCTTTAATTGACACTTACTTGAACAAGAGAAGATCTGCTGACTATTATGGTGTCCATGTATTTTTGAATTCGATGTCTTATTTGGAATAAATAGAAGAAATTAAGATGTTGTCTTTCTACTTTTTTGGGTCAGTGATTATCGTAAATGTTTTTTTCTCCCTGCTTTATGAGTTCTTTCCTTCTTTTCTGCTTGGCTCTAGCATCTTGGCTTCAATTTTTGTTCAAATAATTTTGAGCCAAATTTGGTATTAAATAAAAGGGTGTTTGTATCACCGGATATTATTTGCACCTTAATTAGGTGATATACCAGAAGATAGTTACTATTATGATGTGAACATCTCTGTGTTCTATGGAGATATTCGGAGAAACTGGTCAATCTAAGGTAAGCATATTTTTCATGCTTTCTCTTTACATGAACTGAAAGTTGTATACTATCACGAAGCAACCTTGTAATGTTCATTAACAAAAAGGTGAGGCTCGGAGATGGTATTTTAGAACCTGTTTGATTGAACTTCGTTTAAGTAGGCATGTGTTGCATACTTCTATCTATCTATTGCCTTGTGTTTTGCCTGTGCATCTATTAATTAGCCTCCTTTCTACTTGTGTTGCATGTGCATATGCAAAGTGGCTTTGACAGTGATAATTGCTTTTCCTTTTCTTATTGTTGTAGTCTTTAGTTGTTAATCCTGTTATTTTGACAGAGCATTAGCGGGTGGGTTAGTTGAGGATAACGTGCCGTTTATCAGATTAAGAAATTGATGGATTTCAAACATAAAGAAGACATTTAGCATCAGCATACTAGAAGTTCTTTGCTGTTTACTTTGCTTAAAATATTTTGTATGAGCTATTGAGCTAGCTAGAAGCCCAAGCAAATAGGCCCATAAGCAAGAGGTTGTCCCCTCAAGCTGGTGTTTTAATATAGAACCTTTAGCATAGCTACGTCTCCTAAGCTTCTTCTGAACATGTACAATGTAAAGAGTATGACTCGTGGGATAGAAAAAGTATGACTCATGCCGATCGACTTATCAACGAGGCGCATTTAGCAGCTAGTGAAACATTTCCGAAATCGTAGTCAACACTAGTTGTGTAGGATTCAGATTAGCTTAACACGAGCATTGCACCTGGCTTCCTATTCCCGAAGATTATTTTTATCATTTTGTTGATGGTGTTTTCCCCCTTTTTTAAAAGATGAAGCTAAGTTTGTTCTTATCTTATGTCCTAGTGTCAACCACCATGGACCCCAATGACCCACCTGATGAAATTCGATCCATTTGCTCCCTGTTTTGAGTAAAGTAAGGTCTTCATCCTTTGTCCAGATCCCATGGGTCCTCGTATGACCCACAGTTTAGTCTGAATTCGCAATTTTGTTCTTCAGGGCTGACCGGACCAAGTTGCTGCCTTTGCTGGCATTCCAAAGCAGATCAGCGAAAGGAAAACTGGTCTTTCGTGACACAACAGACTACTATAGTACTATCTGCTTTAGATATTGTGGGACACCACCTGGATTATTTAGCAGTGTTTAACGCATGCAAGAAGATAAGAACATTCTTTTCAGACTCTACCTAATTAAAAAAATAAAATAAAACAGGAAACCTTAAGAGCTGATTGTGATGTTTAACTGTTTTTCTTAAAGTGTGATGTAGAGAATTAAGGTTTAACGGATTTCTGTGTGCCCAATAGCTTACCATATCCTGCCTTGGTGGTTGTTCTGATGATCTCTCACTACACTAAATCACTCCCATATGCGTGTGATTCAGTTTCGTTTATGCGCTGTTAATTGACATGTACTGATGAGACATTGATGCAAAACAGATCATACATCACAGAGTACTTTCTCAGTTGCTTGTGTATGACATCAAGACGAACTACACAAACTACGTAATACCAAAGAAAACCAAGTAAGCACTTAAGGAATCAAGTCTTGAATCAGCCAAATGTGTTTTGATGTGCAGCTCTTAATTCATAATCTTAACTTCCATTTGTCCTTTTTTATGTAATTAATGATCGTTTTTGGTCACAGCAACTTACACATGTATGTCTTCCCCAAGCCCCAAGACAGCAATATTTTACTACATGCATTCGTAGCTATTGTTTCTCGCTGCCAGAAACCTCTGCTACTTAGTTTCTGAAATGCTGGCCCTTTTGTTACAATCTTCCCTGATGCGAGAAAATGCTGACCTTTGAAAAAAATCTCCAATAGCCATGAAGTGTTATACTCTCACCAAGAGTTTTGTTGTTTTCCACCAAAAAATAAGCTCTAGCTTAGACAAACTTATTGCATTTTTCTAATTGTTGAGATAGCTCAGTGACAGAGTTAACTAGTTTGCCTTATCTTATTGTTGTGGTTGTTAGTTATCACTACTGCTATTTTGCCAGAACATTATTAGCTGGTAGGTTAGTTGAGGAAAGAGTGACATTTTATCAGACTTAAAGTGCTAGATCTCAAACTTCAGAATACATTTAGCATCAGCATATTGGAAGCTACTTTTTTGCTTATAATGTTGTAAACAAGTTGTTGAGATAGCTAGAAGCTAAAACAAACAAGGTCATCAATAGATAAAGCAAAAGGTTGTCCCCTCGAGCTGGTGTTTTAATATAGAACATTTAGCGTAGCTCGGTCTCGTAAGCTTCTTCTGAGCATGTACAATGGAAAGAGGCCACAAGTGGATTGATTAGAAGAAGTATGACTGGTGCCGACTTATCAACGAGCGCATTTAGCAAATTTAGCGGCTAAGCATTTCCCAAATAGTAGTCAACACTAATTTGTAGGATTCAGAGTACCTTATCGCAAGCATTGCACATGGCTTCCTATTTCTCAAAGATTATTTTGTCACTTTGTTGATGTCATTTTCATTTTATTTGCGGATGAAGCTAAGTTTGTTCTTATCTTATGTCCCACTGTCAACCACCATGGACCCACCGACCCAGCTGATGAAATTCGATCCATTTGCTCCCTGTTTTGAGAAAGTTAGGGTTTTTTTTTTTTTTTGTCGAGGTCCCATATGTCCAGTCCACACATGACCCACAGTTGTCATTTGCATGCAATTCTGGTCTTCAGGGCTGACCGGACCAATGCGGCGCCAAGTTGCCGCCTTTGCTGGCATTCCAAACCAGCTTAGAAGAAGGAAAAACTGGTCTTCCGTATGTCGTGACTCAACAGATCACTACCACTTTTGATATTGTGGGACACCACCTGGATTGTTTAGCAGTTTAGCACATGCAAGAAGATAAGAACATTCTTAGCACACTCTATCTAATTAAAAAAGAAAATGGAAAGAAATAGGAAACCTTAGGTGATGATTGTGATGTTAAACTGCTTTTCTTTATGTGTGATGTAGTGTATGGGAGGAAGAAACTAAGGTTTCATGGATTGGTGTTCCCTCGTTAACTGTGTGCCCACTTTGATTTGGTAGGTACCATATCCTGACCTAGTCGTTGTTCTGATGATTGTGTCGCTAAAGCGATGCGATTTAAAAATCTCATTGAATTACACTAAATCACACCCATGGCTGTGATTCAGTATTTCAGTTGCATGTATGCCATGTCAACCTGGCATGCACAAAGGTGACCTTGATGCAAAACAAGATCATACATGCTTCCCCTAGCCGCAAGGGGGACTGCAATATTTTACTACTCCCTCCGTTCATAAAAAAATGTCTCAACTTTGTCTAAATTTGCATTTATGTAGACATGCTTTAGTTTGTACATACATACAAATTTAGAGAAAATTAAAACATCTTTTTCTGAACGGAGGGAGTATTGTTTCCTGCTGCCCAATTACTCTTGTTCGTTTTCTGAAACGCTTACCCTTACTTCTTTCTTTCCTGAACCTAGCTAGGAAATGCTGACCATTTGGAAAGAAGAAGAAAAATACAGGAGATTTCCACCCCTCCTGTGGACATCAAACTCTGCAAGGTGGCTGATTTGGTCCGCTAACGAATCCCTCAGTTTGAGGCTCACAATATATATTTGTTATTGTTGATTCTCACTCATTATCCATATGTTGTGTACAGGTCAGGTGCAGCTCAAGCTATCGTATCTGGTCAGAGTCGACGGGCGAACGGAGGAAGAGGTCAAAAACGAAGAGCTCCAACGCCCCACGAGCGTTTCCCTCTCGGCGTTCCGACATTATATTGGGGGTGGATGCGTGCCGCCGGAGTGAAGCGAAGCTTGATCGCGTGGTGGCGAAATGTAGCGGCACCCGGCCCCGTCGGCTCCGCCCGTGGTCGTCGTCGTCGACACCGGCCGGGTCTGTGGCTTTGCGTTTGCCCGTTCCACAGTAGTGCCATGTCGCTGCAAGAATCGCGCAACATGGCACCACCACCCAACAAGGAAGTGATCTTTCTTTCTTTTGGTGCAGCACCGATCTGAGTCATGCATCCGGAATGGGCGCGGACGCACACACGACGAGCTAGCCGCGGAACACGTGTGACGCACCGCACCCACCACCAGACGGTTGGGGAACATCTCTCCCCGGCAAGGAAATGACGTGCCTGTGCCTCCGCTCGATGGATCCGTTGGGTTGGGTGGCGTCACGGTAAGCGGCTGATCGAGAAGGTTAACAAATATTACTAGTACTATGAAGCAAAAAAAAAAATATATATTACTAGTACTACGCCATTAGAGCCCGTGTGACAAGATGCATGCTCTAGGTGTACTACAGTGCGTACGTGGGTGGGTGCACAGTTTGCCAGCTGGGTAAAACCTATTGCGAAAATTGGCCGGGAGGGGCTGGTGCCTTCTCATCTGCAATTAGACCGCAATCTGAAAATATTGCAGACCGCAATTAGTTAAGCATGTACTCCCTCCGTTCCAAATTAATTGACTTCCATTTGTCCACATGTGAATGTATCTATACTTGTAACCATGTCTAGATACATTCACATGTGAACGAATGGAAGTCAATTAATTTGGAACGGAGGGAGTAACAATTAGTCGAGCTAGGTATTTTTTAAGCATGTAACAATATCTTTAATTAGTACTCACACTGCAATATTTTTACATGCACATGACGCCTCAGTACGTAGATATAAGATATTGTTTCTGGCTCTGTTACTCCGTAACTCTGGCCTTTCCTTCTCTCTTTTCTAAAGCGGCGAAATGCTGACCGTTGGAAGTTCAGTAACTTATCGATCTGGTCTGGTTTAAGGTTAAACACTTCAGACTTCCCCACGTCCGTACTGTACCTTTCCTTGACATTGGCGTGACTGGACAAAGGATGAGGTCATGAGTATCTCGACCGGATCTGACACTATCTTTTGCATAGCTATCGAGAATAGAAAAGACTCTGGTCAACAAATTTCCTACAATTCTATAAAGATATCCACACACCAGTGGCTTATAATCAATATGAAACTTAACGAAGAGATAGAAACCTTAAACATGTACTCCCTCCGTAGACTTATATTTTGATACGGAGGGAGTAAAAATTATTACACCTTAAGTTTGTATATATGTAAAATAGAGAAACTATTGGTACAAACCAAGAGATAGAAGTGAATTGTTAAAACTAATCCCATGATAGTATAATATCAAATATTAGTGCTAACACGACCTTCAGTAATCTGCATTGATTGATTATCACCAAGAATAAGCATAGAGTCAAGTATCTCATATCCACACTAAGATTTCAAAACAGAATATTATTACGTGGACATGTGAGTGATTTAGTTAATGATGATATAGATTTAGTTGTTCTCATGTATAAGCCGAAAAATGTCTAGAATCCAATCATAGAAAAAGAAGATGTCTAAAATATAATATTGGACTGATTTTGGAGTGGAATAATCAGTAGGTCTTTACTAGACTGAATCAATTTATTCTTTTGGATTATCATACATCACACATTTGGCAAAGATTTTTCTTGTTGCTCAGGTGGTTTCCATGTTGTCGGTTAGTATCTTTGTTTTCCCCATGAGTTAAGATAAAGATAAATGGAAGTTACGTTATAATTTTATACTTGTTCATAATTCATTATTTTCACAGTACAATCTATATTTTTTATATTACTTATTTTGCACAGCTGGTACACATTGTTGTTTCTAAATATTAGTTTTGTTCATTGTTATACAGTTCTAACATCGACCACTTAAAAAATACACTTGTATTGTGCTGGATTCAAATTGTATATTTTTATAATAGTTATGTTACTTCTTTTGCATTTAGATAAGTCATCTTTAAACGAAGTGATCTTATATGTGAGAAGAATAAGAATTTTTTATATGCGCGTGACGCTTCAGTACGTAGCTATTGTTTCCTGCTGCCGGAAAAGCCTCTGTTGTTATCACGCTGACCCTTCTTTCTCTCTTCTCTGAAGCGACGAAATGCTGACCATTCGAAATTCAGTAACTTGTCGTCCTGGTCTGGTTTAAGGTTACACACCACACTTGAAACTTCACCAAGTGCGTACCTTTCACTGTTCCCTGTAAACATGAGACGGAATGGCCGGTATGGGCCGCATCAACGAAGAAACCCCCAATTTCATGCCCCTTGTGTGCAGCTCAAGCTATCCTCCCAGGTGAGGTCAAAGTCGATGGGCGGACGGAGGAAGAGGCCGGCCGTCCCTGTCTCGGGCATGCGTGCCGCCGTGGTGAAGCGAAGCTCGATCAATGGCGTGGTGGCAAACTGTAGCGCCCCGTCGGCGGGAGTCCGGCCCATGGTGCAGAGCACAGGCACGGGCACTGCACCTGGTTCCGGTGGGTGGCTGTTTCCTGCCGTTATCCATAACCCGTCGATCACAAAAGCCGGTTCTTCGTGGTTTTGCGGAATGGGCGCGTCTAGCTAGGGTTCGGACACACACCAACCAGCTGCTAGCTATCGCCGGAAGTAACACGTGTGTCGACGGTTGGGTCGCGCGGGGAAACATCCCTGCCGGCCGGGCAAAGGAAGCACCGTGCATGCCTCCGTTGCGCCCCTAGCTGCCTCGTGCTCGCTCTCGATCGGCTGAGCATGCCTTGGTGGACGTTGGGTGGCGCTCACGGTAAGCGCCCAAGACATTAGATTATAGAGGTTTAAAATATTGGAGTAGGGCAACGCATGTTTTTCTCACCGGCGTCGACATGATCTACGTGCGTTAGCTAGCACCTAGCAGCAGCTACACGGGGAGACTTGGGTAGGATCTCGTGAAATTTGACAAAAATAACCTTTTGCCCAAACTTCAACCAAAAATAACCCTTTTTTGAAAAAAAATCTGAAATTAACCCTTTTGTGTGGCTCCCGCAACGGGGGCGCCACACATGTACGCACCGCGCCCCAGCCAGGGGCGCCACACCTCTGCCAGCGTGGCAAAGTGGGCCCCAAAGCTCGTTTATGTAGCGCCGGTGTGAGGGGCGCCACACCGTCAGGTGCAACGCCGGGGGCTGGGGCGCCACACTTCAGAACATACAGCACGGGCTCGCCCCCGACCCGCCCGAACCAGCTTTCCTTCCTCTCTCTTTTTTCTCCACCAAAACGAAGAACAAGCGGCGGCGGCGGCAGCTCCCTCCCAAATCCGCACCGAAACCGGCCCAATCTGAAGGGATTTCGTGTCCCCATCCTTCCTTAAGGTAACCTCCTCCATTCCCCTCAATTTCATCCAATAGATTTGTCAATTTTGACCCGTTTTTGCAAACCTAGGTAGTTCATTCGATTTCGAAATTAGTAGGGATAGAGGCTATTTTTGTTAGTAGGGAGGTGTATTTGTTGATGTGTTGCTTAGTAGGGACGGATGCTATATTTATTTGATCCCTTTTTTGCAACCCGAGGTTAGAGTGTTGATGTACATTTTTAATTAATTCGGTATGTGAGGTGTATTTGTGGATGTGAGATGTATTTGTGGATGCAATAGTGATTACCCACTGTCTATATAGTTTTTATATGTGTGTATGTGTGGATGTGGTATTTTTTTTCAAATATATATGATGTTGAAATGAAATTTCTATCTCTTACTAGTGGTAGTTTTTAAAAATATGTAGGATGGAACTTCTCGATGAACAATATGATAAGCCGCACCGTGCGAGAAAGATTGCGGAGGGAAAGGTAATTTGTAATGTTTTGCATATTTTAGATGTTAGTTCATATTTCTATTCGGCATGGACATTGTTGTAACTTGTAATTATTTTTGTAGGTACTTGCCCCCCTTCGTCTTCGGTCTCACGAGGCCTCCTTGCAAACTGGTGACAAGGGCATGCCGTACGACGAGAGGTACACCGAGTACATCGAGAAGCTTGGACTCCTTCCATTCATCCAGCTCGTGTCTCGGTCCACGCCAAATTTCAATCCTTCGGCCATCACTGCTCTTGTTGACCGTTGGAGGCCGGAGACACACAGCTTTCACCTCCCCACCGGGGAGATGACGGTGACTCTTCAGGATGTGTCGATGATCCTGGCACTTCCCATCACGGGCAAACCTGTGTGTTTTAGCACCGAATCTGATGGGTGGCGCGAGAAGATGTTCAGCCTTATAGGTGCGGCTCCTCCAGAGAAGGATGACTCTACTAAGGATAGACTCTCCGCCGGCGCCTCATTTGTTTGGATCCGGGAAAAATTTGCTAAGTGTCCTGAAGGGGCTGATAAAGTGGTGATTCAGAATCATGCACGCGCATACGTGTGGTACGTGATCACGAGGACTTTGTTTGCTGATAGTAGTGGGCGGACCGCTCCGTGGATGTGGCTGAAGGCGTTAACACGTTGGGAGAGTAAGCAAAGCTGGGGTACGGCTGCGCTTGCTTACTTGTACCGGCAGGTAAATATTTATCTTGCTTTGTTTCTTGTGTGTGCAAAACTTATGAAATTCTAACATGTATACCTATATGTGCAATTGGATGATGCGTGTCGTCGGTTCGTCGGTGAGGCCGGTATCGGTGGTCCAATGATCCTACTTTCGGTTTGGATGTGGGAACACTTCTCAGTAGGAGGAAGAACGCGGATCCGGCGCCGACCGAGCCTTTGAGGAGGCTAAGGAAAAGGAAGTAGATTATTCGTCATTTGTACTATGTCGTGAACTTGTCGTAAACTTGGTTTCCCGTGGTCCTTGTCGTGAACTTGTCGTTTCGTTGTGGACATTATCATGAACTTGTCGTTTCATTGTGGACATTATCGTGAACTTGTTCAACTATAACTTGTCGTGTTTGCTGATGTCGTTTCTGATATTTTGTTGTTCTGTTTTGTTGTTCTGAATCAATGCTCTATATAGATATTGTGTCATGTTTACTCATGTGGTGTTCTGAATTATTTTGCTGAACTGAGCTAGTGTGGCGCCGGCCGCTGGGGAGTGGAGTATTAAGGTGTGGCGCCGGTGGCCGGGGCGTCGCAGAAGTGTGGCGCTGAAGGCGGCGGCGCGGTTCCTGTGTGTGTGGCGCCGGAGTCGGCGGCGCGGCAAATTAACAGAGAGGGGGGAAATTCGTGTGCACCTACCGCGCCGGAGCTGGTGGAGTTGCAAATGAACGTGTGGCGCCGGCCACTCCGGCGTTGCACATGTGCAACGCCCTTGGCTGGGGCGCGGCACATAGAGGTGTGGCGCCGTCCACTCCGGCGTGGCAAAATGACAGGGAGCAGGGATTTTGTGCACTTGTGTGGCGCCCCGCAGGGAGGAGTTGGGCTTAAAGGTGTGGCGCCCCTGTCTCCGGCGCCGCACAAGCAAATTCATCAAATCAGTTTGATTCACTAAGAGTTCACCATATTCATCAAATCCATCAAACTACAGTTTCAGAATTCTTCAAATTCATCAAATTCCTGCACTTCAAACTACAGTTTCAGAAATCCATCAAATTCACTAAGAGTTCACCATATTACAAGGTTCAACGAAATCCATCAAATTCATGAAATTACAAGGTTCACAACTACCTTTGTTCTCACTAGACCCATGAACCACTCCCAGTTGTCCTGGTTCTCCGCCGTCACCAAAGCAAAAGCCAACGGCAACAACCGGTCGTTAGCATCATGAGCTACGGCAATCAAAAGTGTGCCCCTGTACTGGCCTGTCAAGAATGTGCCATCCACGGAGACAACCGGTCTACAATGCTTGAATGCCCTTATGCATTGCCCGAAAGCCCAAAATGCACGGCCAAAGACACGGACGGTTGCACCGTTGTAATCCCTAGTCTTTTGGCCAAAGGGCTCCACACACGTAACCATGTCCGGATTTGTAGCAGCCATAGCTCCCAACAATCTAGGAAGTCGGTTGTATGCTTCCTCCCAGTCACCATACAACATCTTGAATGCGGCTTGCTTGGCCCTCCATGCCTTCCCATACTTCACCGAGTAACCAAACATGTCTTTCACCGTGTCCATGATAGCCCTCACCGAAAAAGTGGGGAATGCCTCTATGGAATTGGAAAGTCTGTAGCCGATGAAATCGGAGGTTAGTTGCCGATGAATGTCCTTCGCATCCTTGTCATCATCATCATCATTGCCACTACACATGTGAGTTGACACACATTTTTTTAGAACCCATTGAGAGGTTCCCTTGATAGGTCTTGCACGCACAATCCACGGACACCCATTATGCGCGTCATCACACTTAACCGTGTAACGCTTCTTGACATCCGAGTGAACCACTTTGTATGGTCTAAAGTACTTAACCGCATACTCCTTGAGCCATGTCTTCAATTCCAACAAGCTTTCAAACTTCACTCCCTCAGCAATACCATAGTTTTTGGGATTACGATCCTTCTTCGAAGTTGTCCTTGGTTCAAGAATTTTACTCGTGCCACCATCAACCACGGCTTTATCGGCGAGACTAAGATCACGGAACAATGGTAACCGATGATCCTGGCCCACTACCTTCTTGAATATTTCAGCTTCTTTAGCAGTGAACCCATCTTCATCAACATCTTCTTCGGGACCGTCGTCATCCCAGTCCGATGCATAGCATCGGTTATAAGGGATGTCATGGTCCATGTCCTCATGCCTACAATTTGTCTCCACATCACCAATATCATTTTTATGAAGATCATGTCCGATGCGTCGCTCTCCTCCGATTCTTCATATTGGTCACTTTGAATTGGGCTTGAAGGTTGGCTCATTTCGTGTTCGGTCATTGTTGGTTGGCTAAAATCATGTTGAGTCATTGGAGGTGGACTCGACGTTGGATAGTACACTTCATGCGCATGAGGTGGCTCATTTTGAACCGGCCTCCTAACGTCATGTTCGGAGGCACACCGGTTCAAGTCAAACGTCTTCGTGGCAAACAACTCAAGAGCCTTGTCTTGAGATGCCGCCACCGTCTCCTTATATGCACTCCAGCACAACTCGGAGTTGAGAGGCATAATCTTCCAACGAATATGCATTCCGAACCCAACATTATGCCTTCCCTCCAAAGAAAGAACATCATTTGGATCCGTCCAATTCAATGCAATCCGCACTCTCTCCACAACCTCGGCATAGCTAGGACTATGGCCAAACACCACCACTTTCTCCTCCGAGTCATGCTCCACATTGCCTTTCAAAAAGGCCTCCTTGTCCACATGATGAACACTAACCATTTTCTCCATCTAAAATTTTTTACAACAACCCGAATGCATCAAATGATTGATACATTGCACTAGGTATGCATTTAAAACAAAATCAATTTACTTATCTTAATTTTAAATCAAGTCATTATGCACTAACCCTAACTAAATCTAGCTCATTAACTACATCTAACAAAAACCCTAACCCTAACCTACAATCAACAGCCCAACACTTCATATCCATCATACCCACACACATTGACCAATATTATCAACAAATAACCACAAATTTGTCCTCATATTCAAATTCTAGGGTTTCCAAGATCTACACAATGTCTCCAAATTGGAAGATTTCTATTGGACAAAAACAAGGAGGATGGGGGAGAGTACCTTCTTGCACGTAGGGGAGCCGAAATCCACAGAAAAATCACACCGAAAAGGATGGATTTGAGGGGGGGTGTGTTGGGGTGTGTTGGGATGGCTGCTCTTCCTTGCTTTTGTGAGAGAAGAGAGTGAGGGAAAAGAAAAAGCTGGTGGGGCACGGGCTGGGGGGTGATATTTTTACAGAATGTGTGGCGCCCCAGCCACCGGCGCCACACATGTATGTGTGGCTCCCCCACCTCCGGCGCTACTTAACCGGGCTGGGACCCGCCTTGCCACGCTGGCAGATGTGTGGCGCCCCAGACGGGGGAGTGGTGCGTACATGTGTGGCGCCCCAGCTGGGGGAGTGGTGCATACATGTGTGGCGCGCCCGGTGCGGGAGCCACACAAAAGGGTTAGTTTTCGATTTTTTTTGAAAAAAAGGTTATTTTTTGTTGAAGTTTGGCCAAAGGATTAATTTTGTCAAATTTCACTAGGATCTCACCTTAGGTGAGATCGTAGGATCAACTCCAAAAAATCATTTTTGATTTTTTGGAGTTGATCCTACGATCTCACCTAAAAGGTAGATCCTACCCAAGTCTTGCCCGCAGCTACACGAATGGATCAGCTAGAGCAGCCACGTTGAGTAGATAGGCGTCAGGCGTGTGTGTGTGTGTGGAACGCACAGTTCGCGGGTGTGTACTTGGCATGTGACTGTAACAATAATCTACTCCCGTACTCCCTTTTCCCAAATATAAGATGTTTTTGGTTTTGTCTACATTCACATGTACACAAATGTATCTAGACACATTTCATATGTATGTTAACTCATTTTAGTGTGTATATATACAATATGTGTAACACATAAAACATTTTAAATTTAGAAACGGAGGCAGTACGTGTGAGCACTCGGTCCCGTGCTGTACTCCCGTGTGAACCGTGGTTGAGTGCAAGCTTACTAATTTGCACTGAAAACTCTCTGTACGATGAGAAGTGGGAAAGCGCGACTCCAAGCATGTGTGTGTGCCTGCAGCCTGGAGATCAATCGATTGTCATGAAGATGAAAGCGCCACCACTGGACGAGAACTGATCATGAATCACAGTCTAGTTGATACGATCATAGTAGTTCATACATACGGAGTATCTCCGGTTCATAGTCCACACGAGCTAGTCAGTAGTCACTCTTCCTACGACCATAAATAGCTCCGGGCCAGTCACAGTTCACACGACATTGTCAAAGCGTTCCGGTATGTTCTGCCCGCTCATCATTGACGTACATGCATGATCATCCATTGTTATTTCGCAGATCCATGTACGTACCAGCAGCTCACGCCAGGCTGTCTATGCTGTTTGCCTCTGCCAAAATGAGGAATAGTGAGAGCGTCAAGGAATGTTAATGCGCTCCTTCAAGAAAAGAAATAAAAAGTGCCAAAATGTTGGCGTGGATCCATGGCATATCTTTTTACAGGAGCAAAATACAAATGCACAAATTTGGGCCCACAAGTTAGTCATTCCACCGTCTCAAAAAAAAAAAGTTAGTCATTCCGCGTCATCTGCACACTCCACTCCTTTTTTCTCGAGATAACCGGTACTCCATTTCGCCCCAACGCGATGAGCCCTGCTCGATAAACCAATCTTATTGTAGTCGCGCACGCTGTCATCCCACATATGCCTAATTGTGGTCGGCGTGACTATCACACCCCGGCCGCATCGGCATTCTGAGCCACACTCATCATTGCTCACATTAAATTACGTGTTGTCGAAGACCTACCATCCCACTTCATAAAATCTTGTCTCCACTCGGTTAGATGTCATTCAACGGTGAAGAATTGGCTCAACTTCGATACTAGCTCTCCTTCTCCCATGATGCTCCCCTTTTTGCCCACCTTACACAAACTAGGGTCTCGTAGAACACCCCTATGCTCTCCTTAGACAATCTAGGGTCTCTATTGACCCCTTTGTCTCGAATGACGGATACACCGATATCAACTTGCTTTTGGAGGAAGAGTAAGGGTCGGTAACGCTTGGACCCCATGCATCAACGACAAAATGTAATGCCTAGTCTGGTAGGTCAAGAGTCGAGAACTCTGAGGATGAAGTGGGTGAGGCTCGAGGTTTGCGTTAGAGTTCATAGCACGAATATTGAATTTTGATTTAACATGAAAAAGAAAAAGGTTTAGACGATAAAAAAAATGGAAAAGGGAAGCGTGAACAAGCAAAAAAGCCAAGAGGTGTTTGGTTGTTCAAGAAAAGAAAGGAAAAGTTGCCGAAAGGTTAGGCATGGATGATATATGCTTTTATCATAGGGAAAATACAAATGCATAAAACTTAGACTCACAAGTTAGTCATTCCACATTATCGCCCCGCTCCACTAATCTCTTTTTTAGATAACCGTTGCTACCTTCTTCCTTGCAGACGATGAGCCCCTAAGGTGTGCTCCCCGCTCGATAAGCCAATCTTATTGTAGTCACGCGCGTTATCAACCCACATATGCCTCTCCTTCTAATTGTTGTCGGCGATATTAGCACCACCTCGTTGTTGTGAATGGCTCCCACTAACTTTGCCCACACCGGCATTCAAAGCCACACTCATAATTCTCACTTTAAATTTCGTGTCGTCGAAGACATTCGCTCCAACTTAACGAATTCTTATCTCCACTCGGTTAGATATCATTCAATATCGCCCAACTTAGATAGTAGATGGCATGTTGCTCTCCTTTTTGCCCTCCTTACACATGTTAGAGTCGTCTAGAATGCCCCCAATACTCTCCTTTGAAAGTCCTTATACAATCCAGGGTCTCTATAGACCTCAGTTGCCCTCCCTCGACACAAACCGATGCAAAAACACCATATATTTTAATGGAAAGCGCAAATTGAAATGGTCTCCACACTATTCTAGTGGAGGAAATCTTTCGTCTATCGGTGGCGATTTCATCCGCACACACGGGCATGCCACTTGTTTGTTCTTAGGCGATACCCTACTTCGTTCCACACAGTTTATTCTCATGCGAGTACCAGAACATATACGGTTATAGATTGCCCGATTAGCGAGAGATTCACCAAGATCAGCCCTGGTTTTAGAGGAAAGTTGGGATTCGGTAACGCTTGTTCAGGGTTCAAGAACAACCCGTGCAAATATGAGATGGTGCAATGGTTGCAACAAACATGTCGATATCAATAAGAGGACGGCGAGGAGGAACTTAGATGCAGGGTGGATCTCGAAGGTTAGGATTGATAGCACATTCCCCTATCGCTCTTGTGCAATGCAAGTAAGTAATAGAAAATCAACGAGTATATTTTCCCTTTGTGAATCCAAAAAAACTCAACATGAAAAGAAAATGGTATAGAAGACAAAAGAAGAAAAAGAAAAAAATGGAAAAGGAGAAGCGTGAGAGAGCAAAAAGGCGAGAAGTGTTTCCGGTACGCGTCTTACGCGTTGGGCCCATCACCCATTGTGCTCCCTCGAGTTCCCATTCCCATCACCTTCCCGGAGACGCGTTGTTGCCGGGGACAAACGCTTTCCCGTCATCTCCGCTGCTTCCTCCGTCACGTCCACATCGCTCACGCCGTCCGCCCCTCCCCTTCTTCTTCCCCGTTCACACCTCCACCTCCATTATATCCGCCGCCCTCCCCCTCTCATTCTCCCGCCTCTACTCGCCTCGCCCGTCCGCCCACCCACCCAACGCGCCGGTCGCGAGCTCAGCCCACAAGCGCACGCACCGCCGCCACCAGCTAGCCAGATGTTTCTCACCGACAAGTACCACTCCCTCCTCCCCATCCACTCCCCCGCCAAGGACCCACGCAAGGCGGCAGCGGCCCCTGCGCAGGCGTCCTCCAGGTTCGACGCCGCGCTCGCCGCGCGCCTCGGGAGCCTGCTCCCGCTGCCGCCGTCCCCGCTCGCGGCGCTCGCGGCTGGCCGACCTTCTCGCGGCCACGCTCGTGGACGCCGTGCCCGCCCTCGCCGCCGCCGGGCAGGGGGAGGCCGCCTCCGCTGCCGTCGCAGCGCACCTCGACGCGGGCGTCGCGCTCCTCGACGCCTGCAACGCCATCGCCGCCCGCGTCGACCGCCTCCGCCGCCGCCGCCTCCTCACCCGCCTCGCGGTCCACCTCCTCTCGTCGTCGGTCCAGCGCGCGCGCGCGGCCCTCGCCGACCGCGACGGTGCTTCGTCGTCCCTCCGCTACCGCTCTCTTCCGTTCCGTTCGTCGACCCGGCTCGCGGCGCCGGCCGCCAGCTCACCGGCGCCGCACGCGTCCTCCTCGCCGTCAACGCCGTGTCCTCCCTCGCAGCCACGGCCGCGGCCACCATCCTCGGCGGCGTAGGTGGCAGCAAGCTCAACTCCGCCCCCTTCCCCCTGGTGGCCACCGGCGACCTCCCGTGGGCGGAGTCCTTCAACGCGCTCTCCAGCCAGTTCGCCGTCCTCGCCACCGCTAAGACAAGCGAGGTGGACGCCGTGGACGAGGCCGTCAGCAAGCTAGCAGCGGCTCTCGACAGCACCGGCGAAGGCGAAGGCGCCGCGGCTGACAGCGAGGCGGCTGTGCGCGCCGCCGCGCAGGAGGTGGAGAAGCGGACGGAGGAGCTGGCGGCGCGGCTGGACCGTCTGTCCGACGCCGTCAACGGCGTGTTCCGCGCGGCGCTGCGCCTCCGCAACGCCGAGGTGGGCAGCTTCGCCGTGGGACCTGCCGCCAGCAAGACGCGTAGTAGTAAAAAGTAGTAGCCGTTCACCGTACTAGTAGTTATACATACAGTAACAGTCGTGTGATACAGTGGGGTACAGTACAGGGCATCGTGGTGTTGTGGATGGGTTTGATAGGCAAAGTCATCAGGTCCGGGTCGTCGTCTGGGTGAGCCGCCGCGTGCGAGGATATACTTTGCATTTTGCACCCGTTTGGGAATGTGGAATCCGTCCAGTGAATGAAATGTTTGAAAATTGCTTCAAATGTTTCTGTTCTGTCTCTGCATTTTTTCTCGCTTACTGGGATGATTGAAACTGAAAGGTAGCGAGTTTTCGAGTCAGTGGCGTGGCGGCTCACACCTCCCAGTCGCCGTCGTCGAACTCTCATATACAGTACTTGGCCAGCCTGTGATCTGTTTCATGGGATCGATCGTTCTAGACTTGCTGCGGCCATACCGCCGCGCTAGCCCGGCAGCCGGGAAGTTGAATTTTGCCGGCAGACGGCGCCGCCTACTCGTCAGCGCGGACGCAACCGAAACAGCTCGAGGCTCGACATTGTCGACGGCGCACGGGCCACGCGCGTGGTCGAAATGCTCACCTGTCTATGTTAATTTTGCAGCATTTTCTTGCGGGGAAACTTCTCTGAATCGCGTGCCATCGATTGCTGTAGGACCTGCTCATGTTTCACTGTATGGCTTCCCGCGAGCTTGGCTGGAGATGCGCTCAAACAGTACCGATCATCACGGATCCAGATCGACTGAGCACGAAACTGAGCACGAGGCGAGAGATGAGTGTTTCAGCCACCGGCTCACTTTACCAGTCTGGTCTGGTCTTTAATGAGACCGTTCTAGACTAGCTAGCTACGGGGAGGGAGTGCGGCGGGCGGACCATACCGCCAGCCCGGCGCCAGCGCTCTGCAAGTTGCCGCCCTCCGACCCCGATCCCCACTGCGTCTTCCGTCGGCGCGGACGCAACCTCGCGTCCAAATGTCAGCGGCGCACGCACGCACGACGACGACGGACGGCGATGGTGATGTCGCCGATCGAAGCCGGGAAAGGCATTGGCATCTCATGGCATGGTGTGTCGGCGACCCCAACCTTTAATAACTCTCTCAGCAACAACCAGTCAGGTCAAGTACCAATACCACCATGTCCCCCCTCCCAGCGCTCGCCGGAGCCGTCACGCCACCGCTCGTGCTCGCGCGCGCGGACGGAGGCGCGCGGTTGCTGCCGTCGCGGCAAGCGTATCCGGGCAGACTGCCCACCCGCCGGCCCTTCACTGTCAACGGAAGCTAGCGGCGCTTGCCCGCACACTTGCTCGCGCGCGCGTACTGGTAGGTACGAGCTACTCCTAGAAAACGATGCATGTGCCGTACGTCGCAGCTGTACCGTGCCGTCTCTTGCCTGATGCCAATACGTGCGGGAATTTCGCTTGCCCCGCCGGCCATCCCATCGTGGGGTCAACACGTATATCCTGGAGTTCATGGTTCTGACAAAAGTATTCCCGGTCTGCTCGACTGCTCGTGTTCGAAGAGAGTGACATTCTACAGTACATTCTAGAGTTGCCATTGATTCGAGTAAATTAGACAGATTTTTCTTACAGTCTTCACCGTTTAGCAACTATTTAGCCACGTTGACAGCAAAACGGAAAGCTTGGCCTAGGTGGCCGCGTGCCAATGCTCCAATTAAAGGACAGAATTTTAAATAACTTAGAAATTCATAAAATTTAATTAGGAGAGCTAATCCACGCATGTCGTCAATGCTTCAAATCGATGTAAGAATGTAAGACCTTTGAAAAAACAGAGAATGGTAATTCATCCAAAAATTATGAATTTTTTGCGTCAATGCAAACTAGGATGTAATGACGAACATATATGAACCATCAATTGTCACCCAAAACATTATTCTATATAGTTAGCAAATCAAATATTCGTGGCACACTAAAAAAAATCAAATATGAACTCATTGTTACGTGAGTTTTGTAGATTTAATTACTTTCCTATGATACGTGTAGTGCTCCGTGAATATTTATTTTAAAATATAAGGATTAAAACATTTTAAAGTAAAAAATTGATGTTGTATATGGTTAGAAGTCTAGAGTGTATCCAATTTTTTTATAGTTGTAGATGAATAAATTAAATTTTTAAGTTTTTTAGATTTTTATATATTAATTGGAACATTAACATGCAGGTGTTGGTTATCGGTTTTGTGTGAGCATGGCTAGATAGTTGAAGAGGCCGTGGCAAACCAAGCCCACACGACCCCAACTTGGGTCTAGCCTTCTTCTCTGTTGAGCTCTCTTCACCAAGTGAGAGCCCTTCTACTAAGCGGGATATTTAGGTGATCCTCGCACCTTTACAAACTCCTTGATGGTTCGACAACCCGGAAGCTCACAAGGCAACTCTAGCCATCTATGGTTCCCCCACAAACCCTAGAGTAACAAGACCAAGCTTACTCAAGATGGGGAAACAACTTTTCTTTTGGATGAATGTGTAGATCTTGTGTTCCTCTCTCTCTCTTTTCCCTAAAAGATTGTCAAGATTGTGGGGGGATTTGGAGGAATCGAAGTTTGAAGCTTTGGCACAATGGGGAAACAATGAAGATGGTCAAAGTACCTCTCTCCACGAAGAAGAAAGGTATTTATATGGGCCCCCACGAAAGTGGCCGTTGGGGAAAAGACCTGAGGAAAGTGAGATATGTTTTAGTCCGAAAATGGTCGGACCGTCGGACCCTCTGGGCTAAGTACGGGCCAAGTCCGGACACATGCCAGTTCGAAAAACAAGCAAAACTGCCCCGGTCGGACCCAGGTTCGGACCGAGGGGTCGGACCATAGGTCGGACCGTCTAGACCTGGAGTTTCAGAACTTCACCAGAAAGGAATGGGAAAGTATTTTTGTGGTGAATCTTTTGTAGGAAGAGTGTAGGGAGTTGATTAGAAAGGATGTTACCCAACTTTGTAAGCTTGCTCCCCTCTTAATAGTACGGCTTTCCTACGACTCAAAAACAACAAATGAACGGTCAAAAATAAGAATTCATCTTCACAGTATTTTTCAGTATGTTTTTTTTACGTAGGGGTAACCATTCACCTCGCCTTTCCCACGACCGGAACAAATCCCTGTGTATAACACTTGTAAACACATTAGTTCCCTAATTAGATGATCATTAACACCAAAATCCACTTAGGGTAAGATTTGTCCCTTCAATCTCCCCCTTTTTGATGTTGATGACAACATCAATTGGAGCTCACATAAGATAGATAAAATAGTAACTAGAGCAATGGTTACCTTAGATACATAAGGGATCCCCCTAAATTTGTGCATACTTATTTATTTTTTTGTGTTTGAATACAAGTATCACAAAACGTATGGAGCTCCGGTACACAAAAGTAATGAAGTACTAGCTAAATGCCCGTGCGTTGCTACGGAGAAATATCTAGAAAATTATATATGAAAACTCATGTATACCACGTGTGTGTTCTCTTGCTCTCCCCAAATCCACAACAACAAACTATGCAAACAAAATTTTGAAACTCTGGCACCCCTCAGCACCTAGTAACATTTTTGTTCCGGTGATGCATAGCCTCGAACAACTGCCATAGACATTCCTTCCGACCGTACCATTTTTGCTATCAGTTTTCGTGGGAAAACTAAATACCAATGTACAAATATTTTGATAAAAAGGGTGCATCTGAAGCCCCATATAAAAAGCTAAGTCAAATTGAATAATAGATGGCAACAAATCGAAGATGTTCTCGTCCCCGTAAAAAACTTCCTGTAGAATAAGATAAGAATTTCACATTGTACTACTAACAAAACAAATTGATCCATTGAGAGGCTTTATATTGTAATTAAACAAACATAGACAAAAATAAAAATAAACGCCCTTTTCAGTTAAAGAAAATAAGTTCATCATATGACTAAGGATATGAAGATAACGGACATTGGTAAACACGAAATTATCATTTCTTTATTACAATCTCATCCATCAACCAAAATAAGTAAGCTATAGTGTTGTCTCAATTCAGAGATGAGCTCTGCAATTTATTACAACTGAGGCAAATGTGATTTAAATGCATAATTTAGATATCAGCTCTTCCATTTGTCATGCATCAGAATATCCTTCGATTTAACATCGCTCTGGTACGATTTGTACTGAATTTGGAGCTTCCCAAGGCAAAGTTCATCCCACTGTACATCATGCCAGATCTGAAGGTAGCAGAAAGGCATCATTGTTTGTTCACTGAGTTAAAAGGTCACACAAAGGCTCATCCCAGAATATTTTTAATTGCTCTAACCACAGGGTTCTTATTAAATTTGCAGAAAAATACATGTTACGGAATTATATAACTATAAGCATTGCAAATAAACAGTGAAAAAGACTTGGTATGGGTATGGAACATCAAGCTATATATAGTACCTCTCTAGACTTTATGTCGAAGAATTAGTGAGACAGACTTACTTTGGAATGGGTATGCACCATCAAGTAGTACGACCCTAAAATCGGTAATGCAAGTCGGGACTGAGCACCAGGCGGTGAGTACTGACACATGTTACATAGTTCATTTTGGCAATGAAAAATACAATTATGATGTTCCCAACTGGTCACTATTAGCTTATCAATCAGACAAACCTTACGTTTGGTAGTAAAAGCTCAGATCCTATATAAACAACCCCTCAAAATATCAAATCTACATACAAATCTAATTGAAGAAGTTAACTGGAGTGCACAAAATCATCTCACTTGATCCTCATGACCTCCAACAGTACCTAGGTCTCTCTGCACCATACAATCATATCAATTGGCATTCAGTAATCTCTCCCGATAGAAATTTCTTCAATCCCCTACTGACTACTGAGTGAGTGGTACTTTAAAACTTACCTCAATTCCCATTTCCCGCAAATGATAGATGGAAGGTATCTTGAGAAAGCCACGGCGACTCACACAAGAAATCCATCAAGCCCTTCACATGAAACCTCTAAGAATACTTTTGAATAAAAGAGTCATCAAATTGCTATTCTAAACGACAAGTCGATGGGTACTAATCTTAAGATGACCAAAATGAGCGTTCATGGCAGCATTTAAATTTCTCAAAGGCGGTGATAGTCAAGGTAGACGAATAAACTTGTCATTTGATTCCATGTTACCGTACAAACGTTTTTAGATTTCACCCAAATTTGATAATGCGTAGTCGAACATGTATTATATTTAGCAGTTAGCAAGATGCATAAATAAAACAACTAACATGGTATGTTTAGGTGTATGCCTGATTCTAGTTAGTTCAAATAAACTTCAGCATCATTCTACCAAGTTCCACGAGAACACATATATATAGCAGTTTTATAAATTATAAAGTTTTGGTGCCAGCAAAAGTGCCACACAAGCCCCCATCTCGCTGAGTAGCTTGTGCTCGGTGATCTGGTAAGTAGGGTGCAGGTACAAATTAGAATAGAACATTTCATATTACTTCTGAAATGAAGAAAGGTACAGCTTGCTGTCAAACCATGCACTAATGAATCAAACCATATGACTCTAAGTTGCTACGGGTGATTTCTATTTAATTTTCTAGATCTTGTAGAATATCAGTACCGAAAATGAGTTTTTTCTTGACGGGACGAAGTGACATAGAGAACAACAGTCGTACGGATCAATGCAACACCACCGCCACCACTTATACAAATTCTTAATTCACCAGGCAACATCTTCTGTAATATATATTCTTAATTCCTTGTCGTAGGTGTCTAATGGATCAGCGATTCTAGTGGGTTCTATGTAATTCATAACATCTTGCTATTTCCCAAATGTACGACAAAAGTTCCCTATATCTTTCACAAATCTTGGTATTCTTCAGAACCACGTCTCCATTTGCACTTGAACCAAGATCCCAAACATTACCACACTGATATTATACATATATAGTTGAAGAGGTAGAAGATTGTTTCTAGTAATAAAGAGAAGATGGCAGATTATTATTTTTCTCTTCTATTTTTAAAATGTTCATAGAGTTATTTGTTAGATATATACCAGTCTCTTAAAAGACTATTACAGCCAAATCAATCCAATGCAACTAACAAAATGGCAGTGAAATATCTCTTTAGAAGCTAGATCTCAAATAGAAACCTGCTGGTATCTTTATATAACACAAAAGTCAAAATTTTGTTTTCAGTAGTTAAGCAAACAGGTGTGATGTTTGAACTTTGGATGCAGGAACTGCAACCTTAAGCTTCTATTTATTAGCATGATGCACGTCCCTTGACACTTAATCATTTGTCCAAGGATTTCACAAAAAAATCGCAATTCAGCATTGCGAAGCTTTATACAGAAAGTTATATCAGTTCTCCATGCTCCAAACAGGGGACATGATACAGAGATGGTACCTTATCATTAGACCTGGCTGGCTCTACATCCACTTCTGAATCGTCGCACGTCGTCGCTCCTGGCTGCGCCCGCCGTGGGCCTCACGAAGGAGCTAGGAGGCTACCTCGACGTTGGAGGATGAGACGTGGTGGGCCCCAGGGAGAGGACATGTAGGTTGTCTCAAGAATCAGCGAGAAGGGTGTGGATTGAGATAGCTTTGTTCGTCCTTGCTGTCGAAGCTCCTCGGCCGCACGGATCCAATTGACTCTCGTTACCTGCAGAGGACACAAGGACAGGGAGGAACTCCTTGTCGGCCTTGCCGGGAGGGAGGTCGAGGACGACAGTGACAGACTCGGTAGCGCGGCGCTCAGGCGGCCGAAATCTCCGCCACGCCGAGTCTCCTCTCCCAGCCTGCGGTGCAGCGCCTATCCAGTCTTCGGCGCCATGGCCGCCGTGCTTGATCTCCAGCAACATCTGCGCGGAGGAGAATAGGGCCCCGAAGGACCACTTGATAAACATGCCTTCACCCGTCGATCTGGCCTTGCGACCATCGATCCAAGCCGGGTTGCAACGCGGGAGGCCGGAGACAGGGGATAAGGGCGAGTAGAGGTAAGCGGGGGTCGTGCGCCGCCGGGAGACGACGGGGGACGAAAGGGCGGGTGCTGCCTCGCCGGAGAAGGAGACCTCGCACGCCGCCGCCTGCTGATTGAGATTACTGCCGTTGGTTGGACTCCATGGATCTGTGTGCGGCTGCGCGGATCTCCAGGGAGGTGGCGGCGGGTGGGCAACCGGTCCGCGGGGCAAGACGGGAGGAGCGGGGGGCGTGAGTGCTTGACCCTGTGCTAGGGTTCCATGGGAGGTCGGGGATGAGAGGTCGAGGACGTTTTTCCCACCGAAGCGGGCGGCTGCGCGATATGGGGATTGGGGAGCAAGCGAAGCGGGCGAGGGAGACGAGAGGCGGTGCTCGCGCGTGCGAGGGAAGGGCAGGCGACGGTCGTGATGCGCTGCCGATCGATCAGACGATGGTCGGGAGGCAGAAAACGGAGGGTACGAACGTACGTTGAACTCCCATTTAATAGTAAAGACAACAGTACATGATCTTAATATGAATGGTAAATCTACACATAGGAGCTCGGGGGGGGGGGGGGGGGGGGGGGCAGTGGCCCCCTTACCTTTACATAGACATTGCTCCACCTTGCTCCTCATATTTGTGAGGACCAATCTTATATGAATCCATTTAGACATTGCTCCTCCTTCCTCCTTGCTAAACCTGTACATAGCCACTGTTCCTCCTTGGCTCCTTGCTCCTTGGAGAATACTGGCTGGTGGTTATGGTGTCACGGACAAGATAGGAACGGAATTGGTTAGTATCTACTATGAACCACTTAACAGGTTCTTGCAAGAAGGTTTGTTTGATACTACCAAAGAGAACATGAACCTTGTGAGCTTTGTTGTGGACTCCTTGAACTCTGGTGCCTCAAGGGGCAAGAAGAGGGCTGGTGTCCACATCTTTGACTCACAGAAGCACAAGACCACCTCCAGTTCAAACACAAAACTCGCCCAACAGATCAGTAAATCTACAATGTCAATGACCAGCTTGATCAACATGCTAGGCTGGACAACCTCGAAACATGCAGTGTCAGGTGTTCATGACAAAAGTTACCAATTCCCTTATTTAGATGGTCATTAACACAAAAATCCACTTAGGATAAGATTTGTCCCTTCAAGATGACCAAGTGCCCAAGTGGTGAAAAATGAAACAGGTTAGATCAACACATGATGAAAAAATACGTCCAAGTAGTGGTTTGTGCAACACATGGAGCAGGATGTGGTGGAAGGTGCACTTTTTTCTCCATTGATTTAAAAGATTTTGGTAAATAAAATCTTCGAAAACTTGGAAGTTTTGTAAAAAAAAAATCTATGGTGGTGTGACCCATGAATTGTCATTTCTACCTGTAGGGACCAATATGCTACCTAGTTTGTTGATATTTCGTAACATTGTATCTCTTCAAATTAATAATATAGACGTGATAGGTAATGAACATTTTTTTTCTTTTTTGCTAAGGAAAAAAGTTTCTCCCTTGTCGACTAACCATTAGTAACCCTAGGATTTGCACCTTGGCGCCAATGCACATGGCATTGACCTCTCGATGCGTTGTGAGCAAGATTCAACACAAACATTAAATAAGTTAAGGGGGACAACGCCACGAGGACTCCTCCCAAATGCCCACCTCTCATGTCGTCGCCCGTGTTGGACAAGGGGAAAGGTCAAAATGTCAAATGTGATTGGATTATGGAAGTATGCCAACTTCTAGAGAAGACAAGAAAATTGTGAGAATATAAAGGCCACGTCAGAGATGCATTTCTAACCCTTTGTGTTATGTTTGTTTGCTCGATGTTTTTCACAAATATGCTCTTAGGTATCTTCGAAGAGAAACAAAATTTTCAAATATCTGAAAAACAGAGGAAATGGCGAAAAAACAGAGGAGAGGAAAAAACACTGCAGACAATAATTCTGGGCTTTTTTTAGGGAAATTAACCCGTTTGTTTGCTATCAGGCCACACAGGACACAGCTCTACCGCTCCAAACGAAGCGCAGCATGGCCTGCCAGCACCGGGTGACTCGGTGAGCCAGCGATTCGCGCGCGCGCGCGGTCAAACCTGCGACGGATCGATCATGTTCTCCCGCGGCGACCCAACTCCGCCGCCGCGCACGCTAGCACACCACGTAGTCGACGCCTCCACCATTCTCTCGCGTCGCTGTAACCAGCACCTCCTCCTCCACTCGCCACTCCCTCCCTATTAATTCGCTCCCGCTCTGCATGCCATCACCGATCGAACTGACCAACTAATCTTGGGTTTCGCGCGGGTAACTGATCATCAGCTCGGGAGAAATCAAGACAACGCGCCGGCCATGGCGAGTAACCTCCTGATCTCCCTGGCCGTGCTCCTCGCGCTCATCGGCGCGTCCCGCGCCACCGACTTTGAGGTGGGCGCGGACGCCGGGTGGGTCGTGCCGCCGGCGGCCAACACGTACAACGACTGGGCGTCCAAGAACCGCTTCCTCCTCGGCGACACCGTCCGTAAGAACTCGACCGATGCGTTTGCTTCTTGTTGGTTTTGATTAATTTGCAGTGCAATCGTTCGTGCGTGCGCATTGGTTCGTGTTGTGACTTGGAAATGTACGTAGATTTCAAATACAAGGACTCCGTGATGGTGGTGACAGAGGTGGAGTACGACAAGTGCGCGTCGACGCATCCCGTCTTCTTCTCCAACAACGGCGACACGTTGGTGCCCCTCGACCGCCCGGGCCTCTTCTACTTCATCAGCGGCGTCACGGGCCACTGCGAGCGGGGTCAGAAGATGGCCATCAAGGTCATCGGCCCGAACGCGCCCCCGCCGCCGCCACCCGCACCTCCCAGCCCGCAGCAACCCAGCGGCGCCGCTCCGGCCGCCGTGGGATCGGCCATTGCCGTCGCGGTCTTGGCCATGCTTTTGCCGGTCATCCTTCGTGTTCGTGATGTCTAATTTACC
Source organism: Poa pratensis (assembly GCA_947311845.1). NCBI lineage: Eukaryota > Viridiplantae > Streptophyta > Magnoliopsida > Poales > Poaceae > Poa > Poa pratensis. The sequence continues at coordinate 44,160,299 of CAMZMU010000107.1, forward strand.
GTAGCCAGCTGCCGTATGGTTTTTGGAACTTGATACTAGTAGATTTTAATCGTGTGCGTGCATAATTAAACGTTGGCTGTTTCGACGGGTTATGTTAATCTTACTGGTTTGTTAATCCTATGGCTGTATACCATGTCAATCTCTATCAGTGTTTTTTTCCCCGATAAAAGGAGAGGCCACACGCCCCCAATTTCATACTGAAAGAAGTTCAGCCCTGGATTACTACCAAGTTTCTTACATGAAGCTGGGTACGCAACCCCCAGAATTCTGAAAATACATCAAAAGGACAAAAAAAAAAGGAAACTTAAATTACCACGTTTTCAACTATCACAACAAACTTCCACAAAACAGAACATATAACAAGTACTATCCACTGGTTTTTACTACTGACGTGAAACAAAACATGAGAGACTGATACATCAGGGTTTTGGCATATTCATGAAAATAATCATCTCCGAATGTCACAAAGCCTCAAGATATCGGGGGCCAACCATAAGGGCGACATGACACTTCATGTGCCGCTTTTGTCATCCTACTAGCTCCTCGTTGTAGAAACTTTCACAGAGCAACATGTGCTCCTTCGTTCTTAAAAGGGCAAAGATATGAAACTACAGTAGTTGGATCTTCAGGTCTAATAGTTTGAAAACATAATTTATTTCTTATTTTTCATAAATTCCAAATAAGAGTGGCAGTTTCTATCATAAGAATCTTTCTATCTCTACCCGAGAATGTTGCAAACCATTCTTAATATAGATCACCGGAAGAAGTGGGCTTCAAATGTATATCCAACGAAACGCATGCTACATTCCACATGTATTTGGCTAAAGGACAGAAAAGGAACAAATGTTCCAACAACTCTTTATCATCACAAAATTCACATATCTCTGGTCCTTCCCATCCCCTCTTAATCAAACTGTCTCTAGTTAAAACTCTATTCCATACCACTAGCCATACTTGAAATTAAAGAGAACCCATGTTTTCGGACACGGCGATTTGGGTAGTGGGTGCAGCTGCACCCACTACCCAATTTTTTCTTTTCCAAATGTCAAAAAATTCGAATTTTTTTTTTATGTAGTCCAACACATTCCAAGTCAGCACAAAAATTGGCATGGTGAAAAAACTTTTTTTGCAACCTGTACAAAAAAGACAAATTCGGACATACCAAAACGTATATGTACGTGTCAGAATTTTGTCTTTTTTGTACAGGTTGCTAAAAAAGTTTTTTCACCATGCCAATTTTTGTGCTAACACATCACGCTGTAATGTACATCCGGAATTGTTTCTGGAATTTTTTGACATTCTGAAAAAAAACAAAAAATAAATTATGTAATGGGAGCATCTAGACCCCTAAGCCGTTTTGAATATCCGCATGTTTTCTTCTTTTTCTAAAAACTTTGTTTCTCAAAACAGCCTTGGGAACCATAAAAACTTACTGGTAAACTAATTCCCCTTGACATCAAATATAACTACATGAAATTTACACAAAATTTACCAGATTTAGTTAACAAACATTTAACTTCGTCTAGAGAAGCGAATAAATTAACACCAGAACACATATTTTTAAGATGCTCCCAAACAAAGTTTAATTTCTAAGAGAACTTTTGAATTTCAGGCAAAACCAGTCTTTGTAAAGAAAGTATTAACCGTAAAATGTTGATTGAAAGTTAAATTATAAAGCCTAGAGAACATTAAGTAAAGGGGTTTACTATATAACCATTGATAATCCCAAAACCTTGTCTTATGACCGTCTCCTAATATTTTCTGACAACAATTTTAAAAACATATTTAATCGCTACAATGAAATACCACAAGTGCCCCGCAAAAAAAAACCACAAGTGAAAGTGAGTAGGAGATGGTTTACATCTAGAAGAAGTTGCTTTTTCAACTACTTTGCTCTTATAATATCTACCTACTTTCCTACTTCTTTGTCAAATTTTCCAGAGTCATTTAAAATAAAACGAGTGTCTTTATCTTGAATGTTAGTAACACTCGACCCACTCTGATCTCTAGGCTGACAAACATCAGTCATTGAACCAGGTAGTATTTCCTTATCCTCTGTTTCTCATAACCAAAGAAGCCAAGCTCCAAAACAATCATAAAGCTTACTTAGACTTTTGGGCTCTCTGAAAATGACATCATATAACTTGGTACTCTGAAAAATTCGTTTAATCGTGGGTTTTCTCGCTATTGTTGTCGTAGGGGGTGTCCTTAGTATCAGTCAAGATAGCATGTACCGAAATTTCATAGACGTGTGGCACCAAACACTCCTAAGAAGAGGTTCAACACGATCCATTCGGCGAAATGCAACTCTATAGAGAGAGCCTTCAAAGTTTTGACAATGAAATGGCAAATTCTGCTTAATATTCCAAAGTAGTCCGTTGAGATGCAAAAGATGATTGCTATTTCCTCTATAAGATGGCACAGTTATGTTCGCGTCCATGTGAGAAAAGATCTCTGTTTTTCTCGGTGTGATAGGACCTGGATTATGTGCAATTATTTCGGAATGATATACTACCTCTGTTCATAAATATATGTCTTTTTTAGACTTTTCTTGATCCGTACATATCTAGACGTATGTAGACACATTTTAGTGTGCAGGTTCACTCGTTTCGCTCTGTACCTAGTCCACCTTGAGCTATATCTAAAATGTCTTCCATTATGTAACAACGGAGGAAGTAAGAGGTATTCACCTCCGTAAATGTAACCGATACATTAAATCCAGATTCAAACAGTCGTTACATCGATGAAATCATGGATGGACTGGTACGGTGATTGCGCATGGTTGGTGATGTTCAATGCATGATATAGATACACCAATTTTGGTTTTCAAGCATTTGAAGCTGTGGTGCTTTTGAATTATGTATTTTTTTTGAATGGTCACCGGGGGAGGGAGAAAACCCTCCACCTGAATTCGTATGACATGTTGTACTTCATCATAATCCAGATTCATTATGTGCGTGATCGAATTAGGATATATGACACCCAAAAACGTCTCCATTTTTCTCTCTGTTTGCTGCATGTAGTGCAAAATCGCAAAACACAATTGCAATTTGAAGCAGCCCACCCAAGTTTCCAGCCCGGCCTGTTCTAGTATGAGCCTAATTGGCCTAGCAGAAACGAAACAGCCTGCCACCAGGTCAACCTTCTTCCTTCTGTAATTGACTAAACTGGCTGAAAAAAAGGCTTCCAGCCCAACAAACAAATAGAAGCTCCCCTGAACGTTTTTACCTTTTCCCATGGATTTTTAATTTAAGGATCCCATAGACGAAGTTGGAAGCTATTTTTTTTAGAGCAACCATGTATTTTATTAATAAAAAATATCCTGAATTGCAGATAAAATTCTAAAAACGATCCCTAGGGTTTCCTGCATCCACCGTAGCCAGCGGTCGCCGCCCAAATCCGACACTGCCAGACGGACATCGGAAGAGACGCGAGCCTCCACCATTACAAGATCCAAAAAAACGCCATTGCCAACGCCAACGAGGCTTTGTGAGTCGATGAACAGGCATGCTGCATGCAGGGAGGCACATGTTGCTGTGGCTCGTCGACCGAGGGACGTCCCCATGCTGTCTTGGACCAAGATCGTCGCCTCCCATCGACGAAATCTGAGAAGCACAATAGATCCACCACCTCTGGAACAACGTCCGCGCTCCAGAAGAACCAACTCGTCTATAGGCCAAACAACGAACGTTTTTGGCTTCTCACATGAAACATTGGAAACCACTGATGAATTGCTCATGCACTATCAGCCAAAAGGGATATTTCCCCTTAATTAACTGAGCTTTTTGTTCGCAAAAAAAAAAAAAGGTAAATATTGCCACCAAATGAAAACTGTAGCTTTTCTCCAAGATTGCCGAATCAAAAAAACAAATGCAACTTCTGCGTTCTAAATACTGTAGTTAATAAACACGATATACTCCAGTATTCCCTTGACCCGCAGTTTCAAACATCAGTACGTAGTTGACATTGCAGTTGGCTCTGATTAAACAAGCAACGAGATCCCTCGCGAGACAGGCACCACTACGCAGGAGGCACAGAGCTGACAAGAATTGTTTAAAACCGATATACAGTACTACCTATCTGACTGATCGGCCGGCCGCACAGATTTAAAAGAGTTTATTCAGGTGTATATGTCTCCCTCATGGCCGTCCCGTTGACGTTGTGCCTGCCAGTATATCAATCATATTGCTATCGTCTAGTTAATCCGGATACGGATCCCAGTAAACTAAAACATCGCGATCCTCATCGATGACGATCTGCGCGAGAGAATAAAACGACATGCGCGAGAGAACCAGGAGGTGGCCGGGCTCGAGCTAGGCGTTTCGGAAGGAAAAAAACATGAGTCGCTGGTTTCCTGCCTCCAGCTATGAGCTATCGGTCTCGACGTCAAGCGGTGATGTCGAATCATGGATAAGATCAGTGTCGCGGGCGTCCATGGCATACGCTGTTCACAAAATGTCTGTTTCGGTTGGGTGCAGGTGAGCCATGCAGGGTAGTGTACGACGCGCTGTACGGCACGACAGGCGCGACGTTTCCCCGATCGTGCCTCACCTTGCCGCCGGTGGGAGATCAATCAAGCCGCGAGATCTGTAGGCCGCATCGCGTCCGCGTCGTGGCCAGGCCGGTATGGGCGATATCCTTCTACTGTTATACTGCATGCCTAACGTGAGCTGGGATCGAACTGCACGTTTGATCTTGCCGCCACGAGGAGCAAGTCTTCACCGGCACGCGCAATAGCGCTGCTTATTATTTGCGCTGGCACCAAAAGGCCCCAGCGGTAAGTCTAATAGACTGAAAGTTACCGGCCCACCTTACTATAACGTCCGGCAACCCCGCTTCCCGCCTGTTTTTAGGGAGGAAAGCGGGTGTGCCGGCAACCACAGCAACGCGCTCCACGTCGGATCCTGACCCGCGGGATCGAAGCGTCAACGACACACCGCCGGTCAGCGCAATTTATTTCGGCCGCTAGGCGGTTTCTGATGCGGTGCAACGCATCGTGCCTCGTCTTCCCGACGCATGTCACCGGAGTTACGACAATTCGGAAACCGGCATCGAGTAACGGGGAAATTTCCCGCGCCGTGTTCCACGCTTCACCTCCCCGTCGCATTCCACCACCTCTCTCCTTTCTCCTCCCCCAGCTCCAAACTTCACCGATGACGAGCAGCGATGGCGAACAGCGGCGAAGGGGGTGGCAGCAGGAACGGGGCGGGGAAGAGCTGCCTCCAGAAGGACGAGGTAGCCTTCTTCTACAAGCATCGCATCCCGTGCCGCCGGTGATGCGCCTCCCCAGCAGCGACGGCTGGACGCTGCACGCGATGGGCTATGTCGTCCCTACTGTGCTGGAGGCACTAGAACATAACGACACTTCGGAAACGGCCAAAACAAACCTTCGGAAACGGAGAAGTGGTCCGTGTCCCGCCTCCGTGGCTGATGTGAAGGACCTCATCGGCAACAGAGACCGAAAACCGTCGCTGATGAGGCATCTGTTTGGCAACGGTGGTGCTCATAGCTCCATTTCCGATGTATCGGGACATCAGAAACGGAGATTCTGTTTTGTCTCGTTTGCATTTAGGTTTCTTCATAAGCCTGGAGCAGGAATAGAGTTGCCACTGGACATTTAAAATCTTACAGCAGAAGCACAAAAATGCTAACAAATTCATTCATAAGTATAACAAATGTCACTGATACATTGCATCACAAGATAACCAATTAAATTTATCTTTATTGTCATGTCTCTCTAAATCTATCATTTACATGTCTAGCTAAATCTATCTATGTCATGCCTCAATAAACTTATCCTTATCATTTCTAACTTAATTTATCTTCATGACTTGCTGTTACATATGCCTTACAACATTGCCAAGTTCATGAATTCAATCTTCTTTTTGGACGGTGTCGCCGAAATATAATCAACTCGCCGCTTTGTCCCCGACCTAGTATTTAGCTCATTTGCTAAACGGATCAGCACTGAAGCTGGTAGTTTGTGCTGCCGACGAGCCGTCGGAAAACGAGGAGATCGAGCGGAAACCTCCATCCTGCATTGCTCCTCCAGGCCAACATCGCGTCGGCGTCACTCGAGCGGCGCCTGCGCAGCCCGTACGTGCTAGACTGCTAGTACGAGCCTATGACGTAACTAGGCCTCACGACGCTCTTTGCCGGTACAATTATTTTGTATTGTACCTGCCGCGTGCGCGCATCTTCCAAACCAACCGATACGCCCAGTACGACGCCCCATGCAAGCTCCTCCCCTCCCGTGAAGCCATCCATCTCCACGATCGCACGCCGATACGATACGCCCCATCTTCTTCTAATCCTCGTCGAGCAATGTCCAAATTACTGCTGTAGCTGGGATCCCTATGCCCTACCCAGCCTTCTCCGATAGAGGTCGAACAGCCGCGGCGATGAAATCGCCTCTTTGGAGAACGAATCTTTCTCGCTTTCCATGACCGACCCCACTGCAACTGCATAGGTCCTCCTCCCTCGTGCTCGTGCCACAGGATCTTCTAGCCAAACGAGGCCAGGAATAGCAGCGAGGATACAATACGATTCCGCTTGACTGACCACAGCGCTTTCTTTCTTTTGTGTTCCTGTTGCCGATTCGGGCAAGAATGCTCGGGCGTCATGCTCATGCATGCTGCCTGCCGTGATACAATACTACTCCCTCCGTTCCAATTTAATTGACTTGCTATGCATCACATGTGGATGTATCTATATATGTAACATGGCTAGATGCATCCACATTTGGTGTATAGCAAGTCAATTAAATTGGAACGGAGGGAGTACTTCCTGTCCGTGATCACCTCTCGAGGATTACTGGCTGCAACTTGCAGGGATCCTCATCGATCGACGGTCGCATCGTATCCACTTGCCTGCACAACCAGAACAAAAATGTGCTTCTTCTATTCTCGAGTTCTGAAACCGTCAAGGCCGTGGCTTTTCGCGTTGGCTGTCAGCGGCCTTTGGTTGGGAGAAAGCAGATTGTTCGTCTCGCTCTTCGAGGCAAAGTTGCAGCCAGCTTTATACTATACATCTAACGAGGAGATCTTCAACCCACAAGGAAAGAAAAATGGCATGGAGACGCGAAACTGGTTTTACCTCCCGAGCACTGAGGTTGTGTTCGGTTCTGGAAGGTAGTGGAACGGAATGGAAACGTTCCACACGCAGAACTCGTTTTTATGTTCGGTTGGAAAGTGAAGTAGAACGAGGTGGTTCCCAGAAAGGGAATATTCCCTCCAGATGCGGAACGCACCGGTCCGGCCGAATCGGTCGGACGGGGTGGAGCACATCAGCGATTTTCTCACTAATGGAATCAATGGGAACAAGCAAGGACCCCGCAAAAAAAAAAAAAAATGGGAACAAGCAAGGGATGAGCGCACGCTGCGGGCGATAATCACAGTGAGTTTAGAACAAATTAATCAAATTTAGGAACAAAATAACCGAGTTTCGGAATAATTAATCGAGTTTACGAATAATTATTTCTAATCAAATTTAGGAATAATTAATCAAGTTTAGAACAAATTAATCAAGTTTATAAACAAATTAATCAAGTTTGGATAAGTCTGACTAGCAATTCCATTCCACCTTTTCTGTTCAAACCAAACGTCAGTGGAATGGAAGGACCATTCCATTCTATTCCACTTCATCCCAGAAACGAACACACGCTCCTGCTAATTTAAAAAAATGCTTAAACAATTCCGGAGGTAGCCATTTTATCTCACAAACGTGTAAAATATTAATTTAAAATAGTTTATATTATGGGCTATATAAAATCTGATAAAATTTAGATATTGAAAAATACGCACACTTAGATCCACACTTCTGTCATTTTTGTGTAGCTCAAAACACAAAGTATTTAAAATTGATTTTTCGTATGTTTGTGTATACACCATTAGCTTCATCCGAACTTTTTTCATAATTTTTTGAAACTAGCCAAAAATCTTTACTCGCTACTTGTAGCATATATTCTAGTTAATTAAAAAAAAAAGGCACGTACAAGTAACCAACCGGTTAATAAGCAAATCATTGGTATGTACGTCTACATCGATGAATAGCAGGTCCTTGCCCACGTCATCGGTCTCCTTCCACTCGTCACCATCGCCTGTCGCCGATTAGTACATGTACTTTCAAGGACAAGTGTGATAAAGAATGTTTCCCCCCGATGAAAAATATATGTGAATTCAAATTAAGAAACAATTAAAAAAGCGACGATTCATCTTAAAATTATACATTATGACATTAATAAATAGGAATATGTCCCAAAATTCACCCACTCAAAAAATATTGGCATATTAAAACACGTTGTTATAACTTACATTATCAAAAGAGAATGAAGAATATATATTTAAATACACAATAAACTAATTAGTTGTTAGCCATAGGACTATATAGAATCCGCAAGGCGAATCATTCGACGGTGAGAACATGCAAGTCACATACTCTATCAATTTCTATTTAACAACATCTAGGATAGAGTCTAGAAACGTTTATCATGATATTTGTTAGATCATTCACTTTACATATCCTGGATATCTGATTATGCTAGGAATAATACCTAGACACACACACGAACACACAAGCACAATATAAATCATTTAAGTGGGCTAAATTAATGTGTGGAGGAATACAATTATGTCTCTGATATTTTTCACAAATCAAACACTAGATTAGTGCTAAAAATGTAGGGGTTTTGTCTGGTGCTCCAATTTATCTATATCCAACTTCTCGCGGTAGCTCACATTTCAACTGAATTTCTCATATCTTTTATAATCAAATGTGGAGGAGTCTGTTCACCTTTTAAAAAGAGAATTCTTAAGGGATATTATTTGGAAATAAACAACTAATGTATTTGCAATTACATATGCTAAAATCTGTACAACTAATACGTAAACAATTAGCCTAGTTGTTCTATGGTTAATTTTGCTAGGTGTAACAGTCAAGTCACTGGATCTCAGTTCCATCCCAGGTGCTACCACTAGTAGTAATATGCCTACCGCTGGCAGACGGAAATGCACTACCACTGGCGAACAAGCGCCCGCCAACGATACATACGCCAGTGGTAGTTAATAGCGCTGGCGGGCGAGCCGTCCGCCAGCGGTAAGGGTGTTTACCGCTGGCGTGCATCTTATGTGCACGCCAGTAGTAGTTGTGAGCTAGCGCTGGCGTACATGTTATGTCTGTCCGCCAGTGGTAAATTATTCGAAACTAAAAAAAAATAAGACCAAATTAGTTAATACATTTGTTTTTGCGAAAAGGTCCCAAAAAAGAACAATTACAATCGGGTCCCTCCAATCAATCCCCTATCTTTCCCCACCCCTGCCGCCGCCGCAGCTCGCCGGGCCAGCCCGGCCTACCACTGCGAGCGAGGCGCAGGAGGCTGGGAGCTCACCGTGGCCGTAGACATACATGGGCTGGGCGCAGAGGTCGGGGAAGGATCAGGAGACGCCATCCAGCCGCAGGGGTCGCCGTCCTCATTCGCTCAGCTGTGGCGCTGAAGGCTAGCTTCAGGTCCAGCAGCACCAGCGCGTCCCCTGCAACCTGACCGGTCGTCGGCGGCGACCACGACACAGTTCCGGTGCCGGCCGGTGGAGGATATGCTGCGGGAGACGAGGGACAAGGGCGACGTTGTGTAGCGCATCTCATTCCTGGAGATGTCAATGTTGGCCCAGGACCGGCGCGCGTGGCTGCACTCGATGTCGTCTTCGCTGCCGCATCCCCGTGTGGATGTGGTCGTTGCCGCAGCCCCGTGACGATGTGGTCGTTGCCGCAGCCCCGTGTCGACGTCATCGGTCGCGCGGCCCCAAGTCGATGTTGTCGCTGCCATATGCCAGGGAAACTTCAATTTGACATCAAAACAACACTATAGGAAGATGGCTACCGTAAAATGAAAATCAACACAACAACTCTTCAATTTGACATAAGAATAGATAAGTGCACTATAGGAATAATAAGAGAAACATTATCAGGACTAGGTGAGTGCCCGTGCGTTGCTACGGCGCGAAGAAACATCTCAAAGATGGACGACTCAATCAACAACTTCCACATGCAGTAATACCTCTTGTGTTGTAGTGTCAAAGAGCTCCTCTTGAAACACTTGTGATATGAACAAATCAAATTCAGTCAAAAGATACAATTGAAACAATTATAGTTAGAAGACACACACAAATAAATCATGACAATAGTTCAAAGTGGAAAATAAATTGTGCAAATGTGAAGTGGACTAAGCCGGAGGCAAGATATCTTAACTAATGTTCCTTAACATGGTGACCAGGGATCCATGCAGCTGTACTGTGAGTTGCAGTAAGTGTTTAGGTCACACCACATGAAAAACATCAATGTGAAATGTAAACCCCTTTTAAAGGCACATGTGGATTTGATATATCTTGCAGGCAATAAAAATAATATTTTCTTAACTCTCTTCTTCGCTTAGTTCAGTTGCCCTTGTTGAGCCAACCTAGTGTGGCCAAGCAAAACCATCCCGAGAGAAAAGAATATAAGGAAAACCACTGAATTTTTAGTAGAATGTGAACTCTGAACTTCCTTCATTGTTATTTTAGTAAGACCCGATCTAAGCCGATGTGCAACAAAACGAAAGAAAAACCAACAATTCATTCAACCAGTGTTGCATTAAGTTTTCTTATTCAGCGAAACTGCGTCAAAAAATTATACAACAAGGGCCTCAAACTCTTGCTTTTCCAGTGAAGTAGATCCTTTAAATCCTCATCTCTAAGAGCCTTTGACAACTCAAATTAAGGAGAGACAAAATGTTCAGAGTTAAAGCGCGGGCACATGTCCGGCGAATGCCCGCAACACTGAACGCATGGTCGGAACTCAAAGTCAGATCAATGGATGGAGCCTCTCTTGCTGCCCCTCAACGCTGTTGGAGGCCCCCAAGACACCAGGCTGCCGGCGTCGAGTGTCACTGCAAAGTATTACCTCCAGCACTGCAGTTTATCCAGATTCAGGCATATATGGATGTACAATGTAGTACACTTCAAATAAAACTTTGTTTGAAAAAATTAAACTCTACAATACCTGATGCTATTTCAAACATCTCTAGAGCACTTTTTTCTCATGTACATTTAGCCATCTATCAAAGTATACAGGTTCATTAGGTCATACCACACAATTTATCAAACAAATTAGTGGAATTTGTGGCTTGAGAGAGAAGTACAAGTACCACTCACTGAGACAGAGGAACAGCACATCCTTGACAACAAATCTCATGTCAAAGCATAGTTGGGATCATCGCATCTACCTGCTTGCTAATTGCAGATTTCCCTTCGCCCCAGCCTATTGTGGCCGCTAGGACGCGGGAGGGTCTAGGCCGGCGAGTCAGCGTCCATGGACACTACATGCTCAGTTGGACTATGTCGAGACGAAAAAGCTATTATGCAACAGAAAAAGGGAGAAACTTTGGATTAAATGGAGAAAACTTCAGCTATTAATTATGGGCATACATCTTTGTTCGTATATGAAAACATTGCACCAAAAAAATGAAACCTGATCTGTTTGTTATAATCAAGGTGGACAACTTTGTTTGCACATCAGTTAAGCATATATTATAATGCTTCTATCATCCTTGCTGTTTTTCTCAAATGAGGATCCCCATTGCATATAGAATCAGGCAACCAACTGGTAAGCACGATAACAGCTACCAGACGGTTATACAGTTATACAACAGAAAAATGGCCTACATCTACGGTCCTCTAATTCATCAAGTGAAATGAGTGTCCATTTAGTCAACAATTATGATATTGTGTGGAATCATATAGCTCAATCAATAATTTACTCCAGAAAACTGAGCTACAAACACCCCTTTAAATATAAGAAGCAGACTACCAAGACCAATGATGAATTGGCTTCAAATTTTCAACATAATTAGCTAGCACTCATTTCATAACTCACAATGCTGGAATCAGTGTAATTAATTAATTACATGGACAGGTGCATTACAGAAATGTAGCCATGTACCTTTTAGCATCACGATCACAGATACAGCGATAGCCATGATCATCGGAACGATACGCTGCTCTCTTCTTTCACTTCTTGAAGTATCACTGTACCTGTTTTTTTTTTTGAACAGATGACCTTATGTCCGCTAGAAATTCTGAACATAGCTTAAGTTTGTCAGGTCCACCTTGCAGTGTTGAGTCACCTACCACCTGCAAAGAAAGCTAGTCAAAGCAACAAAAAATCATTTGAGCTTTGACAAACGAAATCACGAGAAATGACTACAAATAGATTATAATTAAATCTACAAATTGGCATAGGTTTCATGCTATCTAGAAATTTTCATAAGACACCAAAATAATATGGATGTGATACATAAGAAGATGATCATGTCATATAAATATTCGGTGAAGAAGTAAAGACTGCCAGGCTTCAACTTGCTTATGTGTAGGCCAAATAGCTACGCATGGTGTGTGTCATGCTTACTTGTTTTATATTACAATTCCACAACTTGATTTGCATATTTAAGGCTAGTAACACAAGGTAATATCTCCCAGGGAAGGAGCTCATCAACCCAAGTAGATCATCTTCAACTTCGCACAGTCAAACTGTACTTTGTTTTTTTGCACTACACTCTATGCACATGTTGTGTATATGTATTCCATGATTCAGAATGTAGAGCAATTCTGCTCTAATTTTATCAATATGAAATAATTAGGAGTATACAAAAAATACAAGTGCCCTAACACAGGAAGGAGAGGCGACCTACATCGGAGATTAGGCCGACCTGGTCCCGCGCGATGTCCGGTGGGTGCGGAAGTTCGGCATGATTACTCCGTACATGAGAACTAATAATCTAGAGATGACAAGATTTTGAATTAATTCAGTGATAAGAAAAGACGGACATTACTCTTTGAATTGCTCATTAACTGTACGAAACTCGTATTTTGCTCACTCGACCAGTACAGGAAGACATATTCTTGCAGTTTGGCATAATCACTCTGCATAAAGACGGACCTGAAGACTCAATTGTAAATAATGCAGAGGATTTAAATACACCATCCAAAAATAACACAGTTGCAGCAGCAGTGCGAAGTAACACAAAGCAGAAGCTACAACAATATGAACTGGAGTAGCAGTACCAGATGCAGCAGCGAACAAATGTTGACGACCGGGATGGGCGGAGCCCTAAGGGATGGGTAGAAGACGGGTGAGGCTTCTGCCCTATGCGCCAGGTCGCTACTCTGGTTGTACCCCTGTTCGCTGCACTGGTCGAGTGGTCGTGCCACTGGTCGCTGCTTGCTCCTGCAACTGACGAGAGGAAGGTGAGCCCCTTTGAACAGAACAAAAGTGTTGTGTGCAGTACAGGGGAGACGCAATCGGCGTACCCCGATGGCCTGATCTCATACCTTGGCGACCTTGAGCTCAGGTAACCGGTACCTTTCCTTAGTCCTCCGCCTCCGAGTGCTCAAGTCCTTTCTTGATGCTGCCTCCCCCGTGCAGCCCTCCACTGCGTCAGGCCATCCACCGGTGGATGGAGCAGTATCATTCCGAAGACTGGGAGAGAACGAGCAGATCCATTCGTAGTTCCTAGGCGTTACGGGAAGCTGTGGTCGTGGCGGCGGCGGCGGAAATCCGTGCTACGCACACTCTTCTTTGCCACCATGATCCACCCCCACGAGACCGGCGGTGGCGGCTGTGTGTCAATCCTTCCTAGCGGAGTCAGTGGTCGAGGCCTTGGCCGGAGTCTTCGACTTGGTCGAGGGAGGCGAGGATGTTGGGATCTGAGTGGATGGGAACTTCGCTGCCGCCGCATCTGCCGATGGTGTGTGCTAACCCTACCAGGCTGGGGCGAGGTAGGGGATGAGGATGTGGGGGAAATGATTTGGCCAGACGATTCGGCTTAGCGTAGCGAGTTGGCCCACATGTCGGCGCCAACGTTCGGTCGAAGCTGCGAACCACGGACAGGTTACACCAACGACCAACTCCCATTTAATAGTAAAGATAATTCAGTTTACGGTTGGAAGGTACTATCACTCATCGGTAAACCAACATATACAAGCAAATATGAGTTTCAGATATTCCAGTTCAAGCAAGTTATTCATGCAAGCAGTCATACACATCCAAGTGAATAAGAACAGATAAAGGAGTAAAGGACTTACGCTAGCTGTAGCTCGTTGAAGCCAGTGCGGTGCTTGAGTGTTTTCAGCCCAAATGTTTAACATAATCTTTTCCAATAATCTTGACTATACTGTCAAGCAGATAACGGAATACATTTACATTACCAACTATCAAAATTTACAACAGAACAAGAAAACAGAAGCAAGGGAACGGTTACATTTGCTTCACTAAGTATTTATGCAAGACCAAAGCAATGGCAAGTATGCTGCACAACATCACTTACTGTTCCATTTTAACCTTTGATAAAATATTACCGTTCCATTTAAATCTTTGATATATTACTAAAGGGCAGAGAACATGTTGTAATTCTCAATCCAACAGTACAAAATTATTAGTTAAAAGCACTTCGAGCAACCAAACAGTTATGAACCACAAGCAGGTTACTAATCAGACGAAAGTAAGGTTCGAACAGCAGCAACAGAGAGCTTCCCTAAGACCATAACGTCACACTCTGAAACAACTAGACTTCTTTCAGTTCATACCTTGGACGAAGGAGCAGCAGCACGTACGAACCTTGCCTCACATCCATCTAAACTAGTAAACGCAGACCATGGTAAGATGGACTGAGACAGGAAACGAACTAGCAGCACTAGTACAACTTCGAATTCTTGACTGCGCGGTAAAAATATTTGGCGCTGAAGCTACCTGGCGCCGAGATGTACAACTTCGGCTCCATTGTCGTCGGCGCAGAACCGAGAGGCCAGATGTAGAGTTAGTTTTACGGAGGGGCCAAATGTGTTATTAGTTTGTTGTAAGGGCCAGATTTGGCAAAAAAATACCAGAGTTGACCGCAGATTTTTAAACGTCGGAGCACTGTCTGACAGATCGACCACCCGGATTCGAAACAATTCTTTTCTTTCAGGTGTGTTGCGTGACTACGAGTACTACGGTACAAGTAGTGATAACTAGTTTCATATTTCCCTCCCGTATCGTTGACATTGCCTACCTGTACCAACCCTATTGTTATCCCTTAGTTAATCCGGATACGGATCCCGTTCAGTCGCGCTAAACAAATACGCCGTCGCTGTGATTGGGGATTCTTGGCGATCATAATTGATCTGGGCGCGCGAGAGAATGATGCGATATGCCTGCTAGTACGGTGCCCTGTGTGAGTGTGACTGTAAAGGCGGACTCGAGCGACAGGCTACGGATTCCAGATTACAGCCCGATGCCGTGATAGAAATTAAGCAAGGATTCGTTCAGTGTCTCGTCCATGGCATTTTGAGCTGTTCGTGGACAGATGATCCATGCGGCTGGGTGGCTGCCGGTGCGTCGTGCAGAGCGCTGTACTGCGCCTCTGGCGAGGTTTGTCGTTTCCCTGCAAGCCAAGGCGGGGGCGCGTTGAAGAAACAAAAAATACCGACAAGTTTGCTATGTGAAGCTCGTCGTTGTGCTGCCGACAAGGCGTTCGTACTCCATCGTGCATTGCTGCCATCTCCTTCTTGGTCGGGTGAATGGTGATCCGAACGATCGGGCCACCGGTCCTCCAGGCCGACATCGCGTCGGCGTCACTCACGCATGGCCGCGGCTCGTAGCGCGTACGACGTAAAAAAGCCAGAGTGCTTGACGCTCTTTGCTGGTGTAGTATCTTGTAAATGTACCGGCCGCGTGCGCGCATCCTCCAAACCAACAGATACGCCCTGTACGACGGCGTACTATCACAGCATCAGCTACGACACCCAAAGCTCCTCCCGTGAAGCCAGCCATCTCCACGATCGCACGCCGATACGATACGCGCCATCTTCTTCTAATCCTGATCCAGCAGTGTCAAATTAGTACAGTAGCTGTGATCGACAGAATCTTTCTCGCTTTTCATGGCGACCCCTGCAAAACTCAGCATGTACTCCTCTTCACTCGTGCTCGTGCCACAGGATCTTCTCGCCAAACGAGGCCAGCAACAGTATCAGCAGCAACGAGGATACGATTCGATTCCTCTTGGACTGACCAAAGCGCTTTCTTTCTCTTGTGTTCCCTTTGCTGATTCGGGAATGAAAAGGAGTGTCATGCACTGCTGCCGCGATATAGAAATATAGAATGCTTCCTGTCCGTGATCCACTCACGTTTACCTGCTCTTTTTTTACTCACGGCCGCGGCGGATGCATGTTGCAGGGATCCTCATCGATCCACGCTCGTATCGTATCTATCCACTTGCAGCAGCACTGGGAGAAAAATAACGTGGTTCTCGACTTGCCAAACCGTCAAGGCCCTGGCTTTTCTCGTCGTCTGTCAGTGGCCTTTGAAGAAAGCTGTCTTGCTCTTCGAGGGGATCTTCAGTCTCCAAGGAGAGAAAATGGCATGGAGACACGCGACACGGCGACCGATATGTTCACACAACTGTCTGTCTGCTATCTTCCTCACATAGTCGTGTCCAAACCCCATGTTCACACGACGAAAATGTATCTATTTCTCTATAGTACGGAGTACTAGTATTGTTGCAAGAGCTGCACGCTGCCATGAGAACCTGCAAGCAAAAAGTGACGATCTGCAGTTCGAGTTCAGACGATGGACCAAATGTTCAAGGACAACCTGCATTTCAAAGAAAATTCAGCTATCTGCATTAGAAGGTCGGTTGACTCCTTTAAGAAGGTCCTATACCATTAGCCAGGAGTGAAACGAGAATTTCTGTATTGGAAACATGGGTATCCATCTTATCTCAGTACTGGTTGGTATCTGGTCTACGGAGAAGTTTCCACTTCCCTTCGGTACATCGATTTGCATTGGGCATTCATTTCTCGACCTGATCAGAATCAAGGGCTGAGCGGCTCCTCCTTCTTCGCTTCGGGGACGGAGGTCCTTAAGTCCTACCAATTTCTTATCTCTGCAGTTCGTGCCGAAGATACTCCTATTCTTGACGATCCGTCCCATGTTTTATTTCATCAAATTGTAGTTGCATTCTGGTCACGGTCCGCGTGCCACTAGGACCAGGCCCGCGTATCGATTCAAACGCGATCTTTTCCCCTGGCGTGTACCGATCATCAAGTGGATCAAGCAAAGAGATTTGGGTGGTGTGTCGAAAGCTGCGTGCTCGTACAGCAATAGTAGCCCATAGCATGTTTATCCAGCGGCACGAGCTCGACGATCTTGTCAGTGAGAGTCCCATGTGAGCAAGATGCGCACAACAGTGGACTTCACTGATTAGTCACGCCTAATCAAGCTGCCTGATTATCTTAAGCTTGGTTAATTTCGAATTATTGTTTAACCTTTGACTAAACGCAGCATATACTACACCTGACGCTGTGAAGAAACAGAAGGGGTCGGGTCAATGCAGGTTTACATCCAGACACACACCAACGCGCGGTGGTTGGGCTCCACTTTTTCAACAAGACAGGTGAGAAGTTTTTTCGCCAGAATCCGCTCGGATTGTGGTTGACGTGAGCGCAGCAGCGACAGTGTGGGGCATTAGCAAATGGGGAAGACGATGAACATTTCTACTCAAAAGATATTCTCGGCGACCAAGAGAAGAATGAAGAAAAAAGCTACTCATATCGGCTGATGACACCGCGGTATGGGATTTTCTGCAGATTTTTTAAGGGATCTCCTAGCTGGTCAATCGCGTGGAGCGGATATCACATCCTTTTTCTTTGACCCTTTTTTGTTGAAGCATCTTAATTCCTTTTCTTTTTGTAGGGTGAAGCATCAGAACTAAATATTCATCTGATTGATTGCATATTTAGACGGAAGGCTCGAGATGAGACCGGTTTTGAATTAACGAAGCCATCAGCCGGCTAGGAGTTACACCATAAGTTACAACACACACGCGCGCAAAGCGCACACCGAAACTAACAACAGAAGACAACAAAAAAGAAGCCAAGCCGAAGCGCCAGCTTGATCGAGGTTGATGGAGCCTTGTCTTCTGTTTCACCGGACATGTCCATGCCAACAAACCTCCACCGCACTAGAACTGCAGTCCAAGGGGTTACTCAACGTCGGGCCAACGGCCTGGCAAAACTTGAGAATCCAAAGGAGGGAGGGGGGGGGGGGGGGGGGGGGGGTGGTCTTGCGGTGACTCCTCCAAGAAGGTACATGGCGCGAGAACGCGTCAACGTCGTCGGCAGAGACTGAGATTCTGCAAAGCTTTCACCGAGACCCCAAACCACCACCCTAGGGCTCGGGCTAGGTCCAGACCAAAAAACACAACATCTTCCAATGGCGTTGGGATAAGAACACCGGCAGCGGCTATGGCCTGGCGCCGCCCTAACAAAGCAAGACGCACGGATGAACCTCTACGCCGTAGATAGGCATGCATCATAGACTCCATTAACAAGTTTTACAGATACTACGCCCAAGTGCACAATGTAAGTTTTGTGTGCTTCATTTTTGTTGTTCGCTTCAATTATTGCATATGTTGGGTGATTCTTTTATTTGTTAGATGGACTTGACCAAACTTTTGCACAATCAATTTGAGAGAATGTCATGAGTTGAGCCATTGTCGGAGCATATTGAAGGGTATATTCGCTCTTTAAATGACAAGGGAAACGGAAAATTTGTGTTTTAACTCTACGCGCACGTGGGGAGGGGGGCGTGGAGATGCTATTAATAGCCTATATTCTAGGTAGGAAAAAGTAGACGCCACGTACGAGTAACTAACCGGTTAATAAGCAAAACATCACTATGTATGTTTACATCAATGAATAGCACCTCGAGGTCATCGGTCTTCTTCCACTCCTCACCATCGCCTGCGCCGATAAGCATGTACATGCACCTTCAAGGACACATGTGATGATGCGATACAGAATGTTTCCTTCCGCTTGATGGAAAATACATGTGAATTCAAATTTAAAAACATTTAAAAAGCGTCGCTTCATTTTAAATTATGCATTAAGACATTAATAAATTGAGTCTGTCCAAAAATTCACCCCTCAACATATTAAAACACACAGTTTAACTACCATTGTCCATAGAGAATAAAGAAACATATTTAAAGCCAAAATAAACTATTTAGTTGTCAGCCCATGGGAATATTAGAAAACCAGCAAGGTGAATCATTCGAGGGTGAACGATTGAAAATATGCAAGTCATATACTCTACAAATTTCTATTTAATTACATCTAGGATAGACTCTAGAAAATTTTATCATGATATTTATTTGATCATTCACTTTACACATCTTGGATAATTAACTATGCGAGGAAGAATACATTGAAACACACACAGGCACAAACATGTACAATATAATTCATTTAAGGGGGATAAATTAATATGTGGAGGAATATAATTATATCTCTTACATGTTCACATATCAAAGACTAGATTAGTGCTAAAAAGGTAGGGGTTTTGTCTGGTGCTCAAATTTAGCTACGGATATTATTTGGAAATAAGCATCTAATGTGTTTTCTCGCAAGACGTGTATTAAACAATGATACTATATTTACAATTCCAGAAGCTAAAAATATGTACAACGAAGAATACCTAAACATTTAATATCGTTGTTGTGTGGTTAATTTTGCTAAGTGTACACACAATTTTACCGAACTTTCCTAAGATATTTACATGTACACCTATTTAACATGATCTGGATAATCACAGAAATGTTATGTTAGGTTCAAAAAAAAGTATACTGCAAGTTTACAAATGTACCTTCAAATTATTTACTTCATCTACTTGTAAAAAAACTTATGTTGCAATTTTACAAACATATCTTCAAAAAACAAGTATTGCAATTTTACACCCTGGCGCAGTGGCGGAGCTGCACACAGATTGTGTGGTCAAGTGACAACACAAAAAATTTGTAAGCAATGAAGTCCCAGCTATAAAAACACCATAATTGACCCCATAAATTCTAATTATTGACATCATTGCAGTTTATTTTGAGTTTTGACATCACTAGCTGCTAGTCCCAGCTCCGCCACTGCCCTGGCGCGGGCTGGTGTTGTCGTCCTGGCCGTCTCCATGACGCCACCATCCTTTCCATGTCGGGGAGCTCCACCGTGTCATCACGACCTCCCGATTCTAGGAAGGGAGAGATTGGACGTCGTTGTCCGGACTGAGATCCAGTGCTTTAACTATTGCAAGTCATGGATGAACAGTGCGGTGCCTTGTGCCATTGGACGTTAGATTGAAAAAGAAGAGACAATATATATTTAAGAAACGTAGCATACACTGGTGGATGACATTGTAGACAAAGCAATGTAGCGAGAATGCAGTGCAAAGGACTGTTCATAGCTTGGTCATGGAGGTGCTCCCATGAAGATGGAAGTACTCGAACATGGCACAATTTTGTACGAATTTGGTCGGAATCAAGTCTCCTCGCCAGGACTCGAAGATAGACGCCCGAATCGAGTCTCCTCGTCGTGGAATGAAATCGAGCTCAGGAGTCACAGACGTCGGCACCAATGGGAGTGTTGACTCGTTCCCGTTCACCCTAAAATCGAGTCCAAAACTGGTTTTATGGGCACCTAGGTGATAATGCATGGGAAGCTGAAAAATATATTATGGTTCATCCTGTTTTACGGGATCTATTCGGTTCGGTGGGTCTTTTTCAGCCAGAACTGCAAGTAACCGTGTTCGTCAACTTTTCCGGTATTTCCAAGTGATGCTCTTAGCAAACGGCCCTGCGTTTGACGCGATCCTGAGTCCGCTCCTGGTTGACATTGCCGCTGGCTTCGATTACACAAGCAACGAGGTCCCACACATGGCAAGCACTACACAGGAGAGCTGACAGCAGAGTTTTTTAACGTTATGCACTGTCTGACCGATCGACCACACGGATTTTTGCGTGACTACGTACTAGAGTACAGGCACTGATAGTTAACGGTAGTTTATATTTCCTACCCGTATCGTTGACATTGCCTGCCTGCCTGTACCAATCCTATTGTTATCCCTTATTCATCTGGAAACCGATCCCGTCCAGTCGCGCTAACCAAATGCGCCGTCGCTGTGATTTGGGGATTCTTAGCGATCATAATGATCTGGGCGACAGAACAACTCGACATGTCTGCCCGTACGTTTCTCTGTGTGGCATTTTTTGAACCTGCAATGTGTGATAGTGTGTGGCGGACTCTAGCGAAACTGCCTACCGGTCTCGTCTCGTCGGAAGAACATAGCATGAGTAGAGCTATGTGAAGCTGGTAGCTGTGCTGCCGACAAGCTATAACCTCCATGGCTCCATCGTGCATTGCTGCCATCTGCTTGGTTGGGTTATCCGTGATCCGAGCGGGCCACCGATCCTCCAGGCCGACATCGCGTCACCGTCTCGCCATGCCTGCGCAGCCCGTACGTGCTAGTACGAGCCTACGACGTAACCAAGTATCTTTTTTACTAAATGGCCCTTAATCCGACAGTAAGACAAATTTGGCCCGTCCCAAAACTTTCACGCAGATATGGCCCTCGGCATCATACGCCACCCGCCGTGGCGTACCGGACCCTCCGAAACGCCCAGTCAGACGACGTCTCACCACGTTACGAAACGCCATAGCATGCGGCGGTTCCTTCAACACTTAGCCGTTTTCTCGAAAACCAGGGACAAGCGCGGCAACGCCGCTGAATGGGGCGTTCCGGCGTCCAAGATGTTCAGAGCGTCCGATTTCTTTGGAGGCCTATGTGTATTTACAGATGCTGGAAGGTCCAGTTAGTAAGAGCTTCTGACAGGGAACGCCTTATTATAAAGCGTTTGCGATGCAGCTCCGATTTAGTCGTTCTGAGTGGCGTTTCCTCCTTATCATACAAACGTCATGTGTAGTACCGCCTCTCCTTACGTACCAGAGGCATTCAATGTGGCGTATGTTTATCGAAATATGAAGCCAAATAATTTGGCGTTTGCTTGTGATAGTGGGAGGGAGTTTACGAGGCGTCTCCATGTTCGTATTAGTCATTGAACATAACGTTGAGAACCATAACCGCGTTGCAAAATGGGCTTCAGATGGGCCAAATTGGTCGCGAAATCGACTCCTCTCCCCGGGGCAGTACTCTTTTTTTTCTTGCCTCCGTGGCTATAAACGAGCACGCCCAAATCGTCTGCTCTCCCCCCATCCCCACCCCCCAAAAAAACCCCGGCTACTCCTACCCCGTACGGCGGCGGAGCACGGCGCCTTCTTCACCGACGACCTCCTTGTCATCAGCGACACCATTTTCGTCCTCAAGCACTGACTGGTGAGTAGGACGGCTGCTTCCTTCCTGTCCAATCCCTTTTGATGCCTCTAAATCTAGGTAAATCTAGGTAAATCCACAGGCAATTTGGGCGAATTTAGGTTACTAGACTGACTGGTGAGTAGGACGGCTGCTAGACTAAGTTTACGCGGCGAAATCTAGGTAAATCCATGCGTCTAAATCGATATAAATCCATGGATCTATGACACCGGCCGTTGATTTTGGTAACCCCCCTACTCATTGGTTGTTCTGACTTACTTCTAACTTGTTGATTTTAGAACCTCTCCAACATACCAAATGGAGTCAAAATGTGGTAGTGATGACTGTGTCATGTGCAACCAAGTGCGGGAGATAGTTTGCCCCGACATTGATCCCGCGTACGCTCGTTTCTTAGAGGAGCAACGAACGTCCTGCATGCGTCGTCGTCAGGAAAATGGTCCAAGTAGGACAGGTCCATCAGCGATCACTTCCCCAGGTCAAGATCAGACTATTGCCGATGCTAAAGTACGCATAGCAGCCAAGTGTGTTCGCTCAGCAGAGGTAAATAACAAACGAATTAGTATCTGTCAGGACTATTGTTATCGGTGTTATTGCTATCATAGTGAACTGCATAATTTTTTCTGCCTTGCATGTACCGCTCAGGAAGTGACCGCTTTCCGTCCTGAAACCTCTAGCCGGGAGTCTCTTGTGATGGAGTGCCTCACACTCCAGCATGAAGTTGTGGCACAGATGAGGAGCTTTAGGCGATTCCATACAATCTTTATGAAAATGTGGGATGAGAAGAATAATGCCGAGGCTGAGCTAGAGAAGTTGAAGAAGGGCAACCAACTTAACACAGACATAGTTATCCTACATGACGATGATGAGCAGGAAACTACAGATAAGAAAGGTAAGAAAGGTGTTGTACGGTCTCCTGAGGATGTCACGCACAATAGTGTCAAGAGAGCTAGGGAGGAAAAGATTACTCGCAGAGGTGACAACGCCTAAACCTAATGTTGTAGTACACTATTGGATGGACCTACAGATTACTTTCTAATAATTCATGTGTTGGCATTGTAGGTCCTAACATGGGTGGAACTGAAGAGTTTGACAAGTACTGCTTTTTTGCGAACGACGTCAACCTGAATGAATTCCATGTTGCACATCTCAACGGCCAAGTTGCAGACTTGAAGCCGTTGATACCGTTGTACGTCTGCAGGATGACAAAGTCCACTGTCATCCATGGGAAGGCTAAGATGGTAAATAATACACTCTCATACTGTTATTTTGTAGAACCATCGTAGGCTTCCAACTAACTAGAAAATTCTCCTCCAGTACTTCTCTTCCAAGTTCAGCATTGCACACCTCAACCGTTATGCGCCAATGGAGCTTCCTGTATGTTGCAGTAGTGCCAGCAATGCTACTCCTGTGACGTTGCTCATCGGCAACAAGCAAGATGCCCAGATGTATCGCAATTGGCCGAAAATAGTTAAGGAAGCTGGAATCGGGGAGGGTGACATATGTGTCTTTACTTTCGTGCGTACTGCAAGCCCTGGATTGAAGTGTACTGTTGTTGCTCTGAAGCCTGTTTCTGTGTAATTAGATGATGTAAACATTCTATAATTCTGTGTACTGGATTTGTGTGTACTGGTGCTGTGTGTACTGTATTGACAACCCTAATAGTCGACCTGCTGTTCTGTCATGATGCTAATATGTTAATGTTAATGGCAACCAGATAGTCGACCTGCTGTTCTGTCATTATGCTAATATATGGAACCTTTTATAATTCTATCAACTGGTTTGTCAGAAATGTGAGGTGTTGATGTTATAAAGTGCAAACAAACTTGTATTGTCTCCTGAACCGTGCAAACGAAGCAGTGCAAACAAACTTATCTCCGCTTATATTCTGAACCAGGCACATGGTTGAAATCTAAGGTGTTCATGTTTTAACGAAGAAGCTAACTTAAGTTCTGAACCGTGCAAACAAAGAAAGGGAAACTTCGTGGTTGATCTCCACTTCCTCTAACCGCTCTCACTCGTGCGCTGAAAAACCAGTTATCTCCACTTTCCCTGCGCAGTTTCCATTTCCCCTCTTGCAGAACCGCATCCCTCGCCTCTTCCTTTCCATGGAGCACGGTGGTAGTAGCAACTTGGAGAACTCTGTGTACGAGGCTTCTCCTGGTCTCTACGATCGATTCACGGAGAACTCCGACATCCTGACAATCGCCAGGCTTTCGCGTGGTATTCCTGGTATGAGGCATGCTCTCGCGGATGACCCAAGGTTTCCTTTCGGGTCTCCTTGCCTCCTGCACTCTGATCCTTTCGTATGGCCTGATGACCGCAATGAACAGGTATATTGAAGTCGTCTGTTCGTCAGATTTCAATATTTTAGTACTGCTTTGCAGTTTCGTACACCGTCTTATTACCATCTAAAATCATCTAGGGTATTAACTCGATGGTGATGCCGCTGGACGCGCCGTCCTCACCCGCTTCTGTGCCCTGGGGCCAAACTGGCCCTGGGCAGAAGCATTGGGTTGGTGGGAATGGTGAATGGGTTGCAGTTGTTCAAGACCTGGCTCGTTGGTATCTTTTGAATGTATACACTAATGTTCAAATCGAAGTACCTTCTGTTCAGAATGTAGGGATTAATTATCACAACAGCCCGTTTCTGTACCACCACGACATGGCGCGCATCAGGTTGAACAAGATTCAGATCGCTTCTCCGCCTCAGTTCGTAGGAAACAAGTGGAAATACGATCTTATAGCCGTGTTTGATAAGTGCATCGCTATCATGCGTGGTGGGACTGACGTGGACTGGAGGATACTTCGTAATGAGTTTCTTGCTCCAGCACGGTATGTTGATGCCATAATGGACTTCACAAGGATCTACGCTGTTACTGAACCCAAAGGAGACGTACTTGTTTGGGAACCAACTATATGGGGTGAGTTTATTCGTGTTGAGAACATTTCGTTTGTCATTACAGTTGTTAAATGCTGATGGTGCATATGTGTTAAATAGTTCAGTTCTGATGGTGACAAAACAGTGTCCAAGGGGCACAGACTTTGTTGTACTGCTGATGGTCCAGTTTAGTACCACTGTCATATATACAGTTTCTAAGGTCAAGATGGAGTACGTTATAGTTAGATGTGCTGTAGTATCGTAGTATCGTAGTATCCTAAGCAGTCGGTATTTATGTGTTACATAGTACAAATGGTCAGATGTATCTTATATGTTTTCACTGTAACAGGTGTAGATGCAGCTCCACGCTTGATTCCATCTCCTGTGATTCCGGAGCTACCAGACGCTGTGCTAGGCGGTGCTGAGGATTATTCTCGTTGCTGGTTCCTAGCTGTGGGGCAGCATGGAGATATTCTCTGGATTCATATAAGGGGTGAACGAGTCCCCAGAGGTGACCCACTATATCATAAGACAAGGGATCTGCTGACCTATCCTTCCCTCCGCTGTTATGTTTTTGCAAGGCAAGGGCTTGCATTTAATCCTCTCCACGGAGGCTGGGCCAGGCAGGAGGAACTGCAGGGAAACTCTTTGTTTGTTGGCATGAACTATCCATTCATGGTACACGTTCCTGATGGAGTCGGTGTCGATGCTGCCCATTCACTGCCGGTGTTGAAGAAGAACTGCGTGTTTGCTACTCACACGCGGTGTAACCAGTATCCTAAACCAAATCCGATTGGTACCGCCTGGCTCTCGACGCTGGACCTACCATTGGATCATCCTTCAAATATGCTGAACCAGATTGGGGTGAGGTTGTTGAGACACCCATGTGGTTTGTTCCTGTTCTTCCCCAAGGCTGGATGACTGGGTAGTTTGATCAGTTTTTAGCAGCATCGGTAGCGTCTCTGGCTAGTTTATTTCAGTGTGTTTTCCCTTTCAGTATTATCATCTCGAACTCAGCCCTAAGCTGAAGATTGTTGTGTTTCGAAGTTTCATTACAAGTTGTCGTTGTTGTCATTGTTGTAATAACGGATATTAAATTGCATCGTTAAGTGGATAATTTCCAGTTTTCATCTTATATTTAGTTCTGTTCATTCTTCATCTAGTTCTGTTCATTCTTCAAGTGGATTGTAATAGTTCGGCTATCACTAAACGTAGCCTGATTAAATGTTTTCCCAAACGTTCGTGGCTCTGTACAACAGTTTATAACAAGTACTGTAATCCACTGCATATTTATTCTGCAGTTTGTGGCTCTGTATGACAGTTCGTGGCTCGAACGCAATATAGAGGAGCAGCCTCTTATGCTTTAGGGCATGTACAACAGTGCCTAATAAGCTTTCTGTAGCATACGAATCTGAACGATGTGGAGGCTGTCTTCAGACATCATTCGTCTGAACCATTGCTCATACCCTTACTATATTATAGGGCATGTACCGTCTGAACCACTGCTCAATGCCCTTATTAGGGCATGTACCGTCTATGTTTACAAATAAGTGCGTGCTCCCAGCCAAGCCTCTAATCGCAAGAATGGATAACTGACGGTAATTGCTGTCTTAAATATAAGGATGGGTGAAGGCAACCGCAATTCCTCCATAACAGAGATCGTGGCCGGGCAGTTCCAAAAACCCTCTACCGCAGGCAACCGCAATTCCTCCATGATCGCCTCGGTCTCCAGTCTCTTATTATCGCCTCGCTTCCCTCCGCACATCGCTTCTCCACCATTATCGTCAATTGCTCTGTGTCAATGGAGAAAGGTGAAAGCAGCAAGCGGCCCAAGCAGGGCTCCATCTATGGTGTGCTCGCGTCTGGTCCGTTCGGAAACATTACTTCTCGAACGGACATTCTCACCACTGGTCGAATTGCGCGTGGTTTGCCGGAATTGCGTCGTTCCATTGACGAAGAGAGAACTCTCTCCTTCGGGTCTCCATGTTTGTTGCGAGCCGATTCCCCACAGGAGTGGTCTGATCTGCGCAATGAACTGGTATTTCATTGTCTTATTAGAACTTACTTGTATCAATACTTGTCTTCACTTGTATTTCACTGTCACCGGTCTCCCTCACAGGAGGGTTTACAAACACAGTTTGATCAATACGCGTGTTTTGTCGCTCATTGTTCTTACAGTCTAACATGAACTTGCGCAGGGTATTGATGCTAAACTAATGCCACTGGACGGACCGGAAGCAAGAGCTTTTATTGCTGTCAGATCTATAGGCCGCTCAAACAAGCACTGGGTTGGGTGTAATGATGAATGGATAGCATTTGTCCGGGATCGTTCGCGCTGGTATCTGTTCAACGTCTACACGAACGATGAAATTCAAGTACCAAGAGTTCGTGATGTTGGGATTCATCCTGAGGATCCGTTCAGGTATCACCGCAACATGATGAGCGTGGAACTTCTCAAGATCCAGATTGTCCGAAAGCCATACAAGGATGCAGGTGGCGTCTGGAACTATTTCCTCATAGCAGTGTTCGATAAGATGATTGCTATCATGCGTGGTGGGGTTGACAGTCATTGGAAAATCCTCAACGCTGCTCGTCTTGCACCGTCAAGATACGTGGATGCAATTCAGGATTTGCAGGACAGAATCTACGCGGTTACAGAACCGCACGGTGATGTTTTCCTCTGGGAACCGACGGAATGGGGTTCGTTACTACTACATAAATTAGTTCTTCACTTACATACTTAGTACTTTGTGGCTGCATACTTGTATAGTTAGATCCATACTAATTCTGAGTCTCCAAATTAGGCAAGCTATACTAAAAGTTGTACTTCTCTTTTGGTCCTATACCAGGTTGCAGTTCAGCTCCTCGAGTTATAAGGGCACCAGTGATTGTGGATTTGCCACAGCCTCACGCAGATTGGAATGAAGGCCCTTTTTCATCAAGTCGGTGGTTTCTTGCTTGTGGCCTTGGTGGCTACAATATCGTATGGGTCCGTACCATAGGACAGGCAATTCAGGAAGGACCTCCAATAATGCATATGGGTAGAGAGCTGCACACTTATCCCTCCCTGAGGTGCTATGTTTACGGCAGGAACGTGCATTCTATTGACCCTGTGGAAGGAGACTGGGTGAGGCTAGGTGATCTCATGGGCAGGTCTCTTTTTGTTGGTATGAACTACCCCTTTTTCGTTGATGTTCCGCAGTCAGATGGTGGTAGTGCTGCAGAGACAGTGCCCGTGTCCAAGGCAAACTGCGTTTTTGCTTCGCACTGGCGCTGCATACAGTATCCACTTCCAGGTGCTGATTGGTGTCGTATGCCCCTAACTCATGACGCTGCCATTGGGTCATCTTTCTTTTATCCTCAGCTTGGATGGGGTCAGTACTATGAGTCCCCGATGTGGTTCTTGCCTACTCTGCAGGACAAGTGATGGTGTAATTGGTGTGAAGCTGGCTTTTAAACAACTCATTGTCGACCGGAATCGAGCTCTATCGAACTGTTATTTGAATTTCCATAGTTTATTTTCTACATCGTTGTACCATGGTCTTTTTTAGTGAACTGTTATTTGAACTATTACCTACTTTTCCGAACTGTTGTATCTGATTGTGATTAGTGCTTTCAGTGATGTGTTGAATGTTAGTTCAATTAGGTCAGTACAACTAATGAGCTCACTCCGTACAAATTAACCGGGAGTCAGCATCAGCATTGATGTATATGGAGGTTGCTGCCATCTTTATCAAATTATACATCAGACTTGTCAGCTTACACACGTACTTAACATGACGTTACAATATCATAGCTATTACACATGAAGCCTCTCGCACAAACATAGGCTCAATGACATAGTTCCACATAAGAAAATATGGCAAACATAGGCTTACATAAACCAAGACGGAGACACCGAGTCATAGCTCAATGAACTCAACTTGAACATAAGATACATGTAGTTGAACAGAGGGGGCCAACATACTGAAGTCACGGCTTAGGTGGCCAAGCCTCTGTCAGTGCGAAAACACGACCGAGCATTCCTCGACGATCGACGTTCCTAATCTCCTGCACCGTACCGCTCTGCATATCAGCCACATACAGTGCACTATCAAATCCCACTGTTAGTAGGACGAACCGGCCATCAGCAGAAGCAGATCTGACCTGAACGTTATACCAGTCCATAAATCCTCTCTTTAAAATGCCGACAACCCTATCCCAGACTTCATTATGTAACCGGCGACCAAAAGCCTCCAGCAAATTCAGTCTTGCTCTAGTATTCCACCTGATATCGTCACCATCCCTACAGAGCACCCATGATTGGATTGTGCCCCGGGCAGAATGTACGAGAACAATGCTTCCTGACCTGTCCTCCCCCACAGTGTATTCGTACCATGATTCTACGGTCATTGTCAAGTTTCCCGGAAGGTCAATAACAGAGAAGGAGCGTCCCTTGATGTCGAAGCAAACTATGAACCTTAACACATACATCATGTATAGATGTTTTCCGACGAGTACGCAGTATGGATTTCTGTGAAAGACGACAGTGCGTACGGAGGGAATGGGAAACGAAATGTGCCTTTGCCATTTTCTATCTTCCAACATGCAAACGTGGAGGCTCACGCTGCTCGTGGAGTTAAATGTTACACCTTGGTACGAACGCTCCCACAGATCGGCTGGCTCCTTGCTGAAAAATGCCATCCCGCAGCCGCCTGCAGCTGGAATTATGCCGTACTGGCCGTAAACATTAGCAGCGCTTCCAATCTCTAGTCCAGGTATAGCCGCGATGCGCGGTCCTACTCGGTCGATTTTGTTTGGCCTGTCCCATGGGAACCTGGTGTAGTACCCAACGTCGGAGGCGTAATATAGCATAACTCCGTTCCTACAGCCAAGAATTTCGTCGCTGCCAAGAATCCGCGAATCTATGCCCGATAACATGGCATCCGCGGTTCCGCCGCATGTGGATGATTCTTGACGAACTAGTAGCGTCCTTCGTCGTCGTACGTTAGGTTCTCTGGTTGCGACTCTCACTTCTACTAGAAATTCAAGGAAGGTAGGCTTGTACCTTTCGCTGTACCGACGGCCGAAATCAGTGCTTCTTGCCGCCCGCAACCACGTCGTGCTGAGGATGCTGCTCCGCAGCACAGATCTACTGCATCCCAGTCGAATGAGGATTTCGACCACTAGATCTTCGACCCCGAGGACGCCTACGCCGCATGTTCGATACTCAGCTGGCTCCATTTGACGCGCTGGAGATGGCGTTTGGGTGCTCGGCTGGGTGTATGTGTGATCCCTGTCTCCTTACGCCAAAATGGTGGCGTACACTCAAACCCTCAGAGGCTCCGGCTCGGTGTATGCGTGTTCCTTGTATGCGTGTTCCTTGTCTCCTTACGCCAAAATACGGGCGTAACTCAAACCCTCGGAGGCTCTGGCAGGGGGAAACGTCGTAACTTGGCCGGTATAGAATTGCTCTCATTTATTCAGCAAATAGTCACACGCTATAGGTAGTAAGTTTGGATCTGCATAAGGAAAGTTATTTGGTTGGATGTGTTAGAAATATTAGTACCAGTTTGAGAAAGTTATTGACACGGTAAAATCATATACTATTTTGTGATGTTTTTTGTGACCAAAGAAGTTAAAATATTACTGTACTGTGCTAACCACGGCACGGTCCTTGTTCTGCTCCATCGCTACCAAGAACTGTATCATGGGTTGTTGGTAAGTGCTACTAGTGTTCGTCTTTCGTCTCTATCCTTGTTCTTCCTCGGTTTGTACTGATTCTTCTTGATCTCCCTGTCCTTCCCTTATTTATAGATTTAATGTCGATTAAATCTATCTCCTTATATTATTAGCAGTACATATTATTTACCTACGTCAGTGCAATTGTTTATCTAATTTGGTTTTTTCACCTTCTTGTACTACATAGATTTGGTTTCTCAACTTTAAGGGTAATGTCTCCTTCGATGTTTCTGTTACCAGAGGAAGACATTCATGCATAAACAAACCGGCAAGGGGGCACAATGATTGGTAAACATGTACCCGCAATGGATTAACAGTAAGCAAAATGCAAACGCAAGTTCTTCATAGAACCTAGCCTTACAGCACAACCAGCACGACACTGAACGACGGCACAGCTCTAACGGTAGCCGCGGTATGCGGCAAGCTGTGCACGGAGGATCTTGTTCTCCTCCAACTTTGCTTGCATTGCGTCCATCCATCGGTTACGATCCTCGTACGCTTTCATGGCTCCCTTCAATTCGTCGACACGCTCCTTCAGGTCTTTCACTAATTCTTCGTGCAAGATGGTATACTTGATCTGGATATTCACCCTTTCCTCCATGACAGTCTCCAGCATTTTCGTCAGTACTGCTATCTGCTCGTTAAGCTCCACACGATCGTCTGTAACACCACACGCGTCGTACGAACATGCTTCTCCGCCTCCTGTGAAATGGTTATGATGCGGAAATCTTATAATTCGTAGCCAGTTCAAGACGCTAGTTCGCATCTGTAAAAAGATAACATGTACTGTCCTGCCAATCCTTGGTGCGTACCTCAACAGATCTGGGTATAGCATGGAGAAGCGAGGACATGTCATTCAGTGCGAACGTTGAACTAGGCGTCTGAGCAGCCTCCTGACTTGTTTCGGAACTGTACGCGGGCAAACTATAGGAAGCTTCACATGAAGAATAAAGTAGAAGGCACGGAGGTAGGATAACATACTCGTATTTTTCTTCGACCGGAAGAAGGTCCTTCGCAGGGATGAGCGGCGCCGCGCGAGCTACAGATTTTTCTGCCAGCGGTGGCGCTTCCATGCTATTAGCCAGGATGGAAGAGCGCTTTGCTCTCCCGGCTTGCTTTGCCTTCTTCCCCTTAGATCTCGTCACCGGAGCCATCACAGCTATGGAGAGTGAACTCTAATTAAGCCTTCGAGAGCAGAACGCCATATGACTACTTATCTAAGGAGTTTTAGCGCTACTAAGAAACGCCCTCTGAAATGGCATATCCTCATTGCCAACGATTTCTTCTCATGTGGCGTTACCCGGCAACATGGCAACTCAGTTGGCGTGCCATTTGGGACCCCGGAAGGTGCGGCCGACGGTCGTCCCATGGCTGGTTTTCAACGAGTACTAAGTTGTCGAAATAGTTTCCAAATGTGGCGGAT
This sequence comes from Poa pratensis, assembly GCA_947311845.1. Lineage (NCBI taxonomy): Eukaryota > Viridiplantae > Streptophyta > Magnoliopsida > Poales > Poaceae > Poa > Poa pratensis. The sequence goes on from CAMZMU010000107.1 coordinate 44,192,536, forward strand.
GCCGGAAACTGTTTCCACATCGACTTAGCGAATAGATTACTTAACAACACAATAATTATCAAGTTTCATCAGCACATAAAATCGAACTCCATAAAAAGCCACAGCGTGGAGTACATACAACTTTGCCTTTCCTTCAACCACGAATGCTAATCAAGGCAACCTCTTGAAATAGGCCGCGTTGAATTTTATCAACAATTCCTTGCTTCTATTCAGCTCATTCATCATCTGCTCCTTTGCCCGTTCTTCCTTCATTCTCTTGGCTAGCACCTCCCTCTCCTTTCGGTCCTTCTCTAATTCCTCCTTCAAGAGTTGCCTCTTCACAGCTTCTTCAGCTTTCTTCCTCTTGCGCTCCCTATGGCGTATTTCATCTTTTTGCCTTTGTTCTTCATCAAAAACCTTCCATGACTCATCCAAAGTGTCGGCCCCGTAAAGGGGGCACCACCTTGTCATGTCTTGGCAATGCTCACACCAAACCAATGGAGGAGCCTTGGGTGTGGTCTCATCAAGTTTCCATAGCGCCGGTGGAGGTGGAGGTGGACGCACAAGGCGTTCCCAAGTCGCAGCCGGCCACGGCCCCGATAGAATCCGGACATATGGTGTAAGAAGATAGTCATCATACACCTCAGGCCCATCAATCCATTGGAAAAAAGCATGTACAGTATTGCTGTCAGTTTAGTAAGCAAAATGGACGTCAAATAAATTTCGAATAGACTAGCTACAAGTAAAATATGCAAGAATGCTCACGCGAGAATCGCTGCACATGTAAAACGCACGACCTGCCGTAGCGGGGTGCATAGATTGTGATATTGCACAAGGCTTGCCGCAAGGACAACTCGGAACCGGATATCTTGGTGGCACCGGAGCATCTTTGCATGATACATCGGGATACTTTCCTTTCGTTTTTGCTACTATCTTCATCTTACGTCCAACATCTTTGAAAAAGTCAATCGAATCTAGCAATCAAAATATGAAACTTAAGAACAAATATGGTACAGCCTATACATATGGAACTTAACATATACAAATACATATGTTCTACAACCATTCACTTTCATTTGAAGCTAAGCCCCATGTAGATTAGTCGCACAGTAGTACAAAAAGAACTGACATTACATGTATTATAGAACGGATGGAAGATGCTGCAAAGAAGCAGATCTGAGAGAGGATACCTCCAAGAACAGTTGCCATTGTCAAATTTGAAGAAATCCACAAGTTTTCGGTGGATTGGAACTTTTTAGGGGCGGAAGATAGGAGAGAGCCTGCTAGGGGCGGCTGTTGGGGAGGAAGAGAGTGGGCCATAACCCTGATTCCCTGTCTGTTCAAGTACAGACGTTGATGTCGAACCAGCGAAGCGCCACCGCATTTGGCTTGTAGTTGTGCGAGGTTAACATTTCCAGAGGATCTGACTGGCAACGGCATTCAATTTGACGCAACCCCTTCCATCCCCTCCCATTCACTTTCACATCCACACGCGCGACCTCCGTAATTATAAAGGCGGCGCCGCGCGTCTGGGCGTCACATCCAACCCTAATCCCCTTTCACTTTCCTGCACACTAGACCGTCGGCGATAGTCAATGGCGCGGAACGAAGATGGCGGACGCAGTGGGGCGGGCGCGCGGAAGACGTGCCTACGGATGGCCGAAGCGGCCTTTTTCTACCGCCACCGCATCCCCGTGCCGCCGGGGCTACGCCTCCCCAGCGGGAGCGGCTGGGCGATGTCTGCGATGGGGTACGCCGTCCCTCCCGTTCCACAAGGGGACCGTCTCCAGGAGCTAATCCGGCTGCGCCGCCTTCAGCTGACGCCGGAGCAGCTCGCTGACCCAGCGTATGACGCGGAAAGCCCGAACTGGGCAGCCCACGTCGCAGCGCTGCGTCAGAACGCGCTTGACGACCACGGCGGCGGGGTGCGACCGCCGTTCAACAACGCCGCGGCTCGCCACCGCTGGTGGGAGGGCCGCAGATTGGAGGAGGTTATGTGCGAGTTCGGATACACCACGGCGGAAGACTACTCGCGGGACATGTGGGATTTACCGGAGTCGAGTTCCTCCCGCGGGTCGCTGGCGGGCCGCATCGCTAAGGCCAAGATCCAGAAGGAGGGTTCGCGTAGGGGCGGCTTTACCATCTGCGACATCGGTACACCAGGCAGAGCGAGGACTGCTGCGACGTCCGTCGGCAAAAAGCGCGCCGCGCAACCGGCGCCGCACACGCTGACGGAGGCGGAGGCTGAGGCGCAGTTTCAGAGGGAGTTAGCCCTGGCCGCCAAGCTCTCGTACGACACCGTCCAACCGGCGTCGAGAGAGTTCGCTGAGAAGTGGTCCTGCGCCGACCCCGGCAGCAGTCGTTCCCCAGGAAGTCGTGGCGACGCGCACCACGGGCCCCAGGAGGTGCGCGCGGTGGCGAATTACAACAGTGACTTGGGAAACTTCCAGTGACTTGTACTACACAAGCTAGTGTAGTATGTGTAGTTATTTCAGGTTCAAGTGTAAATCTCTTTTTCGCAAGTGTAATATATATAAAGTTTGATGAAGTTCGGTTTGTTATAAAAGTACGTCGTGCTTCGTCATGATCTACATTTTTTTTAAGGCTCACAGAAATGAATAAGTTATCCTTATCGGGCCTACAACTGTCAACATAACGGGCCGGCGGGATGTTGTGATTAATTGGACTGCGTGCCTCCAGGCGATGGCGGGAAATCAGTGCGTTGGTTGCCGCCAAAACCAAAAAGCACGCAGTTACGCCCGCTGTTGGAACAAGACAGATGATCGTGCAAGAGCCAGAGTTGTAGCTTACGCCATATGTTCAGACGTTTCTTTTTCCCCTATCACCACCTATTTATCACGCAGGCCAGGCTTCCCCGTACCATAATCCCAGAGCCCACCGAACTCAGAGCATCCATGGAGCTCCAAAGTTAGAAACATATTCCAACTAGACTAGAGATCTCCAGATCTGCAAGACTACGGCTCTCCAGATCTGCATGGTTCATGAGATGGAGGAAGGGCCGGCCAGAAGCCGTCGGCGGCTATCATGGGACGACCTATCCGACGACCCGCTCGAGGTAATATCCAGGCGATCGGACATCATTAGCTTGGCCAGGTTTGCCCGTTGCTTCCAGGGGGTTTGTGGCGCATTAGGTAGAGACGAAAGTCTGCCATTCGATTTGCCGTGCTTGCTGCACGCAGAGGATGATAACTGGCCGGATAACTTGAATAAGGACTACACCATGGCTGCTGTCATGGGTTTAGACAATCTCACTGTTCCTGCTTACATGCCATATATCATGAGCTCGTACTGGGCTGGGGCGTGTGGAGACTGGCAGCTTACGATTAACGAGGGCTGTATGTGGGAGCTTAAGAACCTGTACACTGGGACTGCAATCCCGGTGCCTCCTTTGAGGCGTGCAGGATTCGCCGCCTACGGGCCCTTTCGATATATGCGGGAGCAAGCTGAGTGCAAGCTTGTTAAGGTGCTGATAGCCTCGACACCTCTGAAGATCGGTACTACTTGGTGGTACCATCTGATCGCGGTGTTCGAAACGTTGATTGTTGTGTTACATATGGGGCCGGATCGTAGGTGGCGGGTACTGAAAAACCACCTGCTACCACCTGAGAAGTATGTCGACGCGGCGTACGTCCGTTCCCACTACTATGCTGTGGCAACCCGCGGAGACGTTTATGTGTGGAACACACTATTGTACGGTAAGATTTGACTACCCTGTTTGTTCTGTGCAATATAAGTGTTTTTTTGTCTAATTGTTCTGAAATAGTGGAATGTTTATCTTGGCTAGGTCTCGACGCTGGCCCTTATAAGATTATGGCCCCCTGTATACGTAAAGATGAAGAAGCCGAGGTAGATAGCGAGGAGGAGGAACTGCAGTCTCGTTGCTGGTTCATTTCAGGGTCGCCGATAGATAACAGCCTGTACTGGGTGCACACGAAGGGCCATAACGGAAGCAGCGATGTTGAGATCGGGTACCAGGACCGAGTCATCCGTACGTACCCGCTACTTCGCTGCTACGTGTACGAGAGGATCTCAGTCGGAAGAAGGCAACATCGACAGCAATGGAACCGCAAGCTCGATCTTGGCGGTCGTTCTCTCTTTTTGGGCACAAGCAACCCCATTTGGTTTTGGGCCAATCAAGCTGGCGATCAGCACTTCGCACTGCCAGTGCTGGAGGCGGACTGCGTGTACGTTACGCACGAACGCCACCTCAAGGTGAAAGAAAACCCTGACTGGTGCCGCTTCTCCATGAATGGTGAGGTTACCATAGGAGGTAGGCTGCAACAGAACGACCAGCCCTGGGGTATGCAGCAGACACCGCAATGGTTCGTTCCAAGGCTCCGCTATGAAGGATAAGTCATAACTATAATCCTAATTAACGATCCTACGAACGAACTCCCCGACGGGGTTTACTCCACCTTGTTTCGTCGTAACTATTTTGCTAGATTTCTAAGCGGCCAAGTTGTACTGCTTGTGACATCAAGTGTACATGCCCCTTCCGGATAGAACCCCCAGTAATCGCGTTGTGTAAGTTGTCGTACGAATCGTCAATGTAAATCTGTCACAGTGATGTTTTAACGTTTAAGTATCCATCAGATCGTTTTACATAAGATGATGGCGCCAAGAGGAAATCTCTTTTTCGAGATGCAGTTCGGTTTTTAACATATGGCATTGTAAATCTCTTTTTCGAGATGATGGCCCTCAGTTCAAGAATAGTCCTTTCCGCTTGTAAAACGCCAGCGAATTTGCCGCTACCTGCGGGGAGCCCTACGCCGCTTCTTGTGGCGCATCACCGTGAAATAAAACACATCCAGCAGCAGCCCCCAGTGTCACATCCTGCGACGAGGGGGGCAAGACAACACCGTCCACCGCGCATCCATATACCGTAGATCTAGTTACGAGTGTAGGGCTCTCCGGCCTGAACAGCGGCGGGTCAATGGCGGGGGAGTCTGGAGCTCAGGACCTGCTGCGGCTGAACCCTAGTCGACCTTCAGGTTGGGGAGATGTACCCGACGACGTGATCCAGGTAATATCCAGCGTCTCGGACATTATTAGCTTGGCCCGTGCTGCTCGTTGCTCGGTTCAACTGTCAGCCGCTCTTGGCCGAGATACAAGGCTTCCGTTCGGTTTGCCGTGCTTGCTTCACACGGATCCGTCGACCTGGCCAGACGACTGGGAACACGCCGGCACAACGGCTGCGCTTACAGGGCTAGATACGCCTTCGGTTCCAGCATATGTTCCGTCGATAAATCCGCAGAACCTTTGGGCCGGCTCTAATGGGATTGGATAGTAACAGCATATAGCCAGCTTACACGTATGCAATTGATGAACCTCTACACGGGGCAGACCATCCAGGTGAAGCCGGTGAGCACCCAAGGTTTCTACGTCTGCTCTGCTTTCCGCTACGAACGGTGGCCTGCACAGACAAGTCTGGTGAAGGTGGTGATAGCGGGTACACCTGTTAAGGTGAGCGGCCACTGGTGGTACCACCTCATAGCGGTGTTTGACACATTCATCCTCGTGCTAAACAAGGAGCGTACGGGCAATGGAGGATTCTAAGCAATACTGGCCTCGCGCCTGAGCGGTACGTGGATGCTCTGTACCACCGTGGAAGGTACTACGCAGTGACAGCGGATAGTGGGAACGTCCTAGTTTGGGAACCAAAAGTATACGGTGAGTTTATACAGTAAGTCATCATGTTTAATCTAAAGGCGATAGTCCATACATGTTTTGTACAATATCACAGATCGGACACCATGTTTAATATCGTGTTTTGTACAATCTAAAGGCGACGGCGGACCAAGCACCATTAAGGCTCCAACAATACTGGAGGACGACCAAGATGAGGACGAAGTGGACGACGACGAGCTGGATTCACGGTGTTGGTTCCTCTCCCATTCGCCGGCAAGGAGCTCTCTACTCTGGGTGCACACCACGGGTTCGCGTGCAAGCTGTAACCACAATACTGCATTCCAAGGGCGCACCGTACATACCTACCCTCGTCTGCGTTGCTTCGTCTATCACCGGGAGACCACCGGGAGTAGGCACCACGAGCACGGCTGGGAACGGAAAACTGGCTTTGGAGGTAGGTCACTTTTCCTGGGGACGAACCAGCCCATATGGTTCGTGCCACCTGAGCCTCCCGCCGGCCAGGAAGCTAGGCCGACAATCCTGGCTGGAGACTACGTTTACACGACACATGCACGGAACATTCCGCTGCCCGGCCATCGTCCAGACTGGTGTCGCTTAAGCCTGTTGGACGATGCAACGATAGGGGCGGACCTGGAGTACGACGACAGACTCTGGGGGAGGCAGCAGACCCCGGTGTGGATGGTGCCGAACCGGTGGTGGTAGGCTATCTGTTTTCAGTGTGGAAAGCCTGAAAGTCATGTAAGCAAACGCTATTTATCTTACCTTACACAAATGTATGGAACTGCCTATCGTATGCACTTTTCAATGTATGAGATGCACTGTATGGACATATACCCAGTGTTACAATGCTTCACTGATTATTGTTACAATGTTCAAACGGAATCGAAACAACAGGGGTAGTACAGCCATCAAGTCTGACGGAATGTGTAGTACAGGCGATGAGCAATAAAGTTTCCAACAAATGTTTTTCACAGCACAATTATACATTAGCCGTCAATGAACAGGATAACAGCACTCAGCAAGAAAAAAATGAGCCAGCATCCGTGCTGGGCGATGAACACTAACCAGGAGAATTACGTCCGGGGTCTCTTGAGTTTTTGGAGGTATACCTTGATGTTCTTCACGTCCGACACCAGTGCGGTAAAATCTTCCCCGAACTGCCGCTTGTACCAACAGTCTGAGCAGCAGCCGACCTTCTCGGTGGCAACAACGTCAGGCGATGTATTACCTGCATTGCCCGAACCGTCGCTGGTGCTCTCACGCGATGGCGACTCGTACCCTGGGATAGGTGGCTTGTAAGACTCGTGAGTCCTGTCGTACTTGAACTTTAGTTTGCTGATCTTCTCAACAACAAGCTGGATGAAAGGTGCATAGGGAAGAGACCGGTTGGTGTCCGCGCTTGCGTTCTTCACCTCGTTCAATATGAAATCCAGGACCTGGAAGTCCTCTTGTTTCTGGAACTGCAATAACAGTTTAGAGGACCACCTGCGGATGTTGCCGGAGTCACCCAACTTGGGAGTGATAGTTCGCCTCAAGATGCGGCTTAGTGTTAAAGGCAGTGGCAGCATGTACTTGTTTGAGCCCTTCACGAAGTCAGGCTTCTGAAGAGCTGATGCGGGGTACAGAACGGAAAGCTCAGATGGACTATGGTTGCCCTTTGATGCATGAATCCGAAATTTGAGTTCCTCCTGCTCTTTGTCAAATCCTTTAATACCAAGACTGTCAGCAAATTCTAGGAATGTGCATGTGTACCTGCGGCCATTAGTCATCCACCACATGTTCTTCTCCTTGTCGACATACAGTGTGGCGTAGAACTGCATAATCACCTCTTGGCACCAGTCCTTCTGTAGTTCTGTGAGGTGGAAGACATTGCGATCAATACAGGCTTGTTCCACACCCTGGAAGTGTTCCTCGTGAGCTCTGACGAAGTCCCAGTCAATTGTCTTCTGTGGAACCACAGGAGTATCCAGACAAGTGACCACCGTCTCATAGTAGTCCTGCTGTATCAACGTGTGGAATCGAGGATCAGTCGCGTCCCTCACGCAAGTAATGTAGGGGTTGCCTCTGTTCCATCTGATATCCATGAGATCGTGTGGCTGTAGCCCTTCTTGTAGTTAATGGGTACCCTCATGTCTGCGCCCTTCAACGGTGCGTGACTGCTGAGTTGTAAAATAGGCGACGAACTGCTACCTGGGATTGCATAACTGGGGCAACTCTGTACGGCCAACGAATTACCGATACCATTGTTGACAGAAGTTGGGGTAGCTGACCTACCAGCAGAGAGCAATGCAGGTCTTTGGTGAACGGTACTCGCACGAGCATTCGATTGTGCCGCCTTGGCCTTCGAATCGGATGCTCCTCTCGTCGGAGGTGGTTTTCGCACCGGTGATTGTTTCCCGTTTCTGCCGGAGGCGGGTAGGACATTACTGACCACTGCATTCGAACCTTCGTCGACATCGTCACGGTTCACTCTACTTGCCCTTCTAGTCTGCATCACCGTCGCACTCCCCGCGATACATGGCACATCTGGTAGAAGTGCTATGTTCCGTTTCCTCCCGACGGCCTCATGAATTGACGTACCCACGGAACTCACCAGTTGTTTCTTCTTAGGTGTTGGAGGATCGACCTTTGCATGGTCGAAAAGACCAAGACCGTCGTCGCTTGAACTTGTGTCGTCGTCGGCAGAAACGTTCTTACCGTCTCCAGCAGCCAAGTGCGAGAGACGCGACAGATTACCCTGGTCACTGTCTTCAACAGTAAGCCCCGCGGGCGATTGGTAGCAAGGAAGTGGATTGCACTAGCTTCCGCTTCTGTCCGCCCATGTGGGGCATCAGCGGACACAATATCAGGAACTTGTTCAGCTGAGGCTGGGTCCCCGTTAGTTGCGTCGTATGTTCTCCCCTCAATCTGTAAAGTAATTCGCGTTACGTACTGAACGATGGTGTTCGTCTCAGATTAGATGCAGCCTTCATGGCCGACATGTAGGGCGTTATATTACACCGTCAGTCAGTGGCGGATCTAGGTTCATCATACTGGGGGTGCCATGGTTACATGAACTAAGATAACAATTTCAATACATGGGTTGAAATTTTGTGAAAATTGCACTAAAAACAGTATAATTTAGTCTAAGTATCATCACATTTCAAGAATAGTGCCAAATTATGCTTTCAAATATTAGATAACTAGTCAAATCTAAATATATGCACTAAAACATGTCAACTTGGTAATTTTGCGTATAATGACAAAATCCGTTAGCAATTACAGCTAACAATTACTGCTGCTACGCTTGCTCAAGGAAGAAACGTCTAGTCCTGATTATTAGAACAGCGGAGTGCGTATTCTGCTAAACCAACATAACCAAAGTAATGCCAGATTCGACAGCTGCAAAGCAAGGGCCAGAAGAACAAACCTGGTTGGCTCCTCCGGCTGGATCCGAATTGTTAGCTGCCATTGCAGTCGGAGGGGGCGGCGGAGGGGCGGCGGAGGGGCAGGGGCGGCGGAGTGGGGGCGGCGGCGGGGGGAACGATTTCGGCTCGGCGGCGGGGGGACGATTTCGGCTCGGCAGCGGAGTCTGGAAAGCACGGACCCTAGATCGGCGGCGGTCACTGCTGGTGCGATTGTAGTTGACGCATCTGAAGTCGGAGGTGGGAAACAAATGAGTTATATTGAAGGGCCACTATAACCTGAAAATCTGTGTAAGGTCCATTAAGGAAAAAAAATACGTGCTTCCAGGGGGAGATATGGGTTCCACAAACCTTTTTTTGTACGCCGACGCCACCCATTAGGTCTTTTGCATTATCCGGAGCCTCTGACATTGACCGTCCCTTTGTAACAGGGCCATACGGACTGAAATATCTTCTACACCCCGGTCCCAGCGAATCGGCCCTCACATACTTCAGTTTAGCTGTCATCCGCGATGGGTTGGGTTTGGGTGAGATGGAGCGTCTGCGGGCTTCGAAAACAATTTTTTTTTTCGAAGGCCTGAAACACTTACGCTACCCATTGAGACTTTTCCATCATCCGGAGCCTCTGACATAGACCGGCCGTTTCCAAATGGGCCGCAAAGACTGAAAGATCATCTCCAACCAGGGTATCGGCCCTCAATCAGTAACAACATACTTCGATTCATAGGTACCAAATTACTACAAATCCATGCGACTCACATATAGTCCGTAGTACATAACACGTTCTACTTCTAGGATGCAGTACCCACCAACGCGGGTAACACGTTCCCTTACGTGATACGGCAAACCAAGTGCCGTGCGTAGAATGAACTGGGCCAACATGCGGTGCGTTCGGCCCTTCGACGGGCCAGCCTCCAGCGAGCCAGGTCTGTCGGGTGTCGCTACGCGAAGGCTTCGAAGGGAAGTTTGGCCATCGTACTAGCGCGCCACGTGCAGCACCGTGCGAGGAAAGGGTGTACAAAATAAAAAAAGAGGTAGTTCTACATAGAATAGAATGTACAAATTATCATAACTGGGAGTACATGATACACGGAGTACGGTGTACAAACTAAAAATAGAGGTAGTACAAAAATAGACAGGACATGGGATCTAGTTTCCTCGATTTTTTCTAGTGATTTCGATTTTTTCTTTTCTGCCTCTGGACATGCAGACACTTGCTGTTTGGTTGACAGCAACATTTCCATGTGTGTGATAGAAGTGAGATACCCTCACCACATTCAAATTTGGTGAGCTTACCAGCACACACAGTGCTATAGAAGCACAACAAAATGACAGACAAGTGGCACATAATTAACGGCTACTTAGATAGAGTACCAGCTAAAGTCACAGGCTTAGGCTAAATAGGTTCGTTACAGGTGCATCCCATGCCACCTGATTAGTTACCAACAGCCAGGGGTACACACCCACTGGCCCAAAATATAGGGTTCATACAGCATCCCTACAAACTCTACTTCAGCTTCAGCTTCAACATAACTACTGGAGTTCAAGCCATGGGATGAAACTCACACTGGAACACCTTCTCGGTGGAGGTACCGTGCTTGAATACATTGATGTCGAAGCCCCCATCGTTGTACTTGAACACCACGACGTCGCCCATCTCCAGCTCCCTCGCCCTCACGAACTCCCTCCAGCCGGCGAAGATGACAATGTCCTGTTGGAACCACTGAACCTGGACGAAGTACTGACAACAGTTCGACCACCTTATTGGCACGGAGCCCCTCGGCTGAGGCACAGACCTGGTGGGCTTCATGTTCAGCTTGTTCATCAGGAGGTTCTTCATCTCTGGGGGAAGGACAATGGCCCTCAAGTCGGAGTACTCGAGCTGGACATAGAAGCGCCGGGGCCTGACATCTTGAGCTTCATTTCCAAGGCGGGGATGACGGCCTCTGGGACTCTTGCCTTCCTGGTTCACGCGCCCCATCTCGTAGACAGCCGCCTCCAATCCTTGCACAACTGCCTTTCGAAGGGCAGTGTTGTGGTTGATCAGGTCCTGGAGTTCTGGTGGTGGAGTAGGCGTCATGTCACACAACGGCTCCCAGCTCTGCAAACAAAGAAGACCAATGTCAGCGTCGCACAACTATGAAGCTTGCAAGAATCAGTGCAAGCATGCAAGGATAAGTGCTATTGATCCTTGCAAGGATAAGCTAGCAAGAATCAGCGCAATACTGGATCAACAGCAAGAACATGATGGCCTACGGCATGCAAGGATCAAATGTACTGTCCATTGCAAGCATCAATGAACTAGAGCATGCACTGATCAATAATACATCAGCAGCAACAACATGATCAACTAGAGCGTCATCTACTAAGGCAGAACAGTGCATCGATTGGGGATCTAATCGACCATGAAATGAAACAATCCTAAGAAAAGGATTGGGAAATGATGTTGGGATTTCGATTCTTACCATAGGAGACCTCATCGGTTCCTTGTCCTTCCTCTTCCTTGAGTGAGGAGAGCCCTGGGTGGACGGCGCAGAGGCAGATGGCGGCGACTCGAACGCCGCTAGCGCAGAGTGAGGAGTTGGAGCCGCCGGACTTGTAGAAGACGAAGGGACCGTCGGAGGGTAGAAGGTTACCGGAAAGGTACCAGATCCGGGTCCCAGAGGAGACGGCGGGGCAGGCGAGTATCGCGGCATCGGGTGGAAGCCAGGGGGCGGCCCCGGAGGCTGGTTGCTTGCTGCCGACGAGGCCGCGGCCGCCTCCGCCGCCAGCATCGCACGCCTCCTGGCCATGTACGTACCCTCCTGGAGTATTCCACCCCCGGCGGTGGAGCTAGACGGCGATGCCGTACGAGCAGCGGCGGCGGAGGTGCGCTGCGCCACCGGTGATGGCCGATTGAAGGACGGCGTCCGCGCGGGGTCAATGGCGGCCGCCGAGCTGCGCCCCGTAACCGCCTCGAACTTGCGCCGGCGATGGCCTGCGCCGGCGAGATCCATGGCGGGCGGAGGCGGCGGTGGAGGAGCACTGGCCATCGGTATCCTCGGTCTCGTCGGTCAGAGTGATGGGACGTGAGAGGGCAGAGAGCGGTGGGGTAATTGATGCGGCGGCTCCCGCCCTTCTCGGCGCGTGCAACCGCTGGGACACGTTGCGCTCGCCAGGGCATGGTTCCAGAGGCACGCTCGACGGGCCTGTTCCGAGGCTGCTTTGCGGTTCGCGCTAGCCTGGCCCAGCCACGAAAGCAGGCCACCAAACGCCGCGCTGTTGCAGCATCCGACAGAGGTCACGCCTCTGAATTAATTTATGCCTCTCAGAGTATCACCTATCAGGCTTCGTGCAAACATAAAATGTAGAGTGGCACCGTTTGTGGTCACATGAGATGCGCGTGCGGCCAGTTTGTTTTGCAAAAAACACCTTCGTGGCTCACTCCATAATCCGGGTGCCCAGATCGAAATAGCCCTAACCCTATAGCTCGTCCCAAATAGGAGACCATGGCTGGCGGAGGCGACTACGGTGGGAGCGTGAGTGGCGACAGCGCATCTTCGGTCGTTGGCGGCGGCACCGTGGGTGGTGGCACGACGGAGCCTTGGTCTCGCATCAAGGACAGCCGGTATTTTAGCGAGCTGATGCGGCGCGGCGAGCCGGATATGCGCCCGGACTGCGGCCGCATCATGCTGCCCGCACGGCGGGGATGGCGGAGCTGGAAGAGAGCTTCCGTGGTCGTGCCCTACTTGCAACCGTTGAAGGGGAGTTGCGTGTGACGGCCGCGGCTTTGCTAGCTGCCATGGAAGTCGACTGTGGTGTTTGCCAGTCGGCTGTGACGGTGGAGATAACTAGCCCGCCCTTCCATTTCTTTCTGAAATTCAACTCGGAAGAGGACTGCTCTGCCGTGATGCACTCCGATCTGAATTCCGGTGGCACGCGCATCCGCTTCCGCCGCTGGAGCCGTTGCGCTCGTGGCACGCCGGGGAAAATGGAGTACAAGACCACACTCAGCATCGAGGGGCTGCCAGAGGAGGCGCAGGAGCCGCAGGCCATCAACCTCCTGCTTGCGGGGCTCGACGGTGAGGTCATCGAGGTGCTGCCGGCGACTGATCGCTGGGTGGTGACGGTGAGCGCTTGGCTGCGTGACCCCTGTTCCGTGCCCAAGGTGCTTACCGTCACAGTCCCTGCTCCTTTCCTGCCCCGAATTGATCCTGACAGTGGCGAAGACGTCGAGTCGCCGCCACCTCCATACTCCCCAAGGCAGAAGAACACCATGGAGTATCAACTGATCATGCATGTGAAAGATGTCATTGACCGCGGTGATTTGCTAACCGACCTGCCAGCCAAGTATCTACCAGATGAAGGCGTCGATCTGAGCCGGAAGCACACCTTCAAGACCAGCGCGGCAAGATTGATGGAACATCTCCTGGTACCAATGGATTTGCTTGATCTTTCCATATTATCAAGCATGATTGTTTTAGTTTTGTAATCTCTGAAATTCGGTACTGTAATCTCTGAATCAAGAACCAGTTCCTATCATCCTATCATCGATGTCGGGCTCTACTTTGTTAACTTCTTCATCTCTGGCTGCCTCCACCACTGCCATTCCACCTAAATTACAATCCCCTGCTCCTCTCCTCTATTTATTCTTAATTGGAGAAACCAGGACAGCTGGTAGTACAGCAACTGGTCCTTGTAGCACATCATCTGGCGACTCCCCTAGTAGTACAGCAATTTGGCATCCGAGCAAGAAGTTGCTCCGGTTCCCAGTTTTTGTGGCTGTGGAACTATCCCCACAGTGTATGGAACTAGTTCGAAAAGTTAAAAGGTAAATATGGAACTAGTTTTGGCACAATGGTGTGGGTGTAAGGCAGAATGCAATATATGTCCGTGATGGTCAACAGGCATAACTTAACGGATACGAAAACCTGCAAACAACTGCTAATTATGACAGGAGTACAAATAAGCTTTCAATGATGATAAATAGGAAGAGCAAAACGCAAAACATAACTTTATGTCCGAGACATATAACATAAACCATAGACATTCACTTGGTACTGAACCTACTCGCATAGGGAGACTGACACACCGACTGGACTGAAAGCCGTGAGTTGCCAAACCTTGGGGTCGGGGACAACAACCTCGAAGGTAAGGCAGGTACCAACCCCCAAGTAAGGCCTTGACTGTATGAAATTATCCCAGCCAGTGCTAAGCACACTGGAGGCGCCAATCTTTGCAGCTTGAACTATAACGGAGGAGTTTCCCCCGATCAGCAGAATGACCCTTCCGCTGATTCTATCGCTTCCGTACAGCTCGACAAATGCATCGGGGATGACAAGAGGAGAAATATCAAACGGCCCGAGAAGCTTGAAGAACATGGCACCACAACGGTTGTCAGTGTGCTGTCGAACGTACTCAGGTTTTCTGCCACGAGGTTTTTTACTGGAAGATGTTACAGTGGTCTTGATAGTTGGGCTCAGAGAAGGCAGCGGATATTTCTGCGAAGACTTCTTAGCGCGACATTCTGATTTAGCAGCGAACTTGCCCTTGATGATAGTCTTCTCGTCATACTCCATAGGACTATAATCCGAATCACCAGAATCAGAGTACTCACTTGAATACTCATCTTTCACACGTTTGTGCTATGAAATTAATCCATGGAAAACAGTTAGTAATTAAGTTACGGACTAAGAAAAATAAAACTACAAGGAATCTTCAGTCCAGCTGAAGTAAATATGTATACATGTGCCTGTACAAACGCACTCAAAAGTTGACAAAGCCCACCCAGATGATAGCACACAGTGTTACGGACATTGGCTACAATAGGATCACACTGCAGGATATACCAAATTGATGTAGTAATGCTGAAGTTGAACAAAAACACCTTCCTATCAGTAACCAAAGAACTGGATAAACGAACTATGTGTAATAAGATCTATCATGTTCGGTTGAGAATAATAAAACGACAAATAGGTACATACCTGACGTAATCCTAATCTGTCTGTGAAAAACAGACATGAAATACAGCAAACCCAGAGACTCCGATCTAACCATTTTGCAAAAAATACATTCACTACCACATTGATATTTGGTAAACTAGGATAAGAAGGTAGTACCAGAGGAGAAGATGGGGGCGACGGAGTAGGATGGCGGTGCACATGACGACGGAGCTGCTGCTCAGCCAAAGCAGGCGTATGCTTGCATCCCTTCTGTCCGTTAACCTTGGACCCGCTTGCCCGCTCCATCGTCCCTGCGCGTCTTCTAGGGGAACTGGTACAAGATCTAGGGTTCCTGCAGGTTTGACCTCTCTGGTTTAACTGTGTGGGGAGTGAGATGGGAGAAAGCTGGAGGGTCTGAGATTTGAAGAGGGGTAGGGGGAAGCCCTTAAGTAGTCATAAGGGCGGGACTTACGGAATGCAAGAGTACCGATTCGTTCATTGCCCTTCCTTATCTGCACCGACAAGTGGGCCCTTCGTTCCTCGGTCCTACAAGCCAGTCACCAAACGGTATGAATTACCACGTCATTGGATCACCATCCGTCACCGACGACTCAGGGCACGCTGAAGAGTCAGAGGACCTAGTTTTCCAGCGGCGAATTAATGCTGCCCATTTCCGAGGGCGTCCTCTGAAATGGCGTGTGTTGCAGTGTGCCGTTTTTCCAGACTTGGTTGAATTTCATATACTGAGAAGTGGGGCCGATATCCTTTGGTGTCCACATGTCAGTCACTCAGTGTCAGAACAAGGTTAGGATTTCCAATTTAGAGAATCTCTACCGGTTGCAGCGTCTTTTGATGTGCTGTTTGGAGTTCGCCTTGGAGTAACGCCTGTCGAGCGACCTTCTGCACTCGCTCGTCTACCATTTCCGGCGTTAAAGGAGATAGGGAAAACTATAATTTGCGAACTATTAGCTCGGAGAGAATAGAGACCCTAGTACGAGAAAGGAGATCTCTTTCCTCAGCAATGACCAAACCTGCATCCTCATGGTAAGACGCTGCCTAAACACCTAATCATGTAGTGCGTTGCCTGAATCTATTGCTATGACATGACCGTCCGTCCATAGTTCGAAACGCCACAGACCTGACGGCCAAGTTCGTTCCGAGATCAATGACTGGCGCCTGGCCACCATCTTTTCCCTCGTGGTGGATGTGTCCGGCCATGCCACTGGTTCCAGATGATGAAGCGGAACCAATTGAGGCGCAGTCACGGTGGACAGAATCATTGATTAATATTACAGGTCAAGGTCTTTCGACGTCGGCCGGTTACCAGATCTCGACTACAACGATGGGTACGACCGCGCGAACAGCTGCGGCGGCGACAGCCAGGACATCCTGGACTGCTCAGTTCTTGAGAGGCGACGGAACTTCCCATCGTCAGGCTATGGCGACAGTAGCGACGACAACGCCAGTTGCGACATGTACTCATGCCCAGGTACATATGTAATTCCAGTTGCAATGACTATTTGTGCAACAGTAAGTATGTGAATAGTCATGCCTAATTGCCGCGTATGCTATCAAAGGAATCCAGCAATCGACGGGCTCTGCCGGTGAACACATGTGTACTGAAGCCGGTTGTGCCACGTCGGGTTTATGGAGCCATCAGCGAAGATAAAAACAATGGAGGCAAAGCGATGTTGGAGCACGCACTCACAGATTCACTGCCCCGCCGCTTCTATGTGCAGCTGGACGCAGATGACTTGCATATGCTTCTCATTCCAACAGCGTTCGAGAATGTGCTCAAGAAATTTCTAAACATCAATAAGCACGTAGCAGCTGCAGTCATAACACTCTTTACAGGACGACTGTCGTGTGCAGATTCAGTAGAGGTCAAAAATATGGGTGACCGCCTAGTTCTTGGCCTCTACTGGAGGGAGTTCGCAGTAAAGTATAAACTGAAGGTGAAGGACGTCCTCGTTTTCGAGCTTCAGCCACGCGGTTTACGCGTGAAGATGTTCGACGCCGCTACATGTACAGTAATACAGTGCTGATGCAATGAGCACGATTAAGGGACTACAAAGATGTTTTTCAATATTTTTTTTTTGTGTTTGCAAAATCCCTGTATGTCCCTAATGGGCTTTGTGATAATATGCAACGCCTATCTGGTAAACTACGGAAGCTACTCACTATGTCATATGGAGCCAAATCGTATGGCTACCCTGTGCAACGGTCTTTTTTTTCCTCTGAAATACGCCAACCGATGAGGCGAGTATGGACATGCTTCTTCCTTTATAAGGAGACGTTCGCGAGTTTGAAATCCATTACATGTCACAGAGTCGTCCGTATCTCCATGCCTGTAAGTTACTGCACATTTCATCAGTACATTTCCTTCTTTCCGGACTTCTGATTTTATTCGTCCATGCTGTAGTTCTATGTGGTTTTCAGAGGAAGAGTTCCAGGAATCTACACTTCTTGGAGCTCATGTGCATGCTGCCAGATGCACCTATCATACCAAAGATCAGCACAAATGGACGATGATGGATAGGATGAAGAAACATAATGGCGACGCAGAACATACGCACCAGCTTCTCAGTGCCATATACAATAAGATAAAACACACATACAATGACTGTACCGGAGAGTTTAAGTTAAACATTCAGATCGACGCATCCGAACGAAAGTGGAGTAACTTATAATACAGCAAAAGCAATCAGAACGTTGGTCCAAATGAAAGCAGCACAGCAATACATAACGTCGGTCCACGCATCCGAACTATAGGAGTGTTATAAATCCTGGTCACCGTGATCAATGGTCATCACAGAAGTGTACACATTCTGTGGATGAGCCAAACTGGAAGTGCTTGATCTTGAAGGCATGATCCTGGTATTTGAACACTAGAATGTCACCAACATTTAGATGCAGCTGTCTGGCCAGATCCTTCCATCCCTTCAGCAACACCAGCTGACCACTCATCCACTGAAGCTGGACGAAATACTGACAGAATTTCGTACAACGAATTGCCAAGGAGACCTTGTGATGGTTGGCTTCCTTCTTTTTTGAGGGAGGGGCGCCCATGTTTGTTTTCAAGGATAAACGTCCCTGAAAGAGGCTGGAATTACAAGAGCGTCCAGCTCCTGGATGGAGACCTGCACATAGAAACGTAGTGGAACCTCGTCTACGGGTTCGTGCCCTAGACGTGCAGGACGACCCCTAGTCTTGCTCCCAGAAGCTTGAATCGTCTCCAGCTTTTTAACAGCCTCGTTGAGTCCATTGACACGAGTACGTACGACGACGTCGTTCTGCTGAATGGTTTCCCCGTGCTGGACTGAAAGTTTCGTGCCTTTGAGCCATCCTGCGTCTGAATGAACTCATGTTTAACAGTATTCCTTTGACTGTACATGCGAACATGAGTAAGTACGTACACGCGTATAGTTAAAACAGGTATTACATTCATACCATGCTCATGGGATGCACAGCAGGTGGTACGAGAAATTTGCAAGTGCAAATAGCCGCAGTTGTATGAGAATCCAATGCCTGAAGATAATATGAAAATAACACATCACCACTGCGTTCCGGATAATCTGGAAAAGAATTTGTGCGGACTACGTCGATTGAACAATAACAATAAACACGGGGTCAGATCGAACGCAGGCATACCTCCAAAGGCGGTGGCAGGGCAGGTGTTCCAGCAGATGAAGATCCTACTCCGCATTCCGACTTGGAAAGTGGTGGACATGCACTTAATCGAGGCAAGGGGGCAAATCCAGGAGGGTGATCCATCCGTGGATTATTGTTTGGCAGTGACAGTGACAATTCCTGAATTGCAGATAACTCATCAGAGGTCAAAACATAAATTCAGTCCTCAGAGTTATTAGACATAAAGATGAGTCTACAATAGGGAGCAACAATCCCTGAGGGAACCAGTAGTCTTAAAAATAGAGGCACACACTTGGAGAACAGCACATAATTTAATCTACAGCAAATTCTCTCAAGCAAAAATATCTCTCAAGCGGGTTTAAATACTTACCACCACAGGCGTACGCGAGGCAGGGGTTGCACCTGATGCAGATACAACATCGGCTTTGGATTTAGACATGACATGCGGTGGAGGAGCTCGGAATCTTGGCAAGGGGTAAATCCAGGAGGGTGATTCATCCGTGGACTACTGTTAGGCAGTGACAAATCCTGAATTGCAAATAACACATCAGAGGTAAAAACAAAAATTCAGTGCTGAGAGTCTAACTTGCAGAACGAAGAAAAAAACACTGAATCAACAAATGTTTACTCTCTAATAGGGAGCAACAAATATCGGCACTTGCAGAACAATCCCAAAATCTACAATAGGGAGCAACAATCCCAAAATCGAAGCAATAATCTTAAAAATAGAGGCCCACGCACTTCTTTATCGGCACTTGCAGAACAGCACATAATTCAATCTACAGCTAATTCATACATACCGACTTAATCTCAGAACCAATGCACAAATATCTCTGAAGCTGGTTTAAATACTTACCACCCATGGCGTACGCAAGGCAGGGGTTGCACCTGATGCAGATCCAACATCGGCTTTGGATGTAGACATGACATGCGGTGGGGAGCTCGGAATCTTGGCAAGGGGGTAAATCCAGGAGGGTGATCCAGCGGCGGAGCTCTACCAGCGGTGGTTTCGAGGAAACCTCGGCTGCCATCCGAGTTGGGTACCGGCGAGGGGCCTGTACTCCAGAAGGTGGGCTGTTCATAGGGACGTTCATCGCCGCGCGAGGACGCTTATGCTGCGGCTCAAGTGCAGTGTGGCTACGCTGCGACGACGACCGCCGGTGGGTATCCCGCGGCGCCGGCGGATGAGGAGGTACTGTATCGCCCATGGGGAGAGATGAGGTATTCTTTTGATGGGACGTAGAGTGAGAGCAGTTCTTCAAGCCGCTTGTCATTGATGTGTGACGGAGTTCTGGAGGCGTCTCCCGCGCATCTCCACGCGTGCAACCGCTCACCGGTTTTGGGCCACGTTGAGTTCGACTACCACAGGTTTTCTGGAACAGAAAAAAAAACGCAAATCAGTACGAACGCTACATAGCCCAGTAGTACATGGTTGGCCCATATAACATGGTTGGCCCATATAAGATCAAAAGCTTCATTGTTTTTCACAAATAACATAGGCTACAAGAAAAAAAACTGATACCAAATGTTCATACTTACTAAACACAACATAAAAAGTAAATAGCTAGTACTGAACATTCGCAAAATAACAACACTGGCGTTATACATCACCCTGCCAACTAAAGGCATAGTCTCCATTTAAACAAAAGGACAACCTGGACTCCAAGAACTACTAAGGCGTTGCTATACAACACAAGGACGACCTAGACATGAGCCGCATCTACAACAGCTGAGCTGCATCAACAACAGCTTAATGGGCAGAGCATGTATAGATCGAGGACGTCGACGTCTCGTGCTTCAGAACGTTCATCTTGAAGCCACGATTCTGTAACTTGAAGCAAAGGATGTCGTCCACGTGCAGCTGTAACCTCCTTGCCAGTTTGTCCCATCCATTCAAAAGAACAAGCTGACCATCCACCCACTGAAGCTGGACTTTCGTGTGACAGAAACTTTTAACCCAGATTGGCATATCAACCTTTTCGGAAAACATAGAATGTCTAACTTTCGCCAGCCTTCTTATATTGGTGTGATTCACCAGAGCATCTGTAAATGATGACGGGATGACGAGAGCAACCAGGTCAACCTCTGTCACTTGCACGTAGAACCGGGAAGGGAAAGGATGATTGGGTTCATGGAGACCTAGATTACTCGGGCAACCTCTTGCTTCGCGTACTCCACAGCTTCACTCAGCCTAGCTGGGAAAAACCTCTGGACGGCAGTGATGCGACCGATGGCATTTGGTGTGGACCTGTTCCGGAACACCGTGCCTTTAGAGACCTGTTGCTCAGACGAGACACATTGGAGCAGAGGTTAGCAGGCGGAAAAAGGAGCACCGTTGGCAACCCTTAGACCTGTCCAACTTATGAGGTTAAGCACACCCTTAGATATAACCACCAAATCAACTGAGCAGATTGACGCATTGGGATCAAAGGTTAACCACAAAATCATCACAACAAATCAACCTATAGGCACCAAATCAACTCACCAGATCTACAATTACTTGTATCTGTAACTGTAATTGACGGATGATATACGAAAGCACACAAAATCAATAACTTACCAAGGGTGGGGCCGGTGGGGGCGGCGCTGACGGTGCAGCCAAGCCGGCATCATTGTCCCGGGAAGCGACGGATGTGGGACGGAGAACTGATTGCGAACCAGATACAAGACGAACTCCAAATAGAATTGGTCCAGTAGGCGACGGGGGCCGGAACGAGGGCAATCCAGCGTCTAGCGCCAACTGACTGACGGACTGAGACTGGGAAGCCACGGGTGGAAGATGTACTGGGGGAGAATCAGAAAGCAAAGTGTTGGACGACGTAGAATGGGACAGATGGACAAGTGCAGCTGCCGCCACCTCTGCGTTCGCCGACGGCTACGCTGTGGGAGGATACCTCCGGCTATAGACGAACAGCGGTGCCTGTGACGACGACGCCGCGTCCGGTCCTTGGTACTGGGGAACGACAATGCCGGAGTTTGGACGGATGGGTACAAGCTTGGTGGCTCGGCTATCAGTGGACGGTGGCGGACCAAGAGGAAAATCCATCAGCGGCTGGCGGCGCATCACCGTCTAGATCTAGATCTGAAATTGTTGGAGGCTATGGGGATAACCTCCGGCAACGGCTGAAAGGGTTAGCTCGGAGGCTCCAGAAATATGATATGTGTGAGACGGTTGGGCAATGCAATGCACATATAGCGGGAGGTCTCCGTCAAGCCCACTTGGCCCATTATGAAGTTCATCACTAGGCCCGGCTAGCGGGCAAGGCGATAATTCAGATAAAAGGCCCAGCTAGCGTAATCGGAAATTATGAGTAAAATTAGCAGAGGGAACGTCTCCACAGTCGACGTAGCGAGGAAACACAGAGCCTCCGTTAATCAGGAAGTAGTCATAGCTTTGGCGTTACGGCCTTCAGGGACAACGCCTTCCGCTTGGACGTAGCAACTCGGAGGCTCTGAAAACTTTCCAGGCCCTCCAATATACCGGTTATACGTGGACGAGACGGGGACGAATTAGACAATCTGTATGGCGTCACAATGGCATTCAAACGTCTTAGTACACGGCGTGATTATGTACGTAACATAGAACTGAAAGGCGCATCAAGCGAAGAGTAAAGAACGGACTTGAAATGTCTTTTTCTTCAAACGCCATCGCATTGGTCGTTACTATGTTTAGGTGCCAATTAGTCAGGCGTTCGTACTTCGCAATCACGTGCAATGGCAAGGCGTATCCACCAAGGACGATGACTAAACGCAAAAACGTCTAAGTCCAAATATCTAAGCCATATCACCTGGCGTAAGGCGGAAAAATATCAGACCCTCCGGCCGCGCAGCAAACGTCGTCTGATGGGGCGTTTCGGAGGGTCCGGTACGCCACGACGGGTGGCGTATGATGCCGAAGGCCATATCCGCGCGAAAGTTTTGCGGAGGGCCAAATTTGTCTTAATGTCCGATTAAGGGCCATTTAGTAAAAAAGATACCGTAACCAAGCCTCTGAGTGCCTGACGCTCTTTGCCGTTGCCGGTGGAGTATCTTGCAAATGTACCTGTCGCGTGTGCGCATCCTCCAAACTAACCGATACGCCCAGTACGACGGCCGTACCACCCACCTGTGACACCCCAAGCTCCTACCGTGAAGCCATCTCCATGTTCGCACGCCGACACGATTCGCACGATCTTCCTGTAATCCTGATCGAGGAGTGTCAAGTTAGGGAGCAGTCTGAAATCAGCATGCCCAGCCCACCCGCAGCGGAGCCCTTCTCCCGATAGAGATGAAGCAGCTGGGATGATATCGCCTCCCTCTATGGAAAGGATCTTTCTCGCTTTCCATGGCGACCCATGCATGGCTCAGCAGTCACCACGGGATCTTCTCGCCAACCGAGGCCGGCCAGCTACAGCAGCGAGGATACGATACGATTCCACTCAGACTGACTTCAGAAGCGCTTTCTTTCTTTTGTGTTCCTTTTGCCGATTCGGGCTCGGGTGTCATGCTCATGCATGCTGCCGCCATAGAATACTCCATGTCCTCCTTGATCCGCGGGAGAATCCGCTCGGATTTGTACAGTACGTGGTTGACGTGAGCGCGGCAGCGACAGTGCGGAGTATCAGCAAATGGGCAGGGAGGAGAGGACACGGTGACCATTTCTACAGAAAAGATATTCTCGATCGGCGACCAAGAGACGAAGAAAGAAAAAGCTAATACTGATCCGCTGATGGCGCCGCGGTATACATGGGGATTTCATCCAGATATTTTAAGGGATCTCCTAGCTGGTCAATCGCGTGGAGCGGATATCGCATCATTTTTTTCTTTGACCATTTTGGTTGAAGCATTTTAATGCATTTTCTTTTTGCAGGGTGATGGATCTGGATTAAATGTTTGTTTGATGGCTCAACCTAACTTTAGTGTAAAATCGAAAATATCGAATCGCTTGATGTTTCAAAAAAAATTACATACAACCTCACTTTATATAATCTACATTCTACAAATTTTAACACAAAATTACAAATCACGTAATAATACTACATAAATAAGCAACCAGCTAATTAGAACTACATTAAAATTAATTACATCCAAAACATAGAGTAAGACTGGTTCATTTTATGTGTCTGGATTTTACCATGCCAGATTTTCGTGGTAGCGGCACCTTTTCCTTGGTTAAAAAGGTATTCGCCGCGTCAAGGGGTACTGTGGTTTCAAACGCGTGGCTGAATTATTTACCACATGTGCCATAAATGGTTTCACTTCTTTTCGACAGTTTTGGTTCCCTATTGGATGGTTGCCCCTTCTCCTTGGTCATGTCTCCTAAAACCAACAAACAAACTCAAGTTAGATTAACTATCGATGTGCATAGTCACTACATAAAGTAAAGATTGAAATTTACTTTTTTGACAAAAGGTTGCATGCCTATCTTAACATAAAAAATTCAACCTTTTGCATTATATCCATGCTTGTTTATTAAACACAAACAGATTACTTTGTCAATTGAGTTTTATTTTGCGTAGTCCTATTTTGGTGTTCTTTTGGTGGTGTCAGCTTGTCAACTTCATGGTCTTCTGAGTGGTTCACTGATTAGTGACGCCCAATACTTCTGCCTGAAATTATTCTAAGTTTTGGTTCAGAGTACTGCTGCCACGTCGGTGCAGCCATGCTGGTTACATCTAGACACACACCAATCGTGCGGTGGTTGGGCCCGATAACGAGAGAGAAGTTTCTTGCTAGGATCTGCTCGAATAATAGGCGAAGCTTAGTGGAAGTGAGGGGGGGGGGGGGGGGGGGGGCACCGGCCCCCCAAACTTTGGACCAACTTCCGAACGATTTTTTTGGCTATAAATAGATATTTTCGTAGGCATCATATTCCTCGTTCACGTTGTTGATTAGCCCATTTAAATTGCTATAGACCAGCCTACCTGACATGGACTGCAGTGAAGCAAATAGACCAAGATCTAAGATTCATATCAGGTGAGTTCCTAGTATTTTGCGTGATGCGAATATCAAGCCCCGTGTTGGCAACAACCTTAACGAAATATGGGTCATTATATGGACATATGAGGGTGCAGTGTCTTGTTGGATCTATATAGTCTCACATGCGAACTCTGGAGGCCAAAGTGCTTGAATAACTGGTAATACCTTTTGAATCAAATACCCTCTCTCAATGTACCCCTATTAACTTCGATTGTTTTGGTGATTAGTTTAGCTCTTGGTTTGTTGTCACTTCTCCTTGGGGCTAGCTACTAAAACCAACAAACAAGCTCAAGTTAGATTAAACATTGATGTGCACAGTTGCACCCTACAAAAAGTAAGGATTGAAATTTACCTTTTTGACAAACGACCACATGCCTATATTCCCATTATGTTCTTGAATTTTTGATCGGCACTTCTGGCTAGCAAATCTTCAAAAATACCAGACCTTTGCAAATCCGTTAAATTCTTGTATTTGTCTTCACGATGAACTTGCTCATTTTTTACTTGCTCTTACTGCACTTCCATGTCTTCATTTGGTTTTGAATCATAGATAGCTTCATCTGGTTCTGAATCATAAAGCTCTTCTTCCTCATATGAACCTCTACATCACCTGCATAAACGCCATCTTTGTTTGCAATTCCTCCTCAATGATTTGGAAGACAACAACTTGGTCTTCAAGCCCATCATCTACAAGGTGAGGTCATGTGAGTAGTTGAATAATATTGAAATGAAACATTCAAATATTTCAACTAACATTTGTCACTAATAAAATTCATCGTATTCAAGCATACATGTCCTCTTCGCTATGGACAACAATGGTCCAATGTTCATCTTCTGCGCCAAAAAATACAACATCAACAAGTGCAAATGATCAAGGAGAACAAAGGCTGATCCATATGTACCTAGGTTCTTGTTCATATGAAGTGATGATCAAACTGGAGGCATCCATCTTCATGTCCATCTTCTATTACGAGAAGACATCATCAACATGTGCACATGATCAAATGAGAACAAATGAAAAGATATTAATGATCGAGTACCTAGTTTCATGTAAAATCAAACTGATTTCCAGACGAGTACTTCATCATGCAAGGGAGTCTCATGTTCTTCTTTCTCACTAGCTATGTTGAAGTCGATGGCCATGGTATGTGTGTGTTCCTTTACTTAGTGAAAGTCTGTTGGCTTTATAGCTGGGTATAGTCCATTGACCATTGGTCACTTAAATTTGAAATCTCGCGCACGCCATTTTCCTGTAATCTGGAGCACGTCAGTTTTCCGTAATCTAGAGCTTCTCATTTAGGTAATTTGTCGTCATATTTTTGTTGTTGTATTATTGTGTGCTTTTGTGCTATTTGTAGTCGGCGGAAAGTGATTTATGTCAATGAAGTTGTGTTTTAGTTGTGCCTTACAAAAAAAATGTTGTGGCATGTGAATATACTCTCTTTGTGAATCAAAGCGGTGGCATAGCTGGCAACACTTGATCGAGAGAGCGGTTTTTTCTTTGCAAAATATTTAATTTGAGTCTTTTGCGGAGAAATGGAGTAGGGAGGTGTCATGGTGCTTGCTTGAGAGGGAGAACAATATCAAAATTACACTAACTTGATAATACGTGATTGGTGTTGATAGACCTTACACCTAGATACATATTTATCTAAATTGTTTTGTCGGTACTAAAGACAAGCTTTATTCAATCAAAATGTTGATATTGCGAAAGAGTGGAGATTTGGTGCTCTCGAGCTCCAGTGATCTCGTATGTTTCAAAAAATGAAAAAATATATATTTAAAAGTATCAAACAAATTTGAGAAAAATCATGCATTTTATGAATGATATATTATACAAGATTGCAAAATCTCAAATGGTAAATACTTTACTGTTTGAGCTCCACAAAAATGACAAATTTTTAGATCTGAGTATAGTGAACAATATGTAGTTTCAAATATTCAACTTTTGTCGTTTTTGTTTATTTCAAAAGGTACTGTTTTTTACATTCAGATTTGTCACGTTTGTAGGATATATCATTGAGAATATGCATGATTGTTTTCACATTTAGGCGACATCACTCGCACACGGGAGCAAAAAATGACTTTCCGTATTCCGAAAGGTATTTGAAATGTGCGATCAACGCTCTACTTTTAGTGGCACATAACACTCATTATGTGTTGGTAAAAGTAATGGTCAAACTGAATCTCAAAATATGAAGTGTGCTTTTATCGATAACTAGCATGGTGGCCCTCGCAAATGCGAGGGCATTATCTGACGTTGGTTGAAAGTGTTCAATAAATAAAAATATTTTTAATCGATTTCATCAGCAAAATTGTTCTACAACTATTGCAAATGTTTTGGTAATAAAAATATCACGTGTGCAAGAACATCTTTGGCAGTCTAAAATTTGTGGACAATGCATTATCACGCCATATGTTGAAACACCCATGGAAGAGATATTGGATTGGTAAAGTGAACTATAATCTTACGCAATGTTAGATCAGTATGGGAGGTTAGTTATCTTTGTTTGAAAAATCGTTGATCAAAACAAAAATGTGTCATCCTTAATAGGTAGGTCTTATTTCATAGTGAGAATTATCGTGGTCTGATGTTTCTTTCTTCTCGTTTACTCACTCCATATCACCATGTGCAACATTTGTTTAGAAAAAATTAACACCGTGCCTTTATTTTATATAAACATACTCCTAAAGATATTAGTTAACATATTCATACATCGATATTCATAGTAAGAGAAGTACTATTATAGGTTTTCCGGACTCTTCCCTTATCGTGATCTTCATCGTCATGTGGATATTAAATATGGAACATACCGATCGACAATATGTGGTGACTTGGCCCTATGTGTATTGCTAAACCACAATATTTTATAGTGTGAGAGATTCTCATGTTGATTGTGTGTCGACTAATGTTGTATCTTACGCGTTGTGTCTCACTAAGTCGGAATATTCCTTCAGTGGTGGGAGAGTATGTGCTGACTCAGCCCTGTTTTTGTCATTAAGCTGGTAATGTTTTTTAGTTTGAGTGACATTCATGTTGATAATGCGACTAATGGCGTCACTTCTTTTATATTAAAAATGACTCGAAACTCTGATCTCCTGCATGCGTTTTGTAAGAGTATTAATCTAATGGTAGAAGAATATATTTGTCATTAATGTATATTCAATAAGAATTGACAATGTACATGGTGTGAATAGTGTCGTGGCTTCATTAATTTTAAATTCCACAACTCAAAAACTTATGGAGGTGTTTCTTGAGTGAGTTGGTCTTATGACTGTCAAAGAAATTTGTCAGTTATGTGTACTCAGTCATGGCGTATTAATCTAATTGTAGACGAATATATTTGTCATTAATGTATATTCAATAAGAATTAACAATGTACGTCGTGTGAATAGTGTCGTGGCTTCATTAATTTTAAAATTCCACGACTCATAAACTTATGCAGGTGTTTCTTGAGTGAGTTGGTCTCATGACTGTCAAAGAAATATGTCAGTTATGTGTACTCAATCATGGAAACAATATTTCCCTCGGTCATAGTTAACATGTGTTTTAAGCTTATAAATTTTGATCAAATATATATAAAAAATACCACCTAACATATACAATGATTATTATTAGAATCATCGTAAAAAAGTTTTTTGAGATTATACAAATTTGATATTACGAATGTTGATTTTGTTTAGTGTTGATATTTATTGCTACATCTTTGGTCAATTTAGAAAATTGGATTTAAATAAACTTAGAAACTCAGGATAAATAAAACAGGTAAAATACATAGTGATAAGTTTAATTATAGTTAATTATATGTAAGCTATCCATATAGCTCATATCGTTTGCCACCACGTTTTCGGTTTTTTCTTTTCCTTTCAGGTATAACGTTTTAACCAAGGTAGCTTTTTTAGGGGTAAAGCAAACTTAGTCTCGTACATGACCTGGTTTATAAACGGACCCACCTATTATCATGTGGAAGTACGTGTTTAATGGATGGACTAACTTTTTTTTTTTTGGTAAACCATGGAAAAGGAGGCCACGTCTCCTTTACCAGTACGTCTCTGATTTAGATTTTCTTTCTTTTAGCTGTCACGTTCCAACCTAGTCGTGTCAAACTATGTTACATAACTCGAACTTTTTGAAAAGAAAATCCTAACCACATATTTTAGATCTAATGACTAAAATTAATTTAGATGATGTGGCTTAACGTGGTGGCTCTATTAGCTAACTCATTTTGCTTTTAGTATATAATAGATTCCTAAATTAGTTGTACTATCAGCCTATCAGGCTGTGATTATGGTGGTTGAGTAGCGAGCAAGGTTTGAGTGACCGGTACGTACGTGTACATCCGCAGCATTCACTCCCGTGGAGTACACGAGTGCACGCACGGCCTGACGCCACCGATCCTCTGACGGAACTTTTCCCGGTACAGCAGCAACCGAATCGGGCAGTACTACGTACCGCACTTAGCACGCACAGTGGTACAGTACGATTCACCACTATCTCCGGTGCGGATCCCCTCGAATTTACGCCAACGACTGCTCGAAATCATCATCATCGCCGATCCGCACCGGAAATCTGGAGGCGGCGACGGGCGACGTATCGATCGGAAGGATTCAGGGCGAGGCGAGGCGAGGCGACGCGTGGACGTACGGTCCAGCCTCCTTTCTCGATCGTCTTGTGGTGGGACTGAGAAGATGCGATGCGATGCGATACGGCTCCGCCGGTCGCTGGCGCCATAATAAATGAGTAGGGCGTGGCGGCGATTCAAAGATTCACGTACCGATCCACCGATCAAGTCGGGAGATCCGCAAAATATCGAGCAGCCACGCAGTGACCCGTCGATTTGAATTTGATCGTACGATTCCGGAGCAAGAAAGGGATCGCGCGCGACCAGGAGTACAGCTGTGCTCACCAGGGTGCCAACAAATATTGGCCTTTCGTGAAAAAAAAGGAAGCAGAACACCCGGACCCCTCCCTCGTTCCCCACCTCTACAGTGAACAGGGCGTTTTTTTTGGGCGAAACCCGTGCGCCCGAGCTCGCCGCCGGCGATCCGCCCGATCCCTCGCCTTCCGCGGCCGCTCCGGCGGCGGGAGGACGGGGAATCGACGGATCCCGGCGTGTACATAGCTTAGGTGTGTGTGGGTGGCTTGCCGGCGGCGCGTTGGAGATGGAGGCGCGGTCGGAGAAGCTTTTGGAGAAGGCGGTCCTCTCCTCTGCCCTTGGTTCTCCGGCGGAGGCTCTGGGTAGATCCGCCGTCTCTGGCGTGTCTGCTGCTCTTCGGAGCCGCGGAGCGCCTCCCCTCGAGCCGGCGTCCGTGGTGGCGGTCGCGGCTCTGGTTCTTGGGGCCCTTCTGGCCTCGCCGGCGTGCGAGGCGGTGCTTTTGCTTAAAACCGCTGGGAGGCTGCAGGTGCGGTGCTCTCCTTCCTCGGCGTTCATGGTGGGCTTTGCGGAAGATGGGTGGAGCTGCCTTCTTCGTCTCCGGCGTGAGGCGACGATGGTGGTCTGGCGGTGGCTCTGCGCCGATGTTCTTTCCGCGTCAAGATTCCGGTGCTTGCGTCGGATGGATTCTGCGGCTCTTCAACTAGGTTGGCTGAGCTTCTTCCTCCGGTGCGTGTGTGCGTGGTGGTGCCGTGGTCGCCGTGTGTGGAGTGGCCTGTGCTTGTGTTCGTGCGTGTGTGTTCTTCTCTTGCTTGATCTTGTGCACGACTCCCTTTCAAAAAAAAAAAAAATATTGGCCTTTCGTGCGTGCGAGGAAACTCTCCATCTCAGGAAGGAATCACCGGCGAATCTCCAAAATCAAGACGAATCGCACTCACGATAAACCATAATAACATCCAAGTTTTCAATCAAACCAAGAAGATTTGAACCCACCCGGTACGGATCACCCCGCCGGGAAGAGAGATACGTGCCCCATGCATGCAAATCTCCCCACTTGCACCCAAACTCAATAACCAAAAAAAAACCACACCGGTAACCAAAAGAGAAGATACGCGCTGCGAGAGGGACGCGGCAGCAAAATCCCGGCGGAGATCTCCCCTCGCCCTGACGCGCGGGCCCCACGCGGATCCGCTCCGGATCGGTGGGCCCGGCGAGATAGGGGGTTTTACTCGATCAGCGAGCCTCGGATCCCTTTCGAGATCTCGCAGGATTTGGGCCGCATTAATTTCTCCCTTTCCTTGCTTTCCCCCTCCTGTATATATACCAGCGCGCGTCGCGGCCAACTCCCAGACCAAACGCAAACCGCACCCAGCCACAAGTCGTCAAGGAGAGTTCATCGTTTCTGAGGAGAGATTACTACTACTTCGATTCGAGGAGGGATTACTGCCTGCTGTTTGATTGATTCGATGGCTGCGGCTGCTCCCACCCCGGCTCCGGCGGTTGCCATGACCCTGCCCCTGGCGCAGAAGGTGGCCTCCCCCAAGGCCGCCGGCGACAGGAAGGTGGTGCCGGTGATGGTGGTGCCCGACGAGGCGGTCCAGGTGCAGGAGATGATGCACGTGCTCGCCGTCGACGACAGCGTCGTCGACCGGGCCGTCATCGCCAAGATCCTCCGCAGCTCCAAATACAGAGGTAAATTCCTCAACCATTTTCTCCCCATTCAATCGAGCCCATGAGCCAACAATTTGGGTGGATTTGGTCCTGGATGCGAGTTGCTGACGTGCCTCTGTTCATTTCTGCAGTCACCACCGTGGAGTCGGCCACCAGGGCGCTGGAGCTGCTCGGCCTGGGGCTCATCACCAACGTCAACATCATCATCACCGACTACTCGATGCCCGGCATGACCGGCTACGAGCTCCTCAAGCGCGTCAAGGAGTCGTCCGAGTTCAAGGAGATCCCCGTGGTGATCATGTCGTCGGAGAACGTGCCCAACCGGATCAGCCGCTGTATGGAGGAGGGCGCCGAGGACTTCCTGCTCAAGCCCGTCCGCCCCTCCGACGTCTCCCGCCTCTGCAGCCGGATGATCCGATGATCGCGGCGCGCCATCGTCAAGGAGGAGAATTAATTCTTAGGATCTTTATTTTTTTTGTGTGTTCTTTCCATGGACATAGATCTGCCTCAGAAACTTTTGGGGTCCTAGGAGATGATTAGATTTTAATTAGGAGTTTAGGAACGAGGGATCGCATTTGTCTGTTCGTTCCCTGCAAAGATTTTAAGAAAATGGAAAAAAAAAAAAAAGAGAGAATTCAGCAACAAGAAAACGAATGCTTCTGAATGTCATTCAGAAAAAGTTCCCCCTCTGAGTTAGTTACTGCATGTTGAAATGGTATCAGAGCAACAACCTGTTGACATTCTCATGATCAGAGTTTTTGACATTAATCCAGCTCACAGTTTAATCATAATCTGTTCGCCCACATGGTTCATCACACAAAGTTCATTCATCCATCTGTCTGCCCCTAATCTTGTTTTGTCTGCCATGCGACGCTATCCGCATTTTCCATGATTCTTCTGGTCATGTCGACGACCTCCCTCCATGATTTGTCTGAGCTGTGCTGTATACTATCATCATAACTGTGGATTATACTAGTAGGATCACGATCTTGTTCGTACGTGCGTATCTCACGAGGCGTACATATACAATGGGCGGCCCCTGTCTTAGGTGAGCTGTTGTTATAACGATGTGCATAAACAAACGAAAGTCCAAGGCAAGGAGCGTATATGATAATGGCTGGGTACTGTGGAAGGATCTCCGGGAAGATCTGCTTACCTGGTGGCAGATTCTGCCGCAGACGGCGACCCTGCCGCTGCATTGTATGTGGCCCGATCGAGTCTTGCTGCCACGATGTGGTTGAGATGTTTCCGACTGAATTAATTCATTGGAAAAGCATGGAGATCAGGGAGAGATCCTCTCGATGGATTGATTGACGGATTGGTGCCTGTGTGCAAGACACTTGCAGCTGTTACGTCCTGTCAGGTCAGGTCCTGATCTTGTAGCTCGGGTCCTGATTTTATCCGATTTTCTTTCAGCCCTGTGGAATGTCAAAGTCGGGTATATGTTATCCTTGATTGGTTTGTGGAGAAGAAGTGGTAGTTTGTTGGAATAGTTCTCGTTGGTTGCTAAGAAAATTCCACCGGTTCTGCCTCTGGTTTGATGGGTGACTTTGACTGACTTTGACTCTACATTGTTAAATTACCGCTTGACTAAAAAATGACCGACCCCAATTTATTCATGACGGGTAAACACAATGTTATTTAGAGAAAAAGACGCAAGGCCCGGCTTTGATGCAAAGCAGCATCAGTTTTACAAGTAGAAAGAAGTAAGGCTCCGTTTGGAAGCTCCGTATTTTTGAAGTATTAAAAAATAGTCCGGTTTCTAGAAATTCTGAAATATGAAATACTTTGTAGTTGTATGTACTTCAGTATTAGGAAATTGCACTATTTGTGAAGAACATGAAAAAGATAGTTGGATCTCTTTCTCCAAAACTGAAGTATTGATTCACTAGGCATAAAAATACTGTGATTCACGGGTACTTTCGTTTTAATAACACTTAGAAGCCAAACTAAACCTAAACAAGATCACTTTGACGAATGGGCTATATACTCCTACCACCCAAAAAACATTTTTTTTGAAAATGTCAAAAAAAATCTGAAATAAAATTTTCACACACGCATCACGACATTCTATGTGCACACACCAAGTTTCATGAAAACAGATATTTCTGTTCGTTAGTGAAAAAAATGTCTACTAAAAAGTGTTTAGCAGCAAAACCTGTCTTTTTAACGCACAACGCAAAAATGTCTGTTTCCCGTGATTTTTTTTTAGCACCTAGAATATCGAGTTGTACGCACGAAAATATTTGTTCAGATTTTTTAAATTTGAAAATATGTTTAAATTAGATATTAAAAACCTGTAAAATCGTAGATATTTTCTTCTAGAAGATGCTACGGATTGCTCCTGCAGCAGCCCGGTTTCGTATGCACTGACTCCCGTTGGAGATCCAAAGGAAAAGTTGGAGAAGATCGCTCGCACGGCCTGCCTGCAGATACGTGCAGTGTCACGTACGTATACGTACAGCGCTACGTACTGCTTCCCTCGCAGAGCCCAGTGAGTACGGTAGCTGCGTAAGTATCACTGACGCAACGTATGGTACGGGGTATGTTTATTTATGGCTGCTTCGGTTAGTTACTGCCACTTGATTCCTGGACGATCACCTAAATTACGTGCACTGAAAGGTACCCGATTTATGCCATGGAGCCAGAAGAGATATACACTACGCATGCAGGACAGCAGGAGTAATTAAGTTGCTAATCTTTACTGCGGTTAAGTGGGAAATTTCCGGTACATTTGCTTCAAAAGAAAGAAAACGTACATGGGTAAAAAAAAACGTACATGGGTACACACGTTTGTACTAGGAGGAAACTAGAATGCAGGGTCATAGTTATGTGGAATGTTGCAAGGTTGCAAATCATGCACATAGTGCTACTCTCCTTGTTCTGTGCGTTTTCATGTGTGAATACATTTCGTAAACAATTTAAATTAGAGGGCACATAAGAAAGAGTCGATCCGAGATTCGATTTTCACCAAGGATTCAGATTCTCTAATAGAAGCTAAAGTGGACTTTGAGTAACTGACAAGTGAGCCCTCTACTCGCATAGAGAGAAGAGTATTACTAAAGCAAACCCACGCTTCGGGAAGGTGAGGTGAACTAACGATTCCTTTTGTCGTGTATCCTCGATTGATGCGGCCTCAAATGCTTCAATTATGGATTAGAGTATTGAGCGAAAGGTTACACCTACATGATAGGTTATGGATTACAGGCAAGGCCAATCCTACTCTATTAGTACCAGTAGGCAACATAGCGGATAAAAGCACTACACGCAGAAATATTAAAAGGAATCCCACATTGTAGTGACTCGAACTCACCTGAGTTGAGTTAGAGGATCTATTGACCCGTCACTGGTGCTCCACCAGCTCCACTCACCTCAAACGGCCATTTCAGAATCAATAAACAATAGAGAGCACATTAACTCGCTTCTACCGGTGTTTTTTTGTCCTTTTAAACAATGTCTTGATGGTCGAGGCGATGTTGTCACACACCGAAATAAATTATTGTTGGATTATCTTGATCTTGATGAGGTTATTATGATCGATTTTACCAACACGAAAAAGGCTATGGTGTTTTGGTTACATGAATCGATAGCATCCATTTCGGTGGATTGTCAGCTGGTGATTCAATCTCCAAAGAGTTGATGGTGATGGTGATGATTGTGTCATTTTGGTCAACGGTTCTCACGCTTGTTCTTCTTTTGTTTTAATAAGGCATCAATGAAGCGGCGGTGGTTCGACACCATGCTTTACCAGAGAGATATGTGATCAGCCACAATGCGACCTACGATTTTAGGTCCTCGCCTCCTGCGGTGTACAAGTTTGGTCGCACTTGTTTCACTAGGCATGCTGAAACATTGAGATACAAGAGGAGGCAGTACCAGTGACGGCTCTTGTTTTTATGACCTTTTGGTGACATGAATTTGTGGCTACATGAATGACTGAACAAAACTTTTGGTGTATTTACTTTAATATGAAAATTGTCTTTTTCTGTAGATACAACGTATTTTTTTTACGAAACTTGTGGCGTGAGTACTCTATGTGTATATGTGGTCGTATGGTTTTTGGGTATTTTTAGATGTACAAAAATATTGTTTTCTACTCCCTCCGTTCCAAATTAATTGACACACATTTGTCTAAATATGGATGTATCTAGACACTAAACAAGTATAGTTACATCCATATTTGTAACAAATACAAGTCAACTAATATAGAACGGAGGGAGTAATTGTGAAAAATAGAGATCACTAGGGTTCATGTGCAACTAACACTTTCCGTTATAAAAATAGTACTCCTTGTTACTTTGCCGCATTTATCGATGAAAAATGGATGGTTTATTTGGAAAAAAACAGTCCCTCATATCCGTAATTACTGTCGTGAGCTGTGTAGGAAATTGTACGCTCCTATTGTTCTTTCCAGACAAGAGTTTGTATAACAGTTCAGTGTCGGTAGTCCAAGATGGAACTGGAAGGCGGCACGTAGCTTCGTGCAATAACGAGCGTACATGTCCGTAGCTACTCCATCATGTGTGGAGACGACATCCGGATCTCGTGCAGAATCAGAGTGACGATGATGAGAGCGTGGGCATCAGGTGTGTGGCAGCGCCATGGGAGAGGGGACAGACAGAGACAGAGACAGGGAAGGCTTCCAGAACAGGCCTCGCGCTCGCAGTTGGGTTCACGGGGGAAACGGGCATGCGATGGAGTTGTGGGTTCGGTTCGTTGGGCCACTTGCTTGGTCTGGTCGGGGTTGACAGCCAGTTCGCCGGGTTTGGACCGCCAGATCCCGGCGGCCGCCGATCCACCGATGGGGGCAGCGCGACGCCGACGCCTGCTGCCCATGGTATTGGAAGAACAAGGCAGCGCACGTCCACGCCGGTGCCACGGGGTGGCAGCGACCTGAAACGAGCTGGACGACCGATTGTACAGTACAGTACAGTACACGGGCTTTCCTTCTGAAAAGAAAATTTGCTCAGCATGGAATTGTACACGTAGCAGTGATCGGTGTCTGACAGTGTGTCTGTACAGCTTACCGGAGTGGCGGACCTACAGGGTATGCCGTGGCATACCCTGCAGCCCAGCCCACGTATACGTATGTATGTACATTAGGAGAAAAAATGCAGCAGGCCCAGCTTGTAGCGATCCTAGAGCAAAGAAACAGGGGAATGAATCTAGCGATCGAAGCACGCTGCGAGCGGTTTCCAGCTTCCACGAACATGGATCAAACCTAGCCATCTCATCTTCTCACGTCAATCGATCTTAATCTTTCTCCAGCGCCTACCGAATCATAGCCACGCCGCCACGACCAGACGACTGCCTCCTGCCGCTGCCGACCTGCCCCCTGACGCCCAGCTACTCAGACAGGTATTCGTTCCGTGGACGTCGGACGTGACCAAGCAGTTTGTTTAGCTGTAGTGTCAATCTAAATCAGTGTTCTGTTTTCTTGCCGGATAGAGTTGTGTTAAATTCTTGCTTCTAATTACAGGCCGACAGCCGCAAACCACCATCCAATAACCAAGTCTTTTGCCATGTCAGAATCCCACGAAGGTTAGGCTGTTGCCGTTGCACGGTAATCTGTGAATTTTCGTTCTACCATCGCATGTGAATTTGTATCCGATGGCCAATACATTTTTGTGCGGCATACCCAATGGCAAAATCCTAGATCCGCCACTGCCGGAGCATCCACCAATTCGTCGATGGCGCCTTGGCGGAGCCCGCGCGAACGTACCTGTGCTCGTGACGCCGATCTGGTTGCCCGGCCGAATCCTGGAAGATTGGGGAGGAGACCAACCAGAGGAGGACTCGTCGTCGCATGCACATCCGTCCTTCTCACGACACAGTTCACACACAGTGGGCGAGACCGTTTATTAATCGACGATGGCTGCTATCATGGACTGTTGATGTATCTTCTTTCATGGAAGATTTTGATTTTTTTTAAACGAGCTCACTGATGCTCGGGTGCTACGAGATCCCCCCCCCCCCCCCCCCCCCCCCCCCCCCCCCCTTTTTCCCATAATTTTTGTCAGCATTTAAATCTGATGGAATCACATGTGTGGGTGAGTGTTAAGCCCTCGTTTGATTATTTGGTACACGCAATTCTAGAGGCTCTGTTCGTTTTAAAAAGAAAATTCTAGCGGCTCAGCAATTCTACATGGTCCTTTAGATTGAACAGCAGCTAGCGGATCCATTTTTCTCTTTTAGAACGGAGACTCGGTGGTCTTGGCAGTTGGACGATTTCAACTTTCAAGTCTGGACAGCGTGACCGACCGTGATAGCTAATGATCGGGTGCATAGGGCCCATGCACGTTACCAGTCGGGTATATGTCGAGACCTGTTGCAGCACAAAGAAGAAAAGGTTGCAGCATGTGGCGATCGACAATGTTTAGTCTTTGCTTGACGCGAGGAAAGTCTGCGGCGAAGATCCGGCGCGATTCACTCTTACGGCCGGTGGAGCGGATCCGCCGGCAGTAGGGCAAATGTGGTTTTCACGGCGAGACACGCCGACGTACGCATAGGCCGGGGTTGTTTGATTGAAAAAGATTCAGCAAAGCAAAGCCTATTTCCAGGACAGAGTGACACGCAGCGTTACATGTCGCTCTATTAGGTAAGGCGCTGAGACGTGTACGCTATTGAGCAGGCAGAGACGTATTGGTGAATGGTGTTGTCGAGGGCCGAGGCATCTGCCAATTAGTGGAGTCTGGTTTCGTAAGGATCTACGAGTTGGTGCCGAGTCCAGGAGCAAAATCTAGGAGGGATCTGATCTGATCGGTGACAAAGCGATCGATCCCAAACGAGGACGGACGATCTCACTTTATGTTAGTGAAGCACCTAGAAATGTCAGAGGCGGCCAACAAATTTGCCGTACAGAGCAGTTGCACGTACACGACAGCCCGAAGCAGCCAAAACATGGGCGTTTGACAGGAGTGCGTAACATAAGCAGGTCATCATTCTGTTCATAGGGTGTGACTGGAGCACCGGAGAAAAATCTAAGTTTGGGTTGGCAAAACTATACATGCAGCAGCGCCAGTAGAGGGGTAGCGTTTCCAGCAGCCAAGTGGTTCAAGTTGTGCTGCAGAATGATGGTCCGAGACAATGAACCTTCCGCCGAATGGACCGCGGTGGTTAGAGCATCTCCACCGGGGCCTCCAAATGACCCCCAAAGGCCGGACCGTCTGGACGCCTAAAAACGTCACCAGCGGCACCCCCATAGGGTCACCCCGAGCAAAAACATGTCCGGCACCCCCGAAGAGGCCTCGGACATTGCCCGGACATGGGCTCTGACAGGGGTGGCCCGCCCGTCATAGAGACAGCGCCCGCCTCGCCATGGGTTTAAGGCGCCGTGCAAGAGGCCGTTCCGCCCGCGTTAATGGCGACGCGTTTCCGCAGGCGACGAAGGGACGAGACGGCGATGCGTCTCCCGCACGCGTCACATTTACGACGGCGTCTGCTGAGCGCCCAGCCTTTCCCGGCTTCCCAAGCGGCGCAGTGGCGGAGACGTGTCGCCGCCATTAACTCCGACGCGACGCGTGCTCACCCGCCCTGAGCCACCGCTTCCCGCCGAGACATTGGGCTGGCTATAAAGAGGCCCCCGCCGTGCAGCCATTTCGCCACACCAGCACCGACGCTCGCCGGTAGCCATTTGAGCACATAGCCATGCCTCGCCGCCTCGCCACCTCATGGGCCACGCTCACCCAGGCAGCGCGCCGCGCTCACGGCACGGCGCAGGAGGACGCCGCCGCCGCCGCCGACGAACAGCCGTTCAACTGGGCGGATGTGGACGACGTCGACATCGACGAGCAAGAGGAGCAGGAGCCGGTGCAGGACCCGTACCCCGGCTAGGAGCCGCCGCCGGAGCTCGACGAGGTACCGCCGCCGCCGCAGGCGCCACAGCAGCCGCTCCCGCCGCCGCTGTGGCCTGACCAGGTGGTTGCCGCCAACTCGTTTGAGAGCTGGCGCAACGAGCATGCAAGCCGCCAGGTCAGGCTTGGCTACGAGGCGGTTGGGGACGCCGTGGAGGCCGCAATCATCCAGGCCTCCATCCTGAGCGCGGAGCGCGATGAGCGTTGCCGTGCCTTCATGGCCACCGAGCGGGCCGCGTACGAGCGGCTCAACGCCCAGGCGGAGGAGGCCACGCAGCAACAGCTCATCGCCTGGGCGATGAGCTAGCGGATGCGTGCTCCCGGCTGCGCGCCGAGCGGGACGCGCACGACGAGCTGAACCAGATACGCGCGGAGCGGCAGGCTAGCGCGAGCCAAGAACAGGCTGACGCGCAGGCGGCTGCGGCGGCCGAGAGGGATGCCATGAGCCGGGCGGCGAGTCAGCTCCGGCAGGAGAGACGTGTGCGCTCCCGCTTAGCCAAGGCTGCGCACGACAACGAGGCTGGCCCGAGCGGCGGCGTTTAGATTAGGCTTTAGTTATCGTTTTAGTTTTTCTTTGCAAACGTGTTAGTCTATGTTTGCAAACGTGTTAGCTAAGTTTGCAACTTGTATCGGTTTAATTTAAATTTGTATGTTTTAAAAATAGTTCGAATGTCGCGACCGACACAAGTTTCCGCCCGCAAGGTGTTCGATGATTTGCTCGATTTGGGGGGCGGATGTTTGGGGTGCGCCGCTGTGGGTGCGGTCGAAAACATGTGCGGACACACGTCCGACACCCCCAATTGGGTCTCCATTGGGGGTGCCGGACACGAATTTGGAGGCCCCGGTGGAGATGCTCTTATCTACCAGGCAAGTAGGACAGATCACATGGTGTCCTCCAATGGCCATCTACAGCTGCCAGTCGATGGTGGATAGCCCTAGCCTCTCCAGGATCTGATTCGTCTGTGAAAAGTGCCTGTTGAAGATTGACACGACACGAGAAAATCATAATACGGATATCAGTGGTTGGGAAAAAGTCTCGAAAGATTGAAAGATAATAACCACAGGGGAAAGAACCATTTGATTTGATTGAATTGGCCCCATTAACCGGGCATTAGATTACAAGATCTGATTCGATCGTTCTGTATTAGGCAGAGCCATTAACGCCAGTAAGTGAAAAGGGAAAAGTAATATCAAGTTGGGAACGTTAATACAGGACATGACAGGGGAAAGCAACCAGAGTGTTCAAGCATCGACGGACAGTAGCAATAGATAATGGTGCAGGTACACTTAAAGGTTTGTTCATAGGATGAATCATTATAACCCACTACTGAAACATGTATACAGTAACGAAGATATGGTTCATTAGTAGGTTTTCGTACTGTCAATCGTTAAACAAACATTCTGGTGCCGCATCACAGATTGCCACAAGTGGTGACGAATACTGTAATTTAATATTGCAAATGGTCATCGTCCTTTTTGTTAGAATACGTTAGTATCTCCTGTAATTACTTAGATTGATTCTAACCATATTTGGTTACCCGTGTTGTACACGTATTGTATCTGTAACTCTGATCCTTCAATATAAACGGACGAGGCCGGCCTGTACGTGCTGTGCGTTCCAATACATTGTCTTACATGGTATCAGACGACTAGGTTCTGAACATCCGATCCAATCTACAGCTTCC
Organism: Poa pratensis; assembly: GCA_947311845.1. Lineage (NCBI taxonomy): Eukaryota > Viridiplantae > Streptophyta > Magnoliopsida > Poales > Poaceae > Poa > Poa pratensis. The sequence goes on from CAMZMU010000107.1 coordinate 44,233,202, forward strand.
GCTTCGCCGCCACCGCGTTTCATCACCGCCGCCGTTTTCCTGTCATGGCTGCTTCTTCCGCGGCTACCACCATGAACAGCTCGGCCGCTCGCGCCTCTGCTGGCCTCTCAGCCGGCACGCTTGCCCTTCTGGATGTCTCGACGAGCTCGGGCGTGTCTTCCACGACGGCTCCGTTCCACTTTTCGCATCTCCTCACCATCAAGCTGACGACGGAGAATTTTCTGCTGTGGCGTGCCCAATTTATTCCTCTTCTTCGGAGTCACTCCCTGATGGGGTACGTTGAGGGCACCTTCCCGTGCCCGGCTCCCACCATCACCACCGCGGCCGCTACGGAGGGCTCGCCGGCGACCACCTCGGCGAATCCGGCGTGCACGGCCTGGCTTCAACAAGACCAGGCAATCCTCTCTGCCATCCAATCCTCGCTCAGTCCCGGCGTGGCTGGCATGGTTCTTTTCGCCACCACGTCCATGGAGGCTTGGACTACCCTGACGAGCAGCTTCGCGTCACAATCCAGCGCTCGTGCCTCGCAGATCCGCACCCAGCTTTCTCAGATCAAGAAGCTGGACAAGACCATCGCTGTCTACTTCAACCAGGCGAAGTCACTCGCCGACACCTTGACCTCCATTGGTCAACCTCTTCGGGATGATGAGTTTGCCACATATCTGATCAATGGGCTCGATTCAGAGTACGACGCCCTCGCGGAGGCAGTGGCCTTCCGTGAAACTCCTATGCCAATTCGTGACCTCTACGCACGGATGCTGGGCACTGAGCACCGCGTGGAGATGCGCCGCTCCACGGAACTCGGCGTCGACCCGCACTCAGCGCATCTTGCCGGTCGATCTGCTGGCCGCAACTCCCGGCCGTACCCGCCCTCCTCTGGTGGCTCTAGCGGCAACAGGCCGCAGCAGCAGCGTGCCCTGGCTCCTTCCAACAACTCTCGTCCGCCGCAGCAGTCCGGCACCTATGGCCAGAACGGCGGGCAGAGCAACTATGGGCGTAATGGCGCCCGTGATCGGGGTCGTGGTGATCGTGGTGCACCCCGCAACGACTCCAGGGATGGCAATCGTCCCATTTGCCAACTCTGTGGCAACGTTGGCCATATTGCATCTCGCTGCTTCAAACGTTTCCAGCATGATTTTCTTGGCGTTGGGAATGATGGCCGCTACACCGCCCGTCAGGTTGCCCTGGCCACTCAAGGGCAGACCCCTTCATACCCCGTTGATGCTAGCTGGTGCATGGACACCGGGGCAACGGATCATCTCACCGGCGACTTGGACAGGCTTCAGCTAAAGGAGCCCTACACTGGGCGTGATCACGTCCACACTGCAAATGGTTCAGGTATGCGCATTACTCATGTTGGCCAAACATCTATTCCTACACACACATCTCGTTCTCTTCATCTCACTAATGTCCTTCGTGTCCCTGATGTTACTCGTAATCTTTTATCTGTTAAAAAGCTTACTCGAGATAATCATGTTCTTGTTGAATTTCACCCTAATGATCTCTTTGTTAAGGATCTGGATACGAGGGAAACCATTCTTAGAGGTCGATGCCGCGGCGATCTCTACCATCTTGAAGTTCCGTTCAGCAAACAAGTTTTCAGCAGTGTTCGTGGGTCCCTCTCCCGGTGGCATTGTCGTCTTGGACATCCTGCCGCCCCCATTGTTCAGCGTGTCATTAGTCGCCATGAGTTACCAATTGAGTCAGTCAATAAAATTCCTTCAGTTTGTGATGCTTGTTGTCAGGGCAAGAGTCATCAGTTACCGTTTCCTAGCTCGAGTCATGTTACTTCCGCTCCTTTAGAGCTTATTCATTCAGATGTATGGGGTCCTGCCCAAACTACAGTTAGTGGACACAACTTTTATGTTAGTTTTATTGATGATCATAGTCGATTCACTTGGCTTTATTTGCTTAAACATAAATCTGATGTTTTTAATGTGTTCTTATTGTTTCAAGCGCATGTTGAACGTCTCCTTAATCGCAAAATAATCCATGTTCAGTCTGATTGGGGAGGTGAATATCGTAATCTCAATTCGTTCTTTCAGAAACTTGGCATTAGTCACCGTGTCTCTTGTCCACATACACATCAACAAAACGGTAGAGTTGAGCGCAAACATCGTCATGTCGTTGAAACAGGACTTACACTTCTTGCTCATGCTTCTGTCCCTTTTCGGTTTTGGGGCGATGCTTTCACCACGGCATGCTATCTTATCAATCGTTTACCTACTCGTGTCCTTGACATGAAGACGCCTTTAGAGTGTCTCCTCGGTGAGACTCCGGACTACACCTTTCTTCGCGTGTTTGGATGTGCTTGTTGGCCTCACCTTCGGCCATATAATCATCGTAAACTCGAGTTTCGCTCTAAACGGTGTATTTTTCTTGGCTATAGTGCACAACATAAGGGGTACAAATGTCTTCATGTTCCTTCTAACCGTGTCTATATTTCTCGGGATGTTGTCTTCGATGAGCATGTTTTTCCTTTCTCTAGTGTGTCATCTTCCATCTCCAATCCTACTCCACCCTCTTCATTTAATCCTGGCCAATTTGATGATGTTGCATATGCTCCCGAATTGTTTTCTAAACATGGTGCAGGTCCTGTACGAGGCGCTCGTCTTGAACTACTGGACGATGCTCCCTCGCCCGCGCACGATCACGTCGATCGTGCTTCTGTCGATCCAGCTTCACTGCATGGACCGATGCCTCGCCATGCATCACGGGCCTCTGTGCCACCAGCGCGTCCTCCTTCGCTGGCTGAGACGTCTCCTCTGCGCTCTGGTGGACTGCGCCATCCGGACTCGCCAGCTGATGGCTCGCCTTCGCCAGCTCCCTCGCCTGCTGGGCCTCATTCGCCAGCTGCCTCGCTAGATGGGCCTGGGCCGCATTCTCCGAGTCTCTCGTCGCCTGGTCCGTCCCCTGGTGCTTCGACAGAGCAAGCCTCGCCTGATGCATCAGCTACTGCATCTGATCCTGTTGACCAAACACTTGTTGCTCCAGTTTCTGGCCCGGTTACCCGAAGCAAAACTGGACACAGCAAACCTCTTAGGCGCACGGATGGTACAGTGGCTTGGCTTACTGCATGCGTTGATCAGGCACTTAAAGATCCTACAGCCGAACCTGCTCATTTTCGTGCTGCTTTGCGTATACCGCACTGGCGAGAAGCTATGGAACTTGAATTTGCTGCTCTTGTTCAGAATGAGACCTGGCGCCTCGTTCCTCCGCAATCTGGGGTCAACATTATTGATTCAAAGTGGGTTTTCAAAGTTAAGCGACATTCTGATGGCACTATTGAGCGTTTCAAAGCTCGCTTGGTTGCAAAGGGGTTTAAGCAACGTTATGGTCTTGATTACGAGGATACATTTAGTCCAGTTGTGAAACCCACTACTATTCGGCTACTCCTCTCATTAGGGGTGTCTCGACATTGGCATTTTCGACAGCTGGATGTCCAGAATGCTTTTTTGCATGGTGTTCTTGAGGAGGAAGTTTACATGCGCCAGCCTCCTGGGTTTGAAGATTCCAGCCGACCAGATTATCTATGCCGCCTTGATAAAGCTTTGTACGGTCTTAAGCAAGCACCTCGGGCATGGCACTCTCGGCTTGGTTCTGTTCTTCAGTCTCATGGTTTTGTTGCCTCGACAGCTGACACATCATTGTTTCTTCTCACTCAGCCCAATGTCACTATTTATCTACTGGTCTATGTGGATGATATTATTGTCATCAGTTCGTCAGCTCTTGCAACTGATCGGTTAGTCATGGGTCTTCGGTCTGCATTTGCCATCAAGGATTTGGGTACTCTGCATTATTTCCTAGGCATTGAGGTTACGTCTCATTCTCGAGGTCTCTCTTTGACTCAGCAGAAATATGCACATGATCTTCTTCGGCGCGCCCGCATGCTTAAGTGCAAGTCTTCTGCTACTCCCATGACTGTTAATGATAAGCTCATTGGGACTGCTGGTGCTCTTCTGGATCCTACGGATGCTACCTTGTACCGCAGTATTGTTGGTGGTCTTCAATATCTCACTGTTACCCGTCCAGATATTTCCTTTGCGGTTAACAAGGTCTGTCAGTTCATGCAGTCTCCTCGAGCTCCTCACTGGTCTGCTGTCAAGCGTATTCTTCGCTATGTGCAACATACTCCATCACTTGGTCTTCATATCCAGCCCTCTACCTCGACTATTCTTTCTGCCTACTCGGATGCTGACTGGGCAGGTAGTCCTGATGACCGGCGATCAACGGGGGGATATGCCATCTTTTGTGGTCCTAACTTGATCGCCTGGAGTGCTCGTAAACAGGCGACCGTGTCTCGCTCCAGTACAGAGTCAGAGTACAAGGCACTTGCTAATGCGACAGCTGAACTCATTTGGTTACAGTCCCTATTACACGAGCTGCGTGTTAAGCAAGATAGTCCACCTATTCTATGGTGTGACAATATTGGAGCAACCTATCTTTCATCAAATCCAGTATTTCATGCTCTTTCATCAAATCCAGTATTTCATGCTCGTACAAAGCACATTGAAGTTGATTATCATTTTGTTCGAGAACGGGTTGCTCAGAAGCTTCTTCAGATAAAGTTCATCTCCTCTAAGGATCAACTTGCTGATATCTTTACTAAACCCTTGCCCTTGCCATTGTTTGAACGTTGTCGACGCAATCTTACTCTGCTTGATGCGGCTAAGATTGAGGGAGGGTGTTAGAATACGTTAGTATCTCCTGTAATTACTTAGATTGATTCTAACCATATTTGGTTACCCGTGTTGTACACGTATTGTATCTGTAACTCTGATCCTTCAATATAAACGGACGAGGCCGGCCTGTACGTGCTGTGCGTTCCAATACATTGTCTTACACTTTTATTCTTGTGGCACAACCAAAATCCCCCACTAGTGACACACTGACATGCGACTGGAAAATGTTTATCACATCTTTCCATCATTATAATTTTTAGTTTCGAGGGGTGGAGTTGAGTTCTTATTTAAACCAAGGGATTTTTTTTGAAGAAAATGTGCTAAATTGGAACGAAAATAAACCTGCATCCGAAGAAACCTCTGTTTGCAGACAGGCCCGATGGATGGGCAGATTTTAAAATGTGATGTTTTGTTTCATCAATCAATCTGAAAAAAGGAACAAGCACGTAAAGAAACAATAATAACGATAATTAATTGTAGATATCATAATGGACAGCTTATGAAACTGTCCTTTTACAGCAGCATACCTTATCTTCGCTTGAGCCGAGTTTCCCCAGAGAAGAAACACTAATCCTGATTTCTTATCTGATATTGTCTTAATGACAGCATCAGTGAACTGCTCCCATCCTTTCTTGGCATGCGAGTTGGCTTGATGCTCCCTCACTGGTCAGAAAATTAAATAAATCAACAGACACTATTAGCAAAATGTAGTCGATTTTACTGGAACATACTAGTAGGTCGCTAAAAAGGTATGAATCCGAATGGTAAGACTAAAGGTTTAAGAGATCAATGACTAGAGCATGCAACAATCTAAGTGTCGTACTTTCACACTAGCAGGAGTGAATGGGGCACTAGACAACATAAGTTCGATTCAGCATTAAGGGTATGGGAAGCCCCATTTCAAATTACAGAATAGTTTACCATGCCCGCCCATAACACAAACAGCTGTCGTAAATTTGACAAGATTCCCTTTATCTGTACAGATATCTGCTAGCACTATAATGCTAAACAGAAAAGGATCCACAAATTCCAGCCGTCCTAGAGTAAGCCAATAACATCAAATTGAAAACCAGAATACAGTGAAGCACAACTAAACTGGATACAAATAAACATAGTTTCTGTAATCAAAATTCAAGTGCACAAAGTAATCTAAACTGGTGATACATGCATGAGAGCTAAAGAATGACATTTGTTTCATCCTGATGAAGAAACGAATCATACCTGTTAGCACGGTATTGAGCATAAGAACACCCTGCAGATACAAGTTTTTTCAAGTTAGTAAACATCTCCAGTAGAAACTCGAACGGGAACTTACACTGTTCTGCTAGGAACTAAGGAATTGACAGTAATACAAGTTCGCCACAGTCCATAGTATACATTATTTTCTATACTTTTGATACACATAAAGCTACTCTGTTTCATCATTACCTTATAGCAAATTCAGGTAGAATCTAATTTTTAGAACTAAATCGTGTAGCAAATCAGTTCCTTCTGTGGCATCCTATATGGGATAAATGGACCAGAAAATGCAAAATTACTTTAGTTTATTTGATAATTCTAGCGAGATATTGACATGGGTTTGGCCAAAACTGGTAAGAAAGAAGAGGGATTCAATTGATCAGATCTACATAAAACACACGCAAAAACTGTTTTCCAGGACTTTTAGACTGAAGGCAGATGAGTCGGGGGAGATGATAGATATCCTCCCTGCAACGAAACTGCAAGAGTGACTGAGCCCATTGCACTTGTAACATGTGAAAAGATGTATTGGACTAAATCCTGCACTTAGGTGTAGTTTTTAACAGTTTTTGGTTCAGAATGACGCATGTAGGTCTGTGAAATAACGCATGTTCGACACGTGCGTTCGGCATTCCTTTTGTAATTTCCTTATATTCAGAGAAGGAAGAACATAATACTGCAACTTTCACGCAGCGTCAAAACCCTTGTGTTCTAGGGATCTGATCGTGAGCTGGGAGTGGGCGTGTGTGTGATAGATTGGCAACGACAAAATGCACATCATTTCATGTTATATTAGCACATACCAACCCTCTTAATATTAGAGTCTCTTAATAGTTAAATTAAGATACAATAAGAAAGCACAAAAAAAATTATATCTTATATATTCTAGTGTTCTATGAAACCATTCTTACCTGCACAGCCCATCTTTCCAAATTCCCATGGGATGGTATAGTACAACCCAGATCTTTATGCAGCTCTTTAAATATGTTCTGTAAGCTGGAAGGAATTTTGATCCCCTCTGGTACTGAAAACGACAATCCCATAGCCTGACCAGGACCATGGTATGGATCCTGAAAAGTAGGTAATCTGTAACATGAAACACTAAAAATAGATGCATACAATTTTGCAAGAAAAGAGTTTGGGTAACTTGCTCACTGCTATCATCAGGCGTCAGCATTAACAACTACGTAAGCCAAAGTACCCCACAGTAACTAAAGCAAAAGTAGAAAGAAAGATTTAAAACACACAAATCGGAAACTTAGGTCATGATAAACCCGTATCATGAAATAATGATGTAAAGTAGGTCCAAAGATAAATGAAAACCATATGGTAAATTTAGCAACCAAGATATGATCACCTTCTAATGGTTGACTGAAAGGCTGGCGCAATAGTATAAAACAAAGGTATATTTCATCTAAGAAACTGTTGCGGCAAATATGGCCAAGCACAACACAGCGCTCACAAATACAAAATTGCTTCAAAAGTTATTGTAACAATGATATGGTATATGCAGAAAAGAAGCAGAATATTATGTTCGTCCGTGTGGAACGGCCAAATTACTTTGTCCAGGTTGTCAACCAGCATCATGATGTCCAGGTTGTCATTTTTTTAATGCAAATAAGCTATCAGATCAACAGAATGAAGTTACACTGTTCACATTGTGAAACAGACATATTCCCAGTGCATTACAATATGCATTACTAGCCCTCTTTGGATTGCATGAATTTCACAGGGTTTTTGGAGGATTACAATTCTTAGGAAGTTTTCCTATGGATTGACTTTGGATCAAAGGAATGGTGATGTCAAAATTCCTATGAATTAGATTCACATGCCTCAATCCCATAGGAATTCCTATGGACCGCAGGGTTGAAAAACATAGGAATATGAAAAACACAGGAATTTCATAGGTTTGCAAGTGCAAAACACAGGACTGTAAAACATAGGAAAACTACAGGAATAGTTGTTTGGATTAAACGCAGGAAAAACACAGGAAAAAGTGTCTCGATCCTACGTACTTGAGTCTAAAAAAGTGGTTAGAGTGGATGTTCAAATTCCTATGGAATTAAGCCATAGGAATCCAATCCATAGGATTTTGGTAGCACCATTCCTTTGAACCAAAGGCAATCCATAGGAAAAATTACTAAGGATTAGAATCCTATGAAAATCCTTTGAAATTCCTACAATCAAAAGAGGCCCTAAGACTCAGTTTTGTAGGATCGAGGCACTTTTTCTGTGTTTTTTCTGTATTCCATCCAAACGACTATTCCTGCAATTTTCCTACGTTTTACAATCCTCTCTTTTGCACGGGCAAAACTATGAGATCCTCTCATTTTCCTATTCCTATGTTTTTCAATCCTGTGATCCAAAGAGGCCCTATAACCAATTTCACACTAAGTTAGGTTATAAAAAAGTTTACATTCAGTTTTTACAAATTAAGTAAACGATATAATATAAAACAATGCACCCCGAATAATTGTTCAATGCCACGCCGCTAGGGGGACAATCTAAAAAAATGTACTGTACTTTAACCTTCTAGGACGAATATATCACAGGCACCATTGATAATAACCCAAATAATCATTTTCCCGGCTATGTTTGCAAATGCAGCATCAGAAAAGAAGCACAGACATGACGGTTCTTTCACCATATATCACAATGTCAAGCACAGACAGGATTATCTCGTTACAAACAAGAGCGCAGCAGGATTCAGTAGCTCCGGACTGGATACCTGGCCGATGATGACGGCTTTGACGTTGTGAAACGGGGTGGTGTGGAGCGCGTGGAAGACGAGGTGGCGCGGCGGGTAGACGGGCACCTTGCCGTGCATCCGCTCGTGGACGACAAAGCGGCAGAGGTCGAGCGCGTAGGGCTTGCGCAGCTCCCCCGACAGCGGCTCCAGCCAGGTCTCCTCCACGAGCAGCTCCTCCAGCTTCGCGGCGCCGCCGGATACTAAATGTAAAACCCCACACGAAACCCGAACATTTACTCAAGGCGCTAATGGAACCCTAGGAGAGAGCCTGGTGGTGGAGTGGGGTACCTTTGGACTCGGCGAGGCGGAGGTTGCGGCGGGCGTGGGCGAGAGCGAGATTGGTGTCGGCCCGGCGGCGCTGCTCCGGCGAGAGCGAGGAAGGGGAGGAGGAGGAGAGGGAGGCGGCGGGGATGACGGTGGCGGTTGCGCTGGAGCGCAGGCGCTTGGCGGGGCGGATGAGGAGGTCGGCGATGGTCTTGGGGGAAGTTGGAGAGGACGGAGCCATGGGGTCCGGGAACTTGTGGGGGTGCCCCGGCGGCCGACAAGGGCTTGATTTGGTTGGGAAGGCGCGCGCCAGGAGGGAGGAGAAGGGGGGAGAAATGGGCGGCGGCAAGTTTAGGCGCGCACGGCGGTGGGATTTTGGGCGCCGCCGCGTGGTGGATTCTTTCTTCATACCGGCCTCATGTGAGCTACTCACTCCGTTCCAAATTAGTTGACTCACACTTGTCAAAATATGAATGTATTTAGACACTAAACAAGTATAGATACATCCGTATTTAGACAAATGCAAGTCAACTAATTTGAAACGGAGGGAGTACTTTGCTGTAGAACAGCCCGGCAGGCTATCTCTCGTGGGCCGAGCTGAAAATATACTAATATATACATTTCACTCCCACGTACCATTTGTCAACATATGGATATATCTAGACATATTATAATTATAGATACATCCACATGTTAACAAATTGAAATCATCTAATTTGAAACGGAGGGAGTAGGAGTATATTTACCACTAAAAAAAACATAGGAGCATATCTCTTATCTCAAAAAAAAAAAAAACATAGGAGTATATCTATGTGGAGCAATAGACCTGTGAAGTAAAATTTGTTCCAAAAAAAATATTTTGTTAAAGAAAAAGGACCCGTGATAAGTAAAATGTGAGAGTTCTTCACTGCGTTGACCAAGTCATTGGCGGAATGGCAGCATCCCAACGTCGATTGGTGGTAATCGGCTCCAACGTTTATAATCAAATGGATCCCAACAAAGAATGGTTACAAAAGCGTCTTGAGAAGTATCGGTCCAGTGAGAACGAAATGTACGCTTCTACAAAAGAGCCGGATGATATGGATAAGTTGGGACAAAGTTTTAAATTTATCGATACAATAGAAAAGTTAGACATAGGAGATCGTACAGTTCTAAAGAACGGTAGAAGACGTTGTCCACATATCACTCGATGTTGCCACCATGCATGTCAAGGAGTATGGATTGGGAACCTTTATTCAACATACCGCCTCGACCACCTTTGAAATGTCGGTGCTAAACAAACTAGCTTAACCCTACCTACACCAGACGCAGCGGCAGAGCTACGTGTTAGCTGTGAAGTCGGCCGACCCCACAGCTTTTGAGCAAAACAGCCTATAAACATTGTATACTTACTGTACATTGTGAAGAAAAAAATCCAAAAAAAAAAACAATGACCCCACAGATTCATGAGGTTGGCTTCGCCACTGACTAGACGGACATAAAACCAGGGTTTCCTCCTTCTCCCATCGCCGGAGTGACGTACATGGTTAGTGGAACCCGGGGCATCGTTGGCGAAGAGCAGGGTAAACTTTTCTCCTCACCGGGTCGGGGCTTCACAAAGAGAGAGACTAGAACATAGGACTTGATTAGAAATGATTTCTTACCATGCACGGCATGGATCCACCGTGTTTCATATGCTGAGATTCGTGCGTTTTTTTTGAAGCAATGATAAAACTTTAGAAAATCTTCCAATACAGATCTTGCAGCACCAAAACAATGCACGGTGGGAAAACCGGTCTCATTTCTTCCATAGTTAGAAGTTTTTGTAGAGAGAAATCTGGCCCTTCATTGATTAATTAATGAACATCAGTACAAAGTACTTCCCAAATACACTCTGGATTTATATAAAAAGTTTAAAAAACTAAATGCTCACAACTACGAGCAAGATTATGTGCCGCAACGTTCATCATCCAACCATGGTGCTTAACTGAATATGACCTGAAGCCATTCACCAAAGCCTTGATGTCACTCACCACCGTACCAACCATAGAACGGTCTTGTGTTGGAGAAAGGATCCTCTGGACCATGGATAGGGAATCAGTGGCTAGGACGATGTCCTGATAGCCATTGTGAACAGCGACCACAAAGCACTTCTTATAGCCAGTGCTTCAAGTAGTGGTGTATCTGACAAACCTTTCGATGCAACAAGTTGAAAGCGCCGCCGTGATCACGGAAAATTGGACCCCGCCCATCACAGTATTGGGATCCTCTGACGTAGCCCATTTGTGACGTGGGGTGCTGACATGTGGGCCCGCCTAACGTGGGGCCCCACATGTTAGTGAGCCCACGTCAGGGCAACGTATGTCAGGGGAGCCATCTCCCCCATCACGCGCTCCTCTGGGGAGAGAGTTGCGTCCACATTCACATTAAATTGAAACTGCACGCGTTGGAAGGAATCCATTAACGAAGAGAGGAATCACACCCAGTGGTGGACCTAGCATTTAGAATTCCCAAGAAAAGTAGCAAAAAATGTGAAAGAATTCACACCTATTAACATGCTTCTTGACACACACATCATTTGCAGGTATATATATGTCTAGGAACAAGCTGAAATCCAGTGGGAAGGCAATCACGTGCCATTCTTTCTCATGTGCTGCCACCCCGGCCATAGTTAGACGTTGAGTACACTCGAGGGTACACACACTGCAGCTTTCAAAGTCAAAGTCATTCCTGCATGCATGCTAACGTGCTGATTGGTTGCTGGACCATGCATGCCTTTCTTCAGTCCAGACGTGCACGACGGGCCACAAATTTAGCCGTGAGCGACGGGACACAAGTCTCTCTCAAAATTCAAGTCGTAAAGTAGCATTCTGCATGTTTATTGGGACAGTGGCACTACGTAGAAGGGCATAACGAATTGTTTCTCGCCTAATTTAAAAAGCATGTCTCTAAAAGTGATAAAGATCAGAAGACCAACTATCAGCCTATCAGAAACAAGGGAAGTGCACAAAAACTCTAGCTGATACAAGCTCAAGGTACCATGACACTTTCACCATGGCGCTTCGCCGTCCTCCTCATCTGCCTGCGGCCAGCCTTGGTCACTGGTGGCACCTACGCCACTTCATGCGGCAAAACCGGCAAATACAAGGCCAACAGCAACTACCAATACAACGTCCAGAACGCCACCATATACGTCGCCAACGAGGCCACCTTCAGTGGCGGCAATGGTTTCGCGACGACGGCCTATGGCGACGCCCCGGACGTAGTCTACGCCCTCGGATTCTGTCGAGGGGACACCCCAGACAACGTCACCTGCTACGAGTGCCTATCCTCGGCCTCAGCAGAGACGCCGAAGCTGTGCCCAGACGACAAGGACGCCACGCTCTTCTACGACGGCTGCACCGTTCGCTTCTCTGACGAGGACTTCCTCTCCTCCTTCGATAACGCGCCGGAGGTCATCCTCAACAACACGAACACGGTGAAGCCAGCGGCAGCTGCCAGCAGCTTCGACATGCTCGTGGACACGCTCATGGACAAGATAGCAGATTATGCGGCGGCAAGGGATGCCCCTGACAAGAAGATAGCCACGGGAGAGGCCTTGTTCGATGGCGACGGTCCGCAAACGAAGATTTATAGCCTGGCGCAGTGCACACCAGACATCACACCTTCGGTCTGCAGAAAATGCCTCGGAGAAGTGATGGACAAGATGGCTCTTAGGTTGCCTGGCGCATTGGGAGAGAGGGTGGCCGGGGTGAGGTGCAACGTACGATTCGAGGTGTACCCGTTCTATATCGGCGAGGCGATGGTTCGGATTGAAGGAACGCCCGCGCCATCACCTGCGCCGATAAAGTCGAGCCCGGCGCCCCCGCCTCATGAATCACTGACCCCTGTGACTGTGAGTCCACCGACCCCACTGTGCTTGCCTACTGGCAGGCACTTGCGAAGACTCCAACTGCCCACCCCAAAGGGCTCAAATCAGCTATCATTCTGATAACTTGGGAGTTGTGGAAGGAGCGGAATGCGCGGGTCTTCAACAACAAATTCACCATGCCGTCGGCTCTTCTTGAAAAAATTAAGATTGATGGGAAGAACTGGATTATGGCGGGCGCAAAGCATTTTGGAGTGATAGTTTCTTGAGTTTTTACAGCATGTAATTCCTTTTTATTTGGCTTAGGCCGTGTCCGTTTGTTTCATATGCCCATACGGTTTTGAGACGGATGGACACGTCTCGTGCGACGTCCGCGGAGACTGCAGAGGCGATCGCGGCGGCGACCGCTGCTCCACGACCGCCGGAGGAGACTTGGCGCTGGCGGGCGGTGTACCAACCTCGCACGCTGCCGCGGGGTCAGCGGATAGAGGGTTGGCTCGAGATGATCGGGCGTAACCAGTTTGCGCTGCACGAAGCCGGTGGCGCGGAGGTAGTTCGTGGTACCACGACCATCTCCGTGTGCCATGGCGCGACGGTGAGATTCGAGGGTTTCATGGCTAGGATTGGGCCGCGTATTGAGGTTGGTGGGTTGTCACGTTCGTCGCCCTTTGCGCGGTCGGATGTGGGGACGCACCTCGCAGAGGTCCCAGTGACGTCATCAATGGCGGGTCCCGATTCACAGAGTTCAGTCGGGCTGGGAAGTGTCCATGGGCCGACGAGATCCAATACTATACACTCTGGTCATATCCGCAGTCGAGATAGAGGAAACCCTACGAACCCGAGACGCCCGTGTGGTGTCGTCTTCGTCAAGCTCCCACAAACCCGCCGCCCCTCCACTCCTGCGACATCCATAGTGAGTTGGGCGGGGATTAGATCAGGTGATCAGAGATCTTACGCGCAGGTCTTGCGTACACCAATGGATCAGAGATTTGGGCGTGGCAGAGGTGGTTATGGAGGTGGTGGATATGGCGGGCCGAGGAGATCTCCGCCGCACAATCATCCGAGACATCCATAGAGATTTGGGCGTGAAGCAGCAAGGAGGGAGGAGGAGGAGAGACGCCGGGAAGAGGAATGGAGGCGTGAAGATGAGAGGAGGCGTGCTGATGAAAGGCGTAGAGAAGATGATCGTCGCATCGAAGATGAAAATCGTCGCAGGGAGGAAATCCGTCGGCGAGATGAGGAGCAGCGCAGGGTGGAGAGGACTAGAGAATCTGAGAGATTAGCAAGAGAGAGGGCTTTGGTCGAACAGAGACGCCGAGAAGCTGATTCGGCTGGTGGGAGAGATCGCTGGAGTCACCGACAAGAGATGATTGGAGCCTTGTCTGCATCTGCAACAGCATCAGCTGCGTCGACTCAATCTGGGGAGGTAAATAATCGTTGTACTACTCAGAATCCTGTTGCTTCGGCTCCCAATCCAGTTACTCAAGTAGTCGCACCAGTTCAGAACGCAGCAACAGTAGCATCAAGTGTAGCATCCCCGAGTGTTGGATCGTTGCCTTTGACAGTTTCAATTCCTGGCAGAGGGATTACGCAGGCTGGGTCCTCTGTACCTGTGCCTGAAGTAATTCCTGCAGTAGACAATAATAATGTGGTGATTGATGTAGATGAAGGTCAATTTACTGAGGAATTTTGCTTGAACTGTGGTGGGAAGCACGACTTTGCTGTCTGTCAAATGAGAGACCCATGGGACTATGTGGCACCATTCTTTGGTAGTACTGACTTCGATCAAGGTTTTTATTCTATTCCTGCGGTGGAGAATGAGGTGAGGGCTCAGGATCAGTTGCATTATGCTTTAATTAAAGTGGTTAAAGGCACAGCGAATGGTAGAGATCTTGAGCATGAGTTCCAAGTTTGGGCTGAGACCATGCAACACAATTGGAGGTTCTTTGCTAAAAAGATTACTGAGACTGAATTCCAGATTAGTTTCCATCTGCAAAATGTATTGATGAACTGTCACACTTTGGTGGATTTATCATGAGGACCAAGCCTGAAGTGATGATCGAGATCAAGAAATGGGCAGGCGATATAATGCCAAAAGCTTTCCTAGAGGAAGCTTGGTTCAGAATTAAGGGGATTCCAATGAACTTCAGGTGTAAATCTACAATCTTCTATGTAGCTGGTTTGGCAGGGAAGCCGTTGGCACTTGATAAAAACACAATTCGAACTTCAGCTTTGTCAGAGTAAAGCTGGGTTGCAGAGATGTTCAATGGTGGCTAACACAAGAGAGGCAGAATTGGGGAATGGCTTCTATGACTTCCAATATACTAGAGAGTTATTTGAACCTTCTGTAGATCCGTTTCTGAGGTATGGTGATGCAGCTGCAGTGGAAAGGGGTGAGGGGATAGGACACAGGAGGATATTGAAGGAAGAGAAGCAAATGATAACAATCCAAGGGGGAATGAGAATGTCAATGGCAGTGGAACTGCAGGTTCTCACAACACCAGAAATGGTCCGACAGGGCATCAGAGGTTTATGACAATTCAGACTGAAGCGCAAGAAGACGGGAGGCCTGGTGGTGATAGAGGAAAAGGAATTGAACATCTGTGTCTGAGGTTGGGCAGTCTTCCAATACAAGTTCCAGCAGTATGTCGTTTGGTGCTAGAATGAACCAGATTTTCTATGGTAATAATCGTGGGTCTGGAGATCGTTTCAGAGCAAGATCTCAGGGGGGTCAGAATAACTTAATGCTGCAAGGGTTTCAGTTGCAGAATGAGGGTGTCAATGAGCAAACGATTCAGAAAAACAAGTGCTGGATGATTCCTCTGACAATAATCATAAGGATAAGATGGCAGATGATGATGGGTTTGGAAGTTTCGTGCGAAAACTGACGAATTCGACAGTGACAAAGTGTTCACCCTCCGACAAAAAACGGGACAATGTTAGACACTATTGTTGAGAACGAAGAAAAGAGTGATGACAATGAAGATGGAGAGGAAGGGCAGATGGGGGATGATTCATCTTCGAATTCAGTCAAGGATTCTCATGAGGTGGAAATGGATGTGGATGACTCTGTCATTTCGTCAAGAGCTGTCATCAGGGATGCTACTGTGGAGGGGGTGCCTGAGGTGATTAATCTCGATGGGTCTCAACCGGAAATATTATCCACGCAAGAAATGGAGATGGGGGAGGAGGAGGAAAATCTGGTGAAGGTTGATGAGTCAATCCCTGTGGCTCTTCTCAAACAGATACAGGGGTTGACACGATGGCTCCGTCCAGGGCAAGCGCGAGGCTGGCGAATATTGCTAATGCACAACGTGGGGGTTCTTCTCAAGCAGACATAGGAGCTAATACAGGTACTAATCTCAATTATAAAAATTCCTTTGCTGTTTTATCCGATGATGATGTACATAGTAGAGCTTTGGAAATGGGTGTGGATCCTGATTCTTTTAATCTAGAGAAAATTGATGCTCTAAAAGAATTAGAAAATGCTAGACACAATCTGCTGTCAAAGCAGAAAACGAGTTCTGAGAAGGTTGATGAAGGTAAAAATGAAAAGGTTCTTTTACTGGGTTGGGGAGAAGAGGAAGATGAGCTGGATGGTTTTACACCAGTTATTACAAGAAGAAGGAAGAAAGTTCTTTGGTCAGCTAATAAGAAGAGCAAGGAGAAGGAGAACACACAGTCCGGTTGTAGTGTGGACCTAAGAGGGGCGCAGTTTGGTTGCAGTGCTGCCTCATTAAAAGCTCTCAATGATCACCCTTTGTGTGATATTATAGCTGGTTCTCGAGCTAGGAGGAAAAACCCTAGTATCTATGATAGGTGCTTCTTTGAACTGCAGAGGAGTGGGTAAGAAAGGTATGAGTGTGTTCCTACGAACCTCATTAAAGATCAGATGTTGGATTTTGTTGGTTTACAGGAAACTATTAAAAAAGAATATTCTCAAGCCTTTTTTAGGAGAATTGATCCTTTGAATCAATTCACCTGGAAATGGTCAGCGTCGATAGGTTGAGTTGGTGGAATTCTAGGAGGTTTTCGTGCGTCGAGATTTGATATCTGTGAAACTGAAGTGTCAAGATATATGGTAAAAGTGGTTTTGTGGGATCAGAAAATTCAGAAAAAATGGTGCATGATCACGGTTTATGGTGCTGCGCAGGAAAAAGAAAAAGAGGAGTTTCTGACTGATTTTAGCAGGGTTTGCAGTGACCACTCTCTACCTTTGTTAGTGGGTGGTGACTTCAACATTCTCAGGTTTGAGTCTGATAAAAACAAGAAAGTGAAATTGGGAAAATGGTCAGATTTGTTTAACTCAATAATTCATTTGAATGAGTTGAGGGAGATCAAAATGACAGGTGGTCAATACACTTGGTCAAATAATCAGGCAGTTCCCACTCTGGAAAAACTTGACAGATTTCTTATGTCGAAAGACTGGGAAGATTTGTTTCCTTTGACAACAGTTCACAAGTTGACAAGAGAGATGTCTGATCATTGTCCATTGATTCTAGATACAATGGAAGCTGGGATTAATAAGACGCGTGAATTCCGGTTTGATAAAAGGTGGATACAGGAGGAGACCTTCCTTATGAGGGTGTCCAGAATCTGGTGTCAGCCAGTACAGGCCAAGAATAGTCTGGAGGCTTTTCAATGTAAACTTAAAAAAGTAAAAAAGATCTGAAAGGTTGGGGTGCTAATCTTCGGGGGCAAGATATCAAGAGGAAGAAGGACTTATCGACTGAACTAGCAGAGTTGGAAGCTTTAGAGGAGGTTGGACAGTTATCTGATTGGTGCATGCGAAGAAAAAATGAAATACATCAGATGCTGCTGAAAATCAATGAAAATGAGGAGGAATACTGGAGACAGAGATCAAGTGAGGTCTGGCTGCTTAAAGGAGATAGTAATACCAGTTTTTTCCATAAAATTGCTAATGGCAGGAAGAGAAAGAAAACAATTTTCTCGCTGAAGCAGGGGCAGAACGTGATTCATGGGACGCCAGATTTACTTAAACATGCAACTGATTTCTATAAGGGTTTGTTTGGGCCTGTTCCAGACTCAGGGGTGCGCTTTGATGCAAGAAAATGGGTAGAAGAAGAAAAGTTATCTGAAGAGGAGAGAATGGAGATGGACAGACCTTTCACAGAAGATGAGATCAAAGGACAATTGAGGGGATGGAAAAGAATAAGGCCCCTGGACCAGATGGGATTCCTATTGAATTCTATCAGGCTTGCTGGGAAGTGATTAAACATGACATGGTTGCAGTGTTCACTGATTTTTACAATCACAAAATAAATCTGAGCAGGATTAATTATGGTGTGATAACTCTGTTGCCTAAGGGGGAAGATGCAGATGTTATCCAGAAATTCAGGCCGATATGTTTGCTGCAGGTGTTGTTCAAAATTATCACAAAAACTTTGACTGACAGAATGGGTCCTGTCATGGAGAAATTGATTGACTCTAGCCAAAATGCGTTTGTGAAGGGGAGATATATAGCTGACGGTGTCACTTTGTTACATGAGGTGCTTAGGGAGTCAAAATTCAGAAAGCAGCAGGGGATTGTTTTGAAGTTGGATTTCGAGAAGGCGTACGACAAGGTAAATTGGAATTTCCTGTTTGATTGTTGTCGACAGAGAGGTTTTAGTGAGAAGAGTATGGTGTGGATCCGAAATGCGGTTACCAATGGCACTCTCAGTGTTAAGTTAAATGACACGGAGGGGCCCTATTTTGGTAGCCACAAAGGTGTGAGACAGGGAGATCCATTTTCCCCCTTTCTTTTTAACATGGTGGCGAACGTCCTATCTAAGATGATTCATGTTGCTCAAGAAAATGGGTTGATAAAAGGTTTGAATGAACATTTGGTTGATAATGGTTTGGCCATATTGCAGTATGCTGATGACACGGTTGTGTTGTTGAAAGATGATTTAGAATGTGCCAGAAATATGAAGTTGCTGCTGTATGTTTTTGAATCAATGTCAGGACTAAAAATTAACTTTGAAAAAAGTGAGTTGTTGCTGATTCAAGAGGATGATGAGAAGAAGCAGTTTTATGCAGAAATGTTCAATTGTCAACAAGGTGATTGGCCGATCAAATATCTTGGTACACCTGTGAGTGCAAGAAGAAATTCGGTAGCTGAGATGGTTTCTTGACTGAGAAATGTAAAAAACTGTTAGGTGGTTGGATGGGTGGCTCTATGTCGATTGGGGCCAGGGTAGTCAAGATTGATGCATGTTTATCCAGTCAGGCAGTTTATCCGATGTCGATGGCTATTCTGCATAAATCGAATGTGGAAGGTATGGAGAAAATCATGAGAGCTTTTTTGTGGGCTGGGAACCTGACAAAAAGAGATATCACCTGGTGAAATGGAGGTTGATTTGCAAACCAAAAACAAAAGGTGGTTTGGGGATAAAAAACTTGGCCAAATTCAATGTTAGCTTAATGTGCAAATGGTGGTGGAAACTGGAATGTGGAAAAGGTCCTTGGAGAGATTATATGAGGAAAAAAATACCTGGGGCAGGCTGGTATCTTTGGGGTGATGCCTAAACCCAGGGACTCAGCGTTTTGGAAAGACATGTTGCTGGTTAGAGACATGTATCTGTGTGGTAGAGAGATGTGTGTGGGTGATGGTGTGCGGACAGACTTCTGGGGAGATGCCTGGTGTGGTCGCTATCCATTAAAACAACTGTTTCCTGCTTTGTTTGCTCTTTGTAATGAACAAAATGTGACTGTTGCCTGGGCTGCTGCGAGAAGGTGGAGATTGACCTTTAGGAGGTGGTTGGCAGGTGATCTTCAGGATCAACATAGAAAAATGCTGGATATGTTGTGTGGTGTTGCTCTAAATCAAGAGGAAGATAGACCATTTGGAAATGGACTAGCAACAAGATTTTCAGTGTGAAGTCTATGTACAAACATCTGTGCAGTAGTGGCGTGGACAGGTCCTTTAAGCACCTGTGGAAAGCAAAATTACCTTTGAAGATTAAAGTGTGGTTGTGGTTGATATGGCATAATGCGATTGCATCTAAAGATAACATGCTCAGGAGAAAATGGGTGGGGAACTCCAAGTGTCAGTTTTGCGATCAGGAGGAGACGATTCATCATATGTTCTTTGCTTGTTCGGCTGCTAAGTTTGTGTGGAGTGTGGTTGCTAGGGCGGTTGGGGCGCGAGATAGGCCTGGGTCCTTCTCGCAGGTGTTTTGGTGGCTTCCCCAACACACTAGTGTCAGCAGAAACATACAGATTGCGGGGGTTGCGGCGATATGTTGGGCTATCTGGAAGCTGAGAAACAGAGCATGTTTTGAAGGCAAAATTATCAACTCGCCGGTGGACATTGTTAGTTACGCTTGTGTTTTCGTGAAATATTGGGCAGGTCTTATGGAGGAGCAGGAGCGAGGACGATGCAAGCTGGTGCTGAGGATCTTCTGAACATTGCAATGGCGACGGTGGCGCAAGCAAGAAGGGGGAGTGGTGTCCTGATGATCGAAGACGTCCACACACCTGGTGATGCGAGTACGAGATAGGAGGAAAGCAAAAGATGGTTGTTGCACGGGAGTCCCAGCTGGTTGGTCTGGTGTTGTTTTGGACTTAGTAAAGTAGGGAGAGCTGGTTAGAAAACTCCCCAGGTAGTTAAAAAATTTGAGTGCGTTTTGGTTGGTGTTATATGGTTGTAAACTGCGGTGGATGTGGTTGGTTTTGTTTCCTGGGTGGTGTTTTGTTGGGTTGGGGTTCGAGCGAGCTGAGACTCTGTTGGAATTGTTGGTTGTTTCCGTTATGAAAGTAATGGAAATCGGCCCGGTGGGGGTTGCGTGTAAAAAAAATAAAAAAGGCAAAGCTTTTGCCTCGTTTCAAAAAAAAGTGAGTCCACCGAGCAAAGGAGGTATATACACAATTTTATTTGAGTTACCACTTGTCAAAACAATTAACACCGACTAAGACCAACAAATAATCACACAAATAAGTATGCAGATACTCTTTTATGGTAGCTCAATTTAACATTTTATTTACTTCATAGATTTGAGATTTTTATGTGTATTTAATGTTAAACCATTTATAGCTTACCACAAGTTGTTGAGAAATTTTAAAAAGAACTATTATTGTAAAATCCTTATGTTGAAAATGTTGGACATTTTTATCAGTTTTTCCAAAAGAAATTGGAGGAAATTCAAATTGGCTCCCGAGTTTATATGCTCTTGGCATATTAAAAATATAAAATAGTAAAACACTTTCTAAAAATTTCTGTAAAAAATTGGAGATGTTTTACTATTTTTTGTAAATTTGAAATGTTGTGAAACAATAAAAAATTAGCCCGGGATTTTTTTTCAAAGTTGGAAAATAATTATAATTAAAAATAGTAAAACAAAAAAATCAGAATCTTTTGAAATGTTTTACTATTTTTTGAATTTATTTTATTCTACCAGGATCATATGAGCTCGGGAGCCAAAAAAGCCTTCCTCCTTAAAAGTAACTTTATGTACATTAATAGGAGATGCATTTCTTTAGGAGGTGGTTACTGTAGAATTTGAGATAAAGTTTGTGTAATCTTCTTATTAAGCACCTGATAGAATCTTATTAGCTTAGACAATGAATTACGTTAGCTACTAAAAATTTATGAAATGAATGCCATCGAGTATAATACCATTCTCCAAAGTGGTTTAGACCTTGAAAAAACTCGAAAGAGTTCGTGAAGCTCTATCGAAGGATTTTTTATAAATTAAGCAACTGAGTGTTATATATTGATTACTAGCCTATCAAGTATTTCTTTTCCACTTATCTTTTTCTAACACGCCCTGTCCTAAGCCAATTGCTTAGTGAGACGGTGATCTTAGGTGCAAAAGTGTTAATAATCGCATAAACCTTTTACCGAAATGTGTTGCGGAATGTTAAAATTTGGAGATGTAACTTGA
The DNA here is from genome assembly GCA_947311845.1 of Poa pratensis. NCBI lineage: Eukaryota > Viridiplantae > Streptophyta > Magnoliopsida > Poales > Poaceae > Poa > Poa pratensis. Next base: position 44,254,871 of record CAMZMU010000107.1, read on the forward strand.
ATTATGCAGTAATGTAGTGATATATATTATTTATATGCAGGAATCAAGAATAAGGCATGGATAATTGCAGCGAGCGCGTCGCTCGTATTTCTGCTATTATGCATCCTTCTAGCCATTATCTGGAGTCGATCAACAAAAATATCCAAGAGTATGGAAATACTTTACCTATTGTAGCTATGAATATATATTTAATAGAAAAGGTATATCATGCTTAGTTATTGAGTTTTCTAATGTCTGATTATTCCACAATACTAGGTGCTAAAACATTGTTGTCAATTCTCACTTGTATGGAATTAGTCTCAACAACATTGATAAAGTCACGGTAAATAAAATATGCAAAATTTAGCAAAGAGTTTCCATAATTTATAGCGTTCTCAGTTTTATAAATGAGTGGTCCACCTTGTAATTCTTTCTAACCTTTTCAGTTTTCTATTAGGTTAATCTATATATTACATTTTCCCGACGAATCTATCTATTAAACTGATTAGGCTAGTTTCACATAAAGAGTTCAATGAAAGTGAGGATGGTTGTATGTAGGTATACGTTAGGCTACGTGTGAATGTGATTTATGCAAGTCAGCGGGAAACTAAGAAATGGCCTATCCCATTTCAAAACTCGATACGTGTGTCCTTTGACTTGAGAATCTATTTTCCCTGGACTTCAAATTACTTCACTAAAGCCATTTTCTCTTTTATAGTATTTTTAAACTAATATTGATGGCCAATCAGCGTTTGGTGCAATAGGGGAAGGAACAAATGTTACGTGGATGATAAATGTTGTTATCTGTGTCACCAGCACTCAATAGAAGAGAAAACCGTTTCCTAAGTTTAAGCATTTGTTGTTGCAGTAAACAAGGTTAAAGTGTCTCCCATGGTCCCTTCTTCATTGAATTAAGAATCACCCTTACTTATTAATGACTAGGTAACATGGACTCGCGATTGCAAGAAGTTACCCCATCAGGAACAGAGGAAGCTATGATGCTCTGGAGGATGGAAGATGGTCACTCTGAATTTTCGATGTTCGAGTTTTCTCAAATTGTAGATGCCACAAACAACTTCTCTGAAGGAAATAAACTTGGCGAGGGTGGTTTTGGTCGTGTCTACAAGGTGAAACATTTTCTATATCATAACTGCTTCTGTAACTTAAGTGTTAAACCAAGGGGATCAATTATATATCAAAACTATTTTTGGAATTTAAATATTTTGCTGATTACAGTTATAGTAATATTGTTCAAGGTGTTGTCTTATTTTAACACAGAATCAATATAAGACATTTTTTACTTTTGGGCCAGTTCGTCTCGACTCGCTATACATATTTAAAAACTCTGGTAAACATATAATTATGGAACTGGCACTTAAGCCCATAGATTTTTCTTTGCGGGCAAAGCCCGTGGAATTCAAAATATGTTATTATTTTTGAATAATTTTGTTTATATAATTATGGCTGATATAAAAATATTTATTAGAAAGATACAATGGCTATTATTTCTAGTACCCACGTCATAGGTATGATATCACATCTTAGTATTTATAGGAATTAATATCTTTGACATAACATAAGGAAACAATGTGAGATATGTGGCCTGACGAGCAGAATGTAATCATTTCTTTGACCACATACTAGTTTTCAGAATATACAATAGACCATTTGGTAGGTTTCCATATCAAGTAGAAATAATTTGTTTAAAAGAAAAATGAAGCCTAAACAAAGAGTCAAAACAATATTTTATTCAACATAACTAAGTATGAAAGAAGAGCAAAAGATGAAAAAAGGAATTTAACAGCCAATATTACAAATGAATAATATAGTTTTTTACTTTGTGAAGTATATATCAAATTAACTCATGAATTTTAAATTTCGAATAGATATAACTAAATCCATCTTAGTCCTTCCTAACTTGATATAAGTAGAGTACTCACATGGCTAATTTTGTAACAAGAAAAATGGATGTCTTTGAGGCCATTATTCCCTGCAAATGTCGCCCTTATAGGGAAACTTAATTGTATAAATGAATGGTTTAAATTAAGTACCTTACTTAAAAAACATAGCATGATATGCTATACAGATTGAGTACACATAATGATAGTTGTGCCATATTAGATAATTGGAGCCTTGTAACTAAAAAGATGTCTTTTACTAGAAGAGTATACATGGATGCAAGTGAACTGAAAATCTTAGCTACCTCATGTAGTTACTTATCGTGTTTGGAGTAACTTTTTCAATTCATGTCTAAGAAAAGTAAGAACACACTCACATAATTGAGAAATCAAACACATGAACTTTCTAAGTGATGGTTTTCGATAGTGCACTTGAACAATACGCAAGAATTTTGCAAGAATGCGGTGAGAGTATGCGAGATAGACTTATCAATACATAGGAAAATTCAGCTTGGACTCATGGAACTTGAGGCGTACAAATCCATTCCAAATAAATTTGTCAACCTCGATCATATTATACGAATGTTCCTTGTCTGAATATTTTGCAAGAACTATAATCTTCCAAATCTTGTGGAAGAAGTACAGCCCAAAGAGAGAATAGATAATTTGTTGTCATTTTTTATATGTACTTGAAAACATTTATTAGAAAAATGCACAAATTCCTAGGTCTCACTATATTTGATATTTTCCCATCATGTGCATCGACCAAGCAAGCGTACAAAGCCCTATCCAATAATATAATAAGTTAACCCTTTCCCTAAAAATCTAGGATCATGGGAAGCGAACTAGTTGGGAACATACCATATATAACGAAGCTCCTATTCTTTTATTCTTGAGCTGACAAAAGAGCTGCAGGGACAACTACCAAATGGGCTAGAGATTGCTGTGAAAAGGTTAGCTGAACATTCTGGGCAAGGTCTAAATGAGTTTAAGACGGAGATTCAGCTTATTGCCAAACTTCAACACACCAACTTGGTGAGGCTCCTGGGATGTTGCATTCAAGGAGAAGAGAAGATTCTTATATATGAATTTATGCCCAACAAAAGCTTGGACTTCTTCATATTTGGCAAGTTATCCATAATCTTAATATCCATATAAGTAGTACACGTCACTCTTATTTTATTTACTAGTTGTGAAAGTATTTTTCTATATATGTGTAGATACAACAAGAGGAGCATTGCTAAACTGGAATAGGAGGCGTCATATAATTGAAGGGGTAGCACAAGGACTACTGTACCTCCACAAACACTCACGTTTGCGGGTTATACATAGAGATTTAAAAGCAAGCAACATTCTATTGGATGAAAATATGAACCCAAAGATATCAGATTTTGGCCTTGCTCGAATATTTGGGTCGAATCAAACCCATGCTAATACAAGCAGAGTTGTCGGGACACAGTAAGACCATATATATGACCATTGTGATGCTTAATCGTACCATTGAAAATGAATGATTATTTCATATGCCACAAAATTATCTAATTGGAAGCCATTTTATCCATTTAGTGGTTATATGGCTCCAGAATATGCCTCCGAGGGCCAGTTCTCAATAAAGTCGGACGTTTTCAGCTTTGGTGTGTTGCTCCTCGAGATCGTCAGTGGAAAAAGAAACAACGGGTTCCACCAAACCGGGAATTCTGGCAATCTTCTTGGACATGTAAGTAACATGATAATATTATTTGTCATACTTATTATGATTTAGTTATGTTTTTTATCCAAACAATCATGAAAATAAATTATATATTTTGCATCACCAACGCATGGTTGCAAATATTGTTTCACTCTTATTACCACTCTAGCTACAATTTATAATCAGTTTTATTATTATTGCCCATTTTCATGCTTGGCTATTATGGAAAAGCGAAAAATGGTGTGACCTCATTGACCCTTGTTTAGATATTAAGCATCCAAGTATAGAGATTATGAGATTCATTAATGTTGGGTTGATATGTGTGCAAGATAACGCTGTAGATCGCCCTATAATCTCAGATGCTATCTCACTTCTTATGAATGAGAGCACAAGCTTGCCTGACCCGAAGAAGCCTGCTTATTTTAGGAACAAAGGAGAAGATCCGGAGTTAGAGAAACTGCACAGTGTAAATGTTTTGACTGGATCACCTCCAGATGGTAGATAGTTGAGCTTATGTTACATGTATTTTACACATTGCATCCAATTAGAATTTTAGCACCATGTATATTATTACACTTAAAACGATTTGCAAAAGTTCTTGAAGACATACTTGACAACTTTAGTCATGTGTTGGCGTGGATTTTTCATCTAATTTCTTTGGCATTTTCTTGTATTGTTGCTGGAAAATGATTATCTTGGTTTAATATACTGATACAGTCGTTGTTGGACATGCCCCTGAATTTTTCTAGCAACCGCGAAGACAAAGATCCGCACGTACGTGTGCTAGAACAATCCGCCGAGATGCGCACGTATAAAAACATAATCATGTACAATTTTTCAAAGTTACACCTTGATGGTTTATGCATGTATAAAACGGCTTGCGTATCACAATGCAAGAGACATATGAGAAGGTTGCACAAAATAATAAAAAATTAGTACTAGGAGTTGACATTACTAAAGATGACGCATGTGCTAGTTTTTTTTTGAGGCTGCGTATGTATTCATCAGAGACAGAGTACAAGTACAAGTACAAGAACCCTGAAGAACAAACACGAACACGAACACACGCAGAAATCGAAGATCCAGAGAGCAAGGCCACCGACGGCAACGACGAAGAAGAAGCCGAACCTCCAGCAGCCCACAACCGGAGAGCACCTCCTCGCATGAAGATGGTCGCAAGACTCGTCCGCCACCCCGTGACGGCACCTGGAACGATGAACGGGCTCGACCAGCGCCCCCTCCCGCCGCCACAACCACCTCCCACCAGCCCACGACTCCATCAACGCCGAAGAAGACCTTGAAGATCTGGATCTCGAGCCTCCTGTACACCCCACAAAAGCTGCCCGCCGACGCCGGAGAGAACGCCGGCGAAGCAGAAACGCACCTGCAGCACAACGGCAACGCCGAAGACGACGCCGAGGAGGGGAAGCCGCAGAGCTCCAAAAGCGCAACGGCGCCGGCCTTCCCGCCATGTCCGCGCCGCCCGCAGCCCTATCTACAACACCGGAACGCAGATCTGGGGATTCCCCACCCTCCCGCCGCCGGAGCGGCCGGCGGAGGGTGAGAAATCCCCAGATACGCCGGCGGCCGCTGGTCGAGCCGGGGTCGCCCCCAAATCGCCTCTGAGCACTGTAGCGAGGGAGGAGTTCCAGAAATAGAGTGGAGTGTCGGTCTGCTAGATGACGCATGTGCTAGTTGTTCCTGTATTGAACGAAATATTGATTATGATAAGTTCTTTTAGTTTTTTACTATTTTCCCTTCTGTTAACAATATTTTGTTTCATTCTATAACTACTACTAGTTGTGTACAAAAAAATAGTACATCTGCTCAACAAAGTTTAGCAACACAAGAAATTCTTCGTCCAACACCGTGCTGTCTGTCTTGCTGCATAGGCCAGCCGAATAGAAAGCGTCGAATTTTTGACACAGGGACCACCTGGGGGAGTGAAATGCTAGAAAGGACCATCTCTGAATCAAATTGGCAAAAATACCGTCGCGGCCTCCTGGCCAATCGACACGTGGCAGAGGCCGCCGTGAGCGACGGTAACGACGCCACCGTCGCCCACGGCGGCCTCTGCCACGTGCTTGGCCAGGAGGCCGCCACGGTATTTTTGCCATTTTAACTCGGAGGTGGTCCTTTTTGACATTTCGTTAGGCAAAGTGGTCTCATGCGTAAAAAATTCGAAAGCGTCATCCATGTCTACAATAGATGATCCGGAGGGCCCATATAAAATGTGGTGCAGGCCTTAAGTCATAACGCTTGCAGCACAGAGCGAGTACACATAGCACATAAAGTGAACTAATCGGCCTTGTGCTATACAAGTTTAACATTTCAGCCTAGTAGCCCATTAGCGATCCAGTCTGTGGATGGCGTTCCTTTTTTTTTTTGCCGTAATTACTAACTTATAACTATATCAAAGACAGTCCGTTTCGCGGCCTGTGAGCCATCGTGCTACTGTAGATCGCTACAGTGTTGAACAGTACCCACCGCACTTTGCAAAAAAGCCCCTCCACTTTCCAATATTTACACATCGGTCCTTACGTATATAGTCCAAACCCTAACCCTAAATCGCAATCATCCTCATTCTCCTCCCAACTCTCCTCCCCGATGCGGCTGCGGGCTGCCTCCCCCCACCTCCACGGCGCCGCCACCGCGAGCTCCCCAGTCGCACCCCTCCCCTCTCTCTCCGTCTCTCTCTGTCCTCCGCCGCGCACCTCCGTCTCTCTCCTCGCTGATCCAGCGCCGCCGGCGCTCCCTCCCAGCTCCCTCTTCCTCTGCGCCGCCCACGGCCGCGTCATGCCGCGGGAGCAGCGCGACCGCCACGCACAGCAGGTCAGCACGACCACGCCCATCTGCTCTACGCGGGAGCACGACAGATTCCGAGCGCGACCGGAGAGAGAGCGACGGCGGCCAGCTCCGCGCGACCAAGGAGGAAAGCATCGGCGTCGTTCAGACCCTCTCGCCGGAATTGCGTGCAGCTTCGGCCAGCGCGCAGCTCCGTCGAGCGGTTACAGGCGACTCCATTTGCGAGCCGACGGCGCTCCAGCGGGCGTCCCCGCGTTGAAATCGACGACCAGCGCAAGTTCCGCCACCGCAGCCGGCCTCAACGGCGACGAGCGCACGAGGAAGCATCGCCACGGTCCGGTGTGGCGGACGGCGAGGTCGCCCGGGTACGACCCCGAGCACACCTGCCAGCATAAGGAGATGGCTCCGACGCCGCCGTGGCCAGCCCCGACGACGACGCCCATTAGGTAAATATCCGCTACCATTAGTTCATTAGGGTTAGGGTTCCTCCGAATTGGGGAATTTCATAACTGGGGTTTCGGTAATTGGTGTTTTTTTTGAGATTTTCCTTGAAAATATTCAATCCCCACTTTAATTGTGCTTCAAACCGAAACCTCAAACTTAAAGCAGAAGGGAATCACGTAGTTGCTTCAGTTAGGGTCTCGGATTTGGGGAAAGCATTAAGATTCATGCATAATTACCTTCTTTCCCCAGCAATTCGTGACATAAACCGAAACCCTTGATCCAAACTAGGGGATAGAACAGAGGAATTTCTGTTCTAGGATTTTTACAGATTGGGGATTTTCTTTTTGTGCATTTCGACTAAGTTGGCCACTAAAATATGTGGCATTATTTCACACGAGCTTTATTTACCTCAATGACCCTGTTCATCATTGCCAGCTTTTGTTTATTGGACATCTCTTCTTCACCATGTCATATGCAGTATATTACGAAGTGTATATAGTGTTAACTGATTAGCCTTTATTTTACTTAGTCTCTATGCATGCCAAAGTGGATGAGTAGCCTCTGTTTGCCTATACTTTGTATGCCAAAGCTATGACCATGTGAGCTAACATGCAGTTTCATTTGAGCAGTAGTGTGTTATACATATAAGTTTTCTCGACTCTCAGATAGCTCTTGTGATCTTTGATTTTTTTTTGCCCATGCATATGGTACATATGGATGTCGCTTGGAAAGGGGCATCAACATTTACCTTACATGAATTTAGTCCTATTTTATGTGTTGATGAATATAGTAGGTGATGTCTATACTCTCCATTTTTATTTCGGAATGTTGATTCGAGCAGGTTATGAGTCTGATGTCATGTCCCAGTGGGCATGCAGATTTCGATAAAATGTCTGATACCTACCAAAATTGAGAGGCTTCATATTTCAATAGTGGATCTTAATTGTACTGATGGCTGTCAGATTTCGTAGATTACCAATCACTGTTCACTGCATTTTAAAGACCCGAATCACTTCATGTTTAAATTTGGTATAACTTATATGCTGAAAAAAAGTTAGCCACATATCCTAAAAACTAAGTATGTAAGGATCATGCTTCATACAACATAATGTAGATACTTTACCAAAGTATGGCTAATTAAGAATCTCGGTATAGTCTGATACCTACCAAAATTGAGAGGCTTCATATTTCAATAGTGGATCTTAATTGTACTGATGGCTGTCGGATTTCGTAGATTACCAATCACTGTTCACTGCATTTTAAAGACCGGAATCACTTCATGTTTAAATTTGGTATAACTTATATGCTGAAAAAAAGTTAGCCACATATCCTAAAAACTAAGTATGTAACATAAACCGAAATCCCTTGATCCAAACTAGGGGATAGAACAGAGGAATTTCTGTTCTAGGATTTTTACAGATTGGGGATTTTCTTTATGTGCATTTCGACTAAGTTGGCCACTAAAATATGTGGCATTATTTCACATGAGCTTTATTTACCTCAATGACCCTGTTCATCATTGCCAGCTTTTGTTTATTGGACATCTCTTCTTCACCATGTCATATGCAGTATATTACGAAGTGTATATAGTGTTAACTGATTAGCCTTTATTTTACTTAGTCTCTATGCATGCCAAAGTGAATGAGTAGCCTCTGTTTGCCTATACTTTGTATGCCAAAGCTATGACCATGTGAGCTAACATGCAGTTTCATTTGAGCAGTAGTGTGTTATACATATAAGTTTTCTCGACTCTCAGATAGCTGTTGTGATCTTTGATTTTTTTTGCCCATGCATATGGTACATATGGATGTCGCTTGGAAAGGGGCATCAACATTTACCTTACATGAAATTAGTCCTATTTTATGTGTTGATGAATATAGTAGGTGATGTCTATACTCTCCATTTTTATTTCGGAATGTTGATTCGAGCTGGTTATGAGTCTGATGTGATGTCCCAGTGGGCATGCAGATTTTGATAAAATTTCTGATACCTACCAAAATTGAGAGGCTTCATATTTAAATAGTGGATCTTAATTGTACTGAAGGCTGTCGGATTTCGTAGATTACCAATCACTGTTCACTGCATTTTAAAGACCCGAATCACTTCATGTTTAAATTTTGTATAACTTATATGCTGAAAAAAAGTTAGCCACATATCCTAAAAACTAAGTATGTAAGGATCATGCTTCATACTACATAATGTAGATACTTTACCAAAGTATAGCTAATTAAGAATCTCGGTATAGTCTGATACCTACCAAAATTGAGAGGCTTCATATTTCAATAGTGGATCTTAATTGTACTGATGGCTGTCGGATTTCGTAGATTACCAATCACTGTTCACTGCATTTTAAAGACCGGAATCACTTCATGTTTAAATTTGGTATAACTTATATGCTGAAAAAAAGTTAGCCACATATCCTAAAAACTAAGTATGTAACATAAACTGAAACCCTTGATCCAAACTAGGGGATAGAACAGAGGAATTTCTGTTCTAGGATTTTTACAGATTGGGGATTTTCTTTATGTGCATTTCGACTAAGTTGGCCACTAAAATATGTGGCATTATTTCACACGAGCTTTATTTACCTCAATGACACTGTTCATCATTGCCAGCTTTTGTTTATTGGACATCTCTTCTTCACCATGTCATATGCAGTATATTACGAAGTGTATATAGTGTTAACTGATTAGCCTTTATTTTACTTAGTCTCTATGCATGCCAAAGTGAATGAGTAGCCTCTGTTTGCCTATACTTTATATGCCAAATCTATGACCATGTGAGCTAACAAGCAGTTTCATTTGAGCAGTAGTGTGTTATACATATAAGTTTTCTCGACTCTCAGATAGCTGTTGTGATCTTTGATTTTTTTTGCCCATGCATATGGTACATATGGATGTCGCTTGGAAAGGGGCATCAACATTTACTTACATGAATTTAGTCCTATTTTATGTGTTGATGAATATAGTAGGTGATGTCTATACTCTCCATTTTTATTTCGGAATGTTGATTCGAGCAGGTTATGAGTCTGATGTGATGTCCCAGTGGGCATGCAGATTTCGATAAAATGTCTGATACCTACCAAAATTGAGAGGCTTCATATTTAAATAGTGGATCTTAATTGTACTGATGGCTGTCGGATTTCGTAGATTACCAATCATTGTTCACTGCATTTTAAAGACCCGAATCACTTCATGTTTAAATTTGGTATAACTTATATGCTGAAAAAAAGTTAGCCACATATCCTAAAAACTAAGTATGTAAGGATCATGCTTCATACTACATAATGTAGATACTTTACCTGGTATAGCTAATTAAGAATCTCGGTATAGTCTGATACCTACCAAAATTGTGAGGCTTCATATTTCAATAGTGGATCTTAATTGTACTGATGGCTGTCGGATTTCGTAGATTACCAATCACTGTTCACTGCATTTTAAAGACCGGAATCACTTCATGTTTAAATTTGGTATAACTTATATGCTGAAAAAAAGTTAGCCACATATCCTAAAAACTAAGTATGTAACATAAACCGAAACCCTTGATCCAAACTAGGGGATAGAACAGAGGAATTTATGTTCTAGGATTTTTACAGATTGGGGATTTTCTTTATGTGCATTTCGACTAAGTTGGCCACTAAAATATGTGGCATTATTTCACACGAGCTTTATTTACCTGAATGACCCTGTTCATCATTGCCAGCTTTTGTTTATTGGACATCTCTTCTTCACCATGTCATATGCAGTATATTACGAAGTGTATATAGTGTTAACTGATTAGCCTTTATTTTACTTAGTCTCTATGCATGCCAAAGTGAATGAGTATCCTCTGTTTGCCTATACTTTGTATGCCAAAGCTATGACCATGTGAGCTAACATGCAGTTTCATTTGAGCACTAGTGTGTTATACATATAAGTTTTCTCGACTCTCAGATAGCTGTTGTGATCTTTGATTTTTTTTGCCCATGCATATGGTACATATGGATGTCGCTTGGAAAGGGGCATCAACATTTACCTTACATGAATTTAGTCATATTTTATGTGTTGATGAATATAGTAGGTGATGTCTATACTCTCCATTTTTATTTCGGAATGTTGATTCGAGCAGGTTATGAGTCTGATGTGATGTCCCAGTGGGCATGCAGATTTCGATAAAATGTCTGATACCTACCAAAATTGAGAGGCTTCATATTTAAATAGTGGATCTTAATTGTACTGATGGCTATCGGATTTCATAGATTACCAATCACTGTTCACTGCATTTTAAAGACCCGAATCACTTCATGTTTAAATTTGGTATAACTTATATGCTGAAAAAAAGTTAGCCACATATCCTAAAAACTAAGTATGTAAGGATCATGCTTCATACTACATAATGTAGATACTTTACCAAAGTATGGCTAATTAAGAATCTCGGTATAGTCTGATACCTACCAAAATTGAGAGGCTTCATATTTCAATAGTGGATCTTAATTGTACTGATGGTTGTCGGATTTCGTAGATTACCAATCACTGTTCACTGCATTTTAAAGACCGGAATCACTTCATGTTTAAATTTGGTATAACTTATATGCTGAAAAAAAGTTAGCCACATATCCTAAAAACTAAGTATGTAACATAAACCGAAACACTTGATCCAAACTAGAGGATAGAACAGGGGAATTTTTGTTCTAGGATTTTTACAGATTGGGGATTTTCTTTATGTGCATTTCGACTAAGTTGGCCACTAAAATATGTGGCATTATTTCACACGAGCTTTATTTACCTCAATGACCCTGTTCATCATTGCTAGCTTTTGTTTATTGGACATCTCTTCTTCACCATGTCATATGCAGTATATTACGAAGTGTATATAGTGTTAACTGATTAGCCTTTATTTTACTTAGTCTCTATGCATGCCAAAGTGAATGAGTAGCCTCTGTTTGCCTATACTTTGTATGCCAAAGCTATGACCATGTGAGCTAACATGCAGTTTCATTTGAGCAGTAGTGTGTTATACATATAAGTTTTCTCGACTCTCAGATAGCTGTTGTGATCTTTGATTTTTTTTTTTGCCCATGCATATGGTACATATGGATGTCGCTTGGAAAGGGGCATCAACATTTACCTTACATGAAATTAGTCCTATTTTATGTGTTGATGAATATAGTAGGTGATGTCTATACTCTCCATTTTTATTTCGGAATGTTGATTCGAGCTGGTTATGAGTCTGATGTGATGTCCCAGTGGGCATGCAGATTTTGATAAAATTTCTGATACCTACCAAAATTGAGAGGCTTCATATTTAAATAGTGGATCTTAATTGTACTGAAGGCTGTCGGATTTCGTAGATTACCAATCACTGTTCACTGCATTTTAAAGACCCGAATCACTTCATGTTTAAATTTTGTATAACTTATATGCTGAAAAAAAGTTAGCCACATATCCTAAAAACTAAGTATGTAAGGATCATGCTTCATACTACATAATGTAGATACTTTACCAAAGTATAGCTAATTAAGAATCTCGGTATAGTCTGATACCTACCAAAATTGAGAGGCTTCATATTTCAATAGTGGATCTTAATTGTACTGATGGCTGTCGGATTTCGTAGATTACCAATCACTGTTCACTGCATTTTAAAGACCGGAATCACTTCATGTTTAAATTTGGTATAACTTATATGCTGAAAAAAAGTTAGCCACATATCCTAAAAACTAAGTATGTAACATAAACTGAAACCCTTGATCCAAACTAGGGGATAGAACAGAGGAATTTCTGTTCTAGGATTTTTACAGATTGGGGATTTTCTTTATGTGCATTTCGACTAAGTTGGCCACTAAAATATGTGGCATTATTTCACACGAGCTTTATTTACCTCAATGACACTGTTCATCATTGCCAGCTTTTGTTTATTGGACATCTCTTCTTCACCATGTCATATGCAGTATATTACGAAGTGTATATAGTGTTAACTGATTAGCCTTTATTTTACTTAGTCTCTATGCATGCCAAAGTGAATGAGTAGCCTCTGTTTGCCTATACTTTATATGCCAAATCTATGACCATGTGAGCTAACAAGCAGTTTCATTTGAGCAGTAGTGTGTTATACATATAAGTTTTCTCGACTCTCAGATAGCTGTTGTGATCTTTGATTTTTTTTGCCCATGCATATGGTACATATGGATGTCGCTTGGAAAGGGGCATCAACATTTACTTACATGAATTTAGTCCTATTTTATGTGTTGATGAATATAGTAGGTGATGTCTATACTCTCCATTTTTATTTCGGAATGTTGATTCGAGCAGGTTATGAGTCTGATGTGATGTCCCAGTGGGCATGCAGATTTCGATAAAATGTCTGATACCTACCAAAATTGAGAGGCTTCATATTTAAATAGTGGATCTTAATTGTACTGATGGCTGTCGGATTTCGTAGATTACCAATCATTGTTCACTGCATTTTAAAGACCCGAATCACTTCATGTTTAAATTTGGTATAACTTATATGCTGAAAAAAAGTTAGCCACATATCCTAAAAACTAAGTATGTAAGGATCATGCTTCATACTACATAATGTAGATACTTTACCTGGTATAGCTAATTAAGAATCTCGGTATAGTCTGATACCTACCAAAATTGTGAGGCTTCATATTTCAATAGTGGATCTTAATTGTACTGATGGCTGTCGGATTTCGTAGATTACCAATCACTGTTCACTGCATTTTAAAGACCGGAATCACTTCATGTTTAAATTTGGTATAACTTATATGCTGAAAAAAAGTTAGCCACATATCCTAAAAACTAAGTATGTAACATAAACCGAAACCCTTGATCCAAACTAGGGGATAGAACAGAGGAATTTATGTTCTAGGATTTTTACAGATTGGGGATTTTCTTTATGTGCATTTCGACTAAGTTGGCCACTAAAATATGTGGCATTATTTCACACGAGCTTTATTTACCTGAATGACCCTGTTCATCATTGCCAGCTTTTGTTTATTGGACATCTCTTCTTCACCATGTCATATGCAGTATATTACGAAGTGTATATAGTGTTAACTGATTAGCCTTTATTTTACTTAGTCTCTATGCATGCCAAAGTGAATGAGTATCCTCTGTTTGCCTATACTTTGTATGCCAAAGCTATGACCATGTGAGCTAACATGCAGTTTCATTTGAGCACTAGTGTGTTATACATATAAGTTTTCTCGACTCTCAGATAGCTGTTGTGATCTTTGATTTTTTTTGCCCATGCATATGGTACATATGGATGTCGCTTGGAAAGGGGCATCAACATTTACCTTACATGAATTTAGTCATATTTTATGTGTTGATGAATATAGTAGGTGATGTCTATACTCTCCATTTTTATTTCGGAATGTTGATTCGAGCAGGTTATGAGTCTGATGTGATGTCCCAGTGGGCATGCAGATTTCGATAAAATGTCTGATACCTACCAAAATTGAGAGGCTTCATATTTAAATAGTGGATCTTAATTGTACTGATGGCTATCGGATTTCATAGATTACCAATCACTGTTCACTGCATTTTAAAGACCCGAATCACTTCATGTTTAAATTTGGTATAACTTATATGCTGAAAAAAAGTTAGCCACATATCCTAAAAACTAAGTATGTAAGGATCATGCTTCATACTACATAATGTAGATACTTTACCAAAGTATGGCTAATTAAGAATCTCGGTATAGTCTGATACCTACCAAAATTGAGAGGCTTCATATTTCAATAGTGGATCTTAATTGTACTGATGGTTGTCGGATTTCGTAGATTACCAATCACTGTTCACTGCATTTTAAAGACCGGAATCACTTCATGTTTAAATTTGGTATAACTTATATGCTGAAAAAAAGTTAGCCACATATCCTAAAAACTAAGTATGTAACATAAACCGAAACACTTGATCCAAACTAGAGGATAGAACAGGGGAATTTTTGTTCTAGGATTTTTACAGATTGGGGATTTTCTTTATGTGCATTTCGACTAAGTTGGCCACTAAAATATGTGGCATTATTTCACACGAGCTTTATTTACCTCAATGACCCTGTTCATCATTGCTAGCTTTTGTTTATTGGACATCTCTTCTTCACCATGTCATATGCAGTATATTACGAAGTGTATATAGTGTTAACTGATTAGCCTTTATTTTACTTAGTCTCTATGCATGCCAAAGTGAATGAGTAGCCTCTGTTTGCCTATACTTTGTATGCCAAAGCTATGACCATGTGAGCTAACATGCAGTTTCATTTGAGCAGTAGTGTGTTATACATATAAGTTTTCTCGACTCTCAGATAGCTGTTGTGATCTTTGATTTTTTTTTTTGCCCATGCATATGGTACATATGGATGTCGCTTGGAAAGGGGCATCAACATTTACCTTACATGAATTTAGTCCTATTTTATGTGTTGATGAATATAGTAGGTGATGTCTATACTCTCCATTTTTATTTCGGAATGTTGATTCGAGCAGGTTATGAGTCTGATGTGATGTCCCAGTGGGCATGCAGATTTCGATAAAATGTCTGATACCTACCAAAATTGAGAGGCTTCATATTTAAATAGTGGATCTTAAGTGTACTGATGGCTGTCGGATTTCGTAGATTACCAATCACTGTTCACTGCATTTTAAAGACCCGAATCACTTCATGTTTAAATTTGGTATAACTTATATGCTGAAAAAAAGTTAGCCACATATCCTAAAAACTAAGTATGTAAGGATCATGCTTCATACTACATAATGTAGATACTTTACCAAAGTATAGCTAATTAAGGATCTCGGTATAGTCTGATACCTACCAAAATTGAGAGGCTTCATATTTCAATAGTGGATCTTAATTGTACTGATGTCTGTCGGATTTCGTAGATTACCAATCACTGTTCACTACATTTTAAAGACCGGAATCACTTCATGTTTTAATTTGGTATAACTTATATGCTGAAAAAAAGTTAGCCACATATCCTAAAAACTAAGTATGTAACATAAACCGAAACCCTTGATCCAAACTAAGGGATAGAACAGAGGAATTTCTGTTCTAGGATTTTTACAGATTGGGGATTTTCTTTATGTGCATTTCGACTAAGTTGGCCACTAAAATATGTGGCATTATTTCACACGAGCTTTATTTACCTCAATGACCCTGTTCATCATTGCCAGCTTTTGTTTATTGGACATCTCTTCTTCACCATGTCATATGCAGTATATTACGAAGTGTATATAGTGTTAACTGATTAGCCTTTATTTTACTTAGTCTCTATGCATGCCAAAGTGAATGAGTAGCCTCTGTTTGCCTATACTTTGTATGCCAAAGCTATGACCATGTGAGCTAACATGCAGTTTCATTTGAGCAGTAGTGTGTTATACATATAAGTTTTCTCGACTGTCAGATAGCTGTTGTGATCTTTGATTTTTTTTTTTGCCCATGCATATGGTACATATGGATGTCGCTTGGAAAGGGGCATCAACATTTACCTTACATGAATTTAGTCCTATTTTATGTGTTGATGAATATAGTAGGTGATGTCTACTCTCCATTTTTATTTCGGAATGTTGATTCGAGCAGGTTATGAGTCTGATGTGATGTCCCAGTGGGCATGCAGATTTCGATAAAATGTCTGATACCTACCAAAATTGAGAGGCTTCATATTTCAATAGTGGATCTTAATTGTACTGATGGCTGTCGGATTTCGTAGATTACCAATCACTGTTCACTGCATTTTAAAGACCCGAATCACTTCATGTTTAAATTTGGTATAACTTATATGCTGAAAAAAAGTTAGCCACATATCCTAAAAACTAAGTATGTAAGGATCATGCTTCATACTGCATAATGTAGATACTTTACCAAAGTATAGCTAATTAAGGATCTCGGTATAGTCTGATACCTACCAAAATTGGGAGGCTTCATATTTCAATAGTGGATCTTAATTGTACTGATGGCTGTCGGATTTCGTAGATTACCAATCACTGTTCACTGCATTTTAAAGACCGGAATCACTTCATGTTTAAATTTGGTATAACTTATATGCTGAAAAAAAGTTAGCCACATATCCTAAAAACTAAGTATGTAAGGATCATGCTTCATACTACATAATGTAGATACTTTACCAAAGTATAGCTAATTAAGGATCTCGGTATAAACAGGGCAACAATATTTTTCCCGTTAGAGATCTATGTACCTCTGTCTTATTTCATACCTTGAGTTCTCATGTTTTCTATATCTCAATGACAAGCAGACCCTTGGTGAGGAAGCTATGATTGGGTATATTCCAAGAGGAATGCAAGTTGCTCAAAAAACCTCGGTAATTCCTTCCTTCTGATTTTTTTCATAGTTTGACTAACCTGGGATTTCACAACATATCAGGTTATTTTATTTTTCAAGGGAAAATGGCTTTGAGAAATTTCTTTTTCAATCCCAGGATGGGAACTGATCTTCTACTTGCAGCCTCTGGTGAAAAGGTAAGCGCTAACAACTACTGCTTTCCAGTACTGAATTCACAGAAGTACACATGCATTCATATGAAGATTTCACATTTTTTGGGCTACTTAAGTCGACTTTCTCGAAATAAATCCAAACGGCACACGGAAATTGTAGTTGCATTCCGTTGATTTGTTCAGATTTGTGGACATACAAATGCAAATTATGTCTGCGATTTCCTGCAAACCCGTAATATAATTCCATCACTACCTACTGTTGAAGCATACCATAGGACACTGAAGGTAAGCTTCAGTATCATAATTATGTCATAGCTTTGGAGTCCTCCTTGGTTTGTTCACTGGATTTAGAAAAATTTAAATATTGGTTTACAATTCTGAATGACTAAATTGCGTTCATTCTGCGGTTAGTACACAATAAAGTTCACATATTCTGAACATAATATATATCAGTGTGCTTGTCTCTCTCTATGCGATTATCTGATTGATAGCATAACATGTGTTTTAGCTTAAGAGTTTCTGTCTTTGATTTCTTGGTCTCAGAATTCTGCTCAATATTGTGCACGTGATGTGCTTTAGGAGCGACAATAATGGTTTAGTTTTATAGATGGTTAGATTTAATACTTCTTTTGTTCTACGTCTATTTCTTAACAGTAGACAGCATGTCATGGGGTACCGATTTCCCTTCTTACTCACTAGGCATATATATTAAAAACATATGATGATTTTCACTATTTAACAACCTATGTGCTGCCCATGTCATCAAAAAATTCTACTTACACACACATCCTTCAAACCTGATGCTCCCAGGTTATGTGCTATCCAAACAAGTATGCCTTTGCGTAGAGAAATAAAAGAAACTACCCTGAGCTTGACACCATTCAGATGATTAGCATGCTACGATATAAACATTGATCAGCAAACCAAAATGACAGCAAAAAAATTCACCAAGGGCGGGGCGGGCCGCCGCGCCAAAATTCAACTAGTAATTGTTGTACACTGCACGTCTGCAAACTAACCTCTGAGATAGCTCACGATAGCGATGATCTGAATCCTACGGCACTGCGATTGAAAAATGATCTGAATCCTAAGACTACTCATAGTACTCTATGTTACTACCTTTATAGTGGGGAGTGTCATATGTGTGGTAACATAGAGGTATTGATTTATTGTTTTGTAGACTCATTTCACATTGGGAAGTGTTATGTTACGGTAACTACCTATGTTACTCCATTTGTCTCTCTGTTTATTAATTACATGTCACATCATCTTTTTTGTCTATGTGGCATCTATGTTGCTCCCACTGTGGCTAGTCTAAGACAATACCTCCGAATCACAGGTTAGTAGTATTATCCATCTGCTAGGTGAAGAAAACATTGAAGAGACAAGTCAGATACCTTGGCGGTTTGTGAAATATACAATGCCATGGCAGAAACAGTTGGCGAATCAAAGCAAGGCCGCCCAAAACCACCACCCGAATCATTGCTGAGTAGGAGAGACCGCGGGAATCAGATCACGCATGCTTTCGAGTCAACGCGACTGATTGATTGGTTGGCCGATCGATCTCTCAGCTTTCTGGCGAACAAATGAAATGTAATTTCTCTAAAGAAAAAAAAGAAGGCTGTAGCGTTGAAATATATAATCGGTAGCTACAAAACTTCAGCACAGCACAGGCCCACTCCCTCTCCCTTATCTCTACAGTGCAGAGAGGGGCGACTCCGAGGCGACCCGCAGGTTCGAGAGCGTCGCCGGCGTGTCCGCCGCTCCCCTCCGCCTCCGGCGGCCGATCCGGCGCCGGGAGGCGGGGGGGAGCCTTGGCTCCGCCGTGCTAGTAGTTTAGGCCTAGTATTAGGTGTTCGTCCCTGCTGGTGTCGCCGATGGCGGTGGCGGTGATGCTGGCGTCTTGGGGTCCGTCCTCCCCCTCCCGCCCCCGTTTCGGCCGTTGCGCCGGGGAGGTAGTGGAGTGCTTCGTCGGTTCCTCTCCTCTGGCTCTGCTTCGCTGGCCGGCCGTGGCGGCGGGGGGTGAAGCGGCCGGTGGTGGATGTTTCCGTTTTGTTTGCAGGTTGATCTGGTGGTTTCTTTCCTCGACGATTCAGCTCTGGCCGGCCGTGGTGGCGAGGAGGGCGTCGTCTGGAACTGGTGCGGGGTTGCTGGAGGTGGTCCTGCGCGGCGTCGAGCCGGCTGGAAGTCCGGTGGTTCCGAGGAGCGGGTGCTTTGGCCGTTCGCGTTCAACGCTTGTCAGATCCGTCGCACGGCGTCGGCGGACAGCCTCTGCGGTCGTCTACTTGTGGTGGTGGTGCTCCCTTCCCGGCGGCGTGTGGTACGGCGGCGTCGGCGCTGCGTAGGAATTTGGGGTGCGGTTGGGATCCGTCTGTGTCTCTCCCGGAAGCTGAGGGTGCTCTTTGCACTTTTTCGGGGTCCAGTTGTAATTTCGTTTTCCTTTTGGACTTTCTTGTAAAGTGTTCTGAGCTTCCTTTATATAAATGTCGGATTCCCCTTCAAAAAAAAAAAAAAATATATATATAATCGGTAGCTACAGGACAGCCTATATTCCCCCACTCCGAAGCGACCCAGCAACAATTTATAATCGATTTCTGATGCATGTTTGAAACTATTCCATGTGCAAAGTGTAAAGCGGGAACCATCGATCGCATGATTTTGGAGCTGGTTTTGCGTCTAGGAAGAATAAGAACTCGTGGCCTGATCGCGCCCGTCCATGGCAGCTAGCCTTGTTGACAAGAATCAATGCATGTACGCACCGAATGATTAGACACTGCACTGGGACAGTGTCCAGCATGCACGGTCCAAGCAGTGGCGGACCAGGACTTGGGAAAGACGGGGGCTAATTTCTAATGTCCAAAAAAATTATGAAAAAACTACGTATCACCCCTCCCACCATCTTAATATATTAGGTAAAGCACACAAAAATGAATCAATGGATTTTTCACGTGAAGCATAAGTTCAATATTTAACCAAATGACAATAAGAAAAACACAAAATAACCTGATAGCATGATAGCATAAATGAGACACATGTTTAGTACCTAATTAACGAAACTTTTCTCTGATCCTAGCCTATCATTTCCTCATCGCGTTGGAGAAGAACCAGAACCTACGAAGACAAGAAAAAATAATAAGAAAATAGTTTGGATAAATACATGATACATAGATTGTATTGATAAGAAATACTCCCACCTAGCAGCATCTCTGATGTTTACATCAAGCTTCTTGATCGGTTTCCGAAGCCCCAGATCCACAACAATGTCATCTGGATTAAGGATCCAACACCTAGCGGATCTAGGATTTTCTTCATCTATGCTACTGTTACCGTCTTCGGGATTAACAACAATGTGAGGACTATCTTCTTGTTGCTGCTGCTATGTGGACTGCTGCTGGGTGTTAGTGCCTCCACCTCCAACAATTGCCCCACTTCCAAATGTGTTGATTTCAGTTTCTTAAGCCCCATGAGATTGGTTCGAATTCGGAATTTGTGAGGCTGATGTAAAATAAGATGACACCGATCTTATTGAACAAGGCTTTGATCTCTTTGTCCCCTTTATCTTCTCTTCTCTTGTAAATCATATTGAATAAAAACAGTAAATGCACAATCAGCTATACCCACTGAAACTGTGAAATTGACTCTTCAGTTCATCAAAACTCAGACTTTACATTAGAAACCTAAAAATTACCTAACACTGACAGAGCTGGCAAGAAGAGACTTAATTGAAGGCGATGAGCCGCCGCCGAGGCACCGACGAGAAGACGAAGATCAGAAAATGGCTCGGTGTGGCGAACATGCGAAGCGTGGGCAGCGGCAGCCGGCGGCAACAGCCCTGGCGAAGCACCGTGTAAACTGAAATCTGGATCGACATGGCCAAAACTGGGTGGTCAGTTGCAGGCGAAGCCAAACGGCGCCCTATTTTCGAGTCTGCTGTACCGCGCACCACGCCAGTACGTGTCGTCTGCGATACTGCGTAGTTTTAGTTTCCTGTAGACGCCGTCATCAGACTTGCCTGCGCCTGCTGCCTGCACGTACGCACGGCGGCAGGCAGCACACTCCGTCGTCTGCTACACACGTACGTCCTCACCTTCTGCATGCACCGGCCATCGTTTACGGCGTACGGACGCCAGACCCCGGCGACTCCTGCAAACTTGTTCAGCACATACAGGCTGCATTGCTGCAATGATACACCGCCGGTGCGCCGCGTGTGGACTGGACATCATGCCGGCCACGGCCAGCTGCCACGGTTGCGCTGCGCTGTCGG
The DNA here is from genome assembly GCA_947311845.1 of Poa pratensis. NCBI lineage: Eukaryota > Viridiplantae > Streptophyta > Magnoliopsida > Poales > Poaceae > Poa > Poa pratensis. The sequence continues at coordinate 44,276,380 of CAMZMU010000107.1, forward strand.
CTGCCCTGGTCGCGTGCGGTTTTCCAACTGGACTACTCCCCTTTTCATTAATTGCTCAACGGAAATACAAGATTCAGTCTACAACTCCGAGCCAATTAAAAAGGAAATGAAAGGGAGCAAAACAGAAGGAAAAGTTTGGTAGGAAAACCCGCTGAAAGACTTCGGCATCGAAGTGCAACTACGGGGCAAAAAACCTACCCTAACCTACTAACGTTCAAGGAAACACCCAACATCCAAGGCGTACAAGGCCAAAACACCAAGCAGTCTATAGCTCAAAGTCACTACCGAATAGCAACGAAACCAACATCCAGCAACAGGTTCCGCACCAACACAGCAAAAGCAACACAGCTTCCAAGCTTCCAGCGACAGTCTTCTTACAGCAACAGCTTCCATCAGCTATCCGTGAGCCGCAGCCTCCCAGCTCCCCCGGATGAAGAGCCAGCCCCGCCCATCATCGAAGCCCAGAATGCTGCATGCGCCATCAGTTGATCAGCACCACTCCGGATTTGCCCAGCTTCTTCATCGCCGTAGAGCCCTGCCCAATAATGTAGCAAAGAGCACAAGTAGAACACAGTGACCATAGGAGACCGAACTTTCAAACCCTCAAAGGTTATCCTGTTTCTAATGATCCAAATCGACCAACAAACAGCAGCCAACAACAGCATATGAAACTTTTTTTTTGGAGAAAAAAACATAGAACCAAGCAAAACTTTACCAAAGGGTAGTGGGACAACAGGAGGCCCCTAACATAGAACCCAACACCCCCCAAACTACCCCAGAATGCGAACATGTAAAGAAAAGATGGCGAGCATCCTCTTGCTTATCACAAAACGAGCAAACAGGATCACCAGTCCATTTTCTTTTTTTCAAATTATCTCTAGTCAAAACAGCATTTTGAAACAACTGCCACAAGAAGACTTTAATTTTCAAAGGTATTCTAGCTTTCCAAATCCACTTATTATGTGAACCCGAGATATCTTTCTCCAAAAGTTCATACACCGACTTCGTGGAAAACTTTCCATTAGAGGTAAGGGCCCAGGAAACAACATCCGACTCGGGTGACCTCACCACAAGTCTAGCATTATCAATAATATACTGCCACTGATCATTTAGGACATTCGTAAACCGCCGCCGAAAGGGAACCTCAAAATTATGTTCACAAACTGTTGCATAGGTCCAGTTTTGTTCACTGCAAATATCATAAAGAGCAGGATAAGAAGTCATTAAGGAGGCATTATCCAGCCAGGGATCCTTCCAAAATCTAATAAGGTTACCATTTTTCAGAGATAGTTTCCTCCCCAAGAAATACACATCCTTAATTTTCATAAGGTTTTTCCAAACAGGTGAGTCCGAAACTCTACCCTTAACATCCGCCACTAACTTACCTCTCAGATATTTAGCTTTAACAATTTGGTGCCAAATACCACTTTGTGTCTCTAACTTCCACCACCACTTACAAAGGAGACTAATATTTTGCTTTCTCAAATCTTTCACTCCCAAACCACCTTTATTTTTCGATCTGCACACACGAGACCACTTAACCATATGATACTTCTTCTTGTTCCTCTTTCCCGCCCAGAAAAAACCTTTTCTATGCTTGTCTAACTTTTTGATAAAACCCTTACTCAACAAGAACGGAGACATATAGAAGTAAGGAAGCCCAGATAAACTAGAATCAAGTAAAGTTAGCCTCCCACCAGATGAAGCAGCATCCCAAACCCAAGCATCAAGTTTCTTAATCATTTTGCCGTCCAAAAAATCCCAGTCGGCCATTTTCAGATTTGCAAACGTAACAGGCACCCCAAGATATTTTAAAGGAAGTTGTCCAACCTGACAATTGAATAGGTCCGAATAGAACTGAGCAACAGAGTTATCACCCCCAATCACGAAAATTTCACTATTAAGATAGTTAATCTTGAGGCCCGACATCAACTCAAAAATATAAAGCAAGAGTTTGAGGTCGCGTGCGGTTTACTTTAAGCCGGTTTCGGTGAGTGGTCAACCTTAAACTCGGCGTGATGCTTCATCATTGACGCCACCGCTTCTGCTGCTAACAAAAGCTTACTACCACTCGGCGCACTCATGGAAGCCCGGTAATGCAATCATGATGCCAAGCAACTATCCGGCAACTATCTGGAGGTCGCTTTCCGCGGCAAAAGCTTTTTCTTCCTCGCTTATTTTCATCTCCTTGTGCTGAGCTGCGAGGAGCGCGCTCTGGTGTAGTTTATTGTGAATGAGATATTTGTGCTAAGCTAGCTCTTGTTATCGTTTGATCACTACTAGACTAGTTTAGTGCGTGCTTGGGTCCGTTCGATGTGGCCTTTTTGTTGGCTTCGGAGTTGTGGCTGGCTGGCTGGCTGGCTGGCTCTCACGTCATGCGCATGCAGTGTCGTGGCCGCAATTAATCATGTGTTGGCTCAACTCCTATCTTTTTCAACACACCTTATACAAAATGCTGCTCTCTACAAATCAATACTCCTAGCGGTTGCGTCCATGAGCTGTACAGGTGTAGTACCGATCGTACAGTATTTAACATAACTTGGGTTTTCATATAGGCAGGGCCGGCTCTGGCCCAGGGCAAGAGGGGCGACGGCCTGGGGTCCCGCCAAATTTGGGGCCCATAACTGGGACATATATACTGGTGGCGTTCACTGTAAGATACACGCCACTGGTAATAATTTTCTAAACTGCCCAGATTGTTACTAGTGGCGCACAGAATTGGACGCACGCCAGCGGTAATAAATAGAAGGCATAGTAAAATATCTTAGAGCCCCATTTATTAGGAGCTCATTTACGGAGTTCGCCCCGGGGCCCCTAAAATGTTAGAGCCGGCGCTGCATATAGGCTTGTGATTACTATATCGCTGCAGGGTGGGTGTGTTCTGAATAAGTGGATTATTTCCGCATGAATTTTGTAGAATTATGTCCGTTGGTTCGTAAGGTGGGAGTATTAGAATCTTCTGCGGTACTACTCTAAGCCGCTATTTTCCATTTGCCTTTGTACGCATGCTTCCATGCCGTCCTACTGAGTTGAACCTACCCCGAACCCTTGTGACCAAATTCTGATAATTGCAGGTTAAGATGTACTACAAAATTTGTGTGTGGTCCAAGCTAGAACAGTTGAATATTTGTACTGCCCGGCCGAGACGAACCACTCGCGACTCAACACACACAATACTAAAATGAGAGAGTTCCTTATTTGGACCTTCTGTTTTCCCTATTTGGCTCTAGAAAAAATTCTTCCCAATTTGACATCTTAATTTCATTTCTTTCCTAATATGGCTCTCTAGTGCATTTTGAACATTAAAAAGACTCTTTTGCCCCTGATAAATTATGTTAAAAAAATCACAAACGATCGAGAGAGTATGCACCAGAACGAGATCGGCCAGCGACGACAGGAAATAGATCGATCCTAGCTACTACCGCACATAGGCTGGGCTTCTTTTCCATCTCTCTTCTCTGATTAATTACTCAATAATAATTCCCCAAAAACAATCACCTAGCACATCAGCGAGGCATATGCATGCATGCAAGTACAAATGAGAGTACGTGCATCCTCCATCGGTTCAATTAACACTTTGTCGGTCTCGATCAGAGAATTTTAATCTTTTTTCTTTTGGAACGTGTTGGCTGGCTCGAGCGAGCGGAGTGGCGGCTCGACGTGCCTGCACGTGTATGTATGTGGCCGCCTGACTGCCGAAACAGAACTCGCCAGTACACCCATGCAACGCAAAGTAGTATTATGTGCTACTCTCTCCGTTTTTTAATATAAAATGTTTTAGGTGTTCCACATATTGTCTATATGTATATTAAAATGAGTGGACATGCACACTAAATAGCGTCTACATACATTTATATACATGTGCATGTGGACAAATGGTAAAACATCTTATATTAAAAAACGGAGAGAGTAGCTCCTGAGAAGTCCGCTCGTTTCAAGGGAAGTCTCGATCGTGTGATGTTTCTTGGCTCGAGCGGAATCCAAGCAAACGCGCGGGCTTTTCTTTTCTGTCACGCGTGACCGAGGCAAATGGCAATCGAAGAACAACAAACGCACGAGTTAGCGCATCCTTAGCTGCACCAAAGGCAACGACATGAAATCCAACTTTTTTTGTCACATAATTTTTTAGGGGTAAAAGATTCTTTTTAATGCTCAGAATGCACTAGAGGGTCATATTTGGAAAGAAATGAAATTAAGATGTCAAATTGAGAAAATTTTCTTAGAGCTAAATAGGGAAGACGATTTTAATGAAGGGTCAAATAAGGAATTCTCTCTACTAAAATCTCAGGCCAACCAATGTCATCATACTTCGCAAAAATCTCAAACCAATCGTATCACGCTAAAATAGAATCAAATGCTTAACAAAACGATGTTGCTTCCGAGGTGATCAAACATGCACGCTACTCCTACTCCACCCGTGACCGGTCTCCCAGGTCGTGCACCTCCACTGACGCGCAACACATCAAATCGCTTGCTTACAAAATTCTCTTGCCGGCCGGGCCACCCACATAGGAGATTCCGAGCTTGCTTTCTCTTTTGAACGAGGAGATTCCGAGCTTGCTTCCTCTGACCAATGGCGACACGGCTCAGATCCCCTGCGCTTATCCGTAGTCGACAGCGAGCATTGGCTGGGTAATTAGTTATAATCCTAAGCAGAGGTTCCTGGTGACAAACCATGTGACGGTCGATGCGGTTAACATACATAGACATCACTGTCAGCCAGCCTGTGCATATCAGCATATGCGAGGTAAAGCTTCCGCTGATCATAATTAGTGATACTAAGTACTACTCCCTCCGTTTTTTAATGTAATATGTTTTAGCATTTGTCCACATGCACATGTACACAAATGTATGTAGACATATATTAGTGTGCATGTTCTGTGACCTCAAAGTGGTCGTACCCACCGCCCGAATAGATAGAAAGAGTTGACCCAGTTTATAAGAGAAACCGGGTCGAAAAACTATACAATCTGTACAAAAGAATGTCTACATGTTCTCACTCACTTTAGTATGTATCTAGACAACATGTGCAACATCTAAAACATCTTATTTTAGAAAATGAAAGGAGTAGCTAGTCTATGTAGTAGTACTAATTAAGTTCCTCCCTGTTGCGATCTAGCGTGCGATTTGTGGTGTCTTCTCCCGCTTTGTCCCTTTGCTGTCATGTCCGCCCGCGCCATACACTGCACCTGTTCTACTGATGATCATGCACACAACAAAGCGTGCTACGGGTGGTTAAGCTCTACTAACGGTTTCTTTCTCTAAAGGAGTTGTTAAGAGAGACAGTTTTTCCTAATGGAATTAGTACCACATGACAAGATGCTTCCACTAGCTTGGAGAAAAGAAGGAATCCAAGTGGTTCTAGCTAGCTAGGTAGCTGCTTTGAGGAGGTACTCCACTGGCTTGGAGTACGTTGTTTTCGCGCCCAAGGCTTCATGGCACGGTTCCTCGCCGTGAGCCACACACAGTGGAAAGGTATTCAATCAACCGGTCGTCGTCGTGTCCGGCCGGTGGCCCGGTGCGTGCATGCATCTTGCCCAACTTTGAGCGATGTGGGGCAGCCAAAGGTAAAGAGCCTTTGGTTGATGTGTATATGTGCCATGAGCCCGTGAGCAGGGACGGAGCCAGGATTCCAAACACAAGGGGGCCAATTGCATATGAAACAGCTTGGAGGAGCTAGATGGGTAATTTTAGTTAATTTTGTGATCAAATCTGCAAATTTACAGGGGCTGTTTCGAAAAATTTCCACCATAGGGGGGCCATGGCCCCAGCGCGCCCCTGGCTCCATCCCTGCCCGTGAGCCCGTGGCCGGTGTCGAATGTTCCGACGGGCGGCCGGGTGATCTTTCGAGAACCTGGGAACAACGGTGAGTGATTAGGAGGCAGCGGGCTCATGGAGTGAACGGACGTACGCATAGTTCGGTGCAACGTGTCATGTCAGGTATCTCTGCCTCTCTTTCCGCTGAACCCAACCGCCTTTCTAACCTTTGTGTAAGGGCATCTCCACTCGTTCGGCCCCCCAGGTTTTGGTGCGTCGCCTTTTTGCGTTTGCGCCGGCGCAAACTTCGGCCTGGGGGGACGAAGTTACCAGTCGTTTCGGCCCCCGGCGAAAACACGCATCAATATAATTTGAAAGTTCATATTCCCGCCCCAAAAAACAGACCGAGTTCAGCGATCAAAACAGCCACAGTTGGGCGATCATACAAAAAAGTCATAGTTCGACGAATGGATCAAACCGCAGTTCGGCGATATGGTGAAACGGCCATATTCGGCATGCTGATACGCAGATCAGATGGTCGCCGGCGACACCTCGGCATCATCCCCGCCGCTTTGTGAGAAAAATTCCCCACCTTGTGAGAGAAAGCCCGGGCATGCCGCCGTCGCCATCGAGCCGGTGGTAATGATCTCCTCCATGAAGGAGTCGGCGTGCATTCCGCCTAACAGGCTGCGGGCATCCTGCTGAGGGGCTAAAGGGAGGGTGCGGCGAAGCGACAGCGAGGTTGAGTAGCCCGGCAAGCCAGCGTACATCATCGGCGGAGGGGCGCAGTGGGGAAAGGCGATGTTGGGGTTGAAGCCACCATGGGGGTCAGCGTCGGCGTACCCAGGGGAGTAGTGCTGCGGGGACGCGCTCCAGCGCGGCGACAGGGATGGAGAGTAGCCGGTCGGCGAGGCGACGCTAGCTTGGCTGGTCCATCCGGCGAAATGGGGATGAGGAGGTAAGCCGACCCTCAGCTTGGCCGGCGGAGCCGCAGACGCAGCTGGAGTTGGCTCCTCCACCACCTCCATCTCCTCTTCCTCCCCTTCTTCGCCGCCAGCCTCGGCCAGACGCTTGGCCCGCAGCACCCTCTCCCTCTCCCGGCGGTGCGCGTTCTCGGATTTCCGGGGCGCCTAGTCCACGATCCACTTGGCGTTGCTCCAGCCCGTCGGCCTCTTCATCGGCGCCCTTGGCTTCCTCGGCTTCTTCACCTTCGCCACAGCGGCGGAGGGCGCGGCAGCGGCGGCGACGTTGCGGGGGGCGGTGAATTTGCTGAGAGCCATGGCGGCCAGATCTGAGGGAAATGGCGGGATCGGCCGGTGGGGAGGGTACATGTGGGGCGAAATGGAGGGAAAGAGCAAAATTATGGAGTGAAGGGCCAAAATATGGAGGGAAATCGCCTTGCCTCGCCTTCAGGTCTGGTCCACGCCGCCTTTTGCCTCCCTGGCGAACCCCGGCGCGCTGGGTTTGGCTTGGGTGCGCCGGCGCGAAACGGCGCTAAAAACAGCGCAAAACGGCACTAAATGAGGTCCTGAGGGCGACTGGTAAAATTTCCTTCGGGCCGAAGCTCCGGGGGCACTGGGACGAGTGGAGATTCCCTAAAGGCTGCCCTCATATTCACACCGACATACGGAACAAATGTCCAAATTGTAAGGATGACTCCAGCGGGGCGACCCAAACGAACGCGCGTTTGGTCCGCGTTTTGTCCGTTTGGATCGGCAAACAGACGCGCGTCCGCCCCTGGTCCGCCCCTTCCTACGCAGTGCGCCCAACGGGGCAACGCATCGAGTCCGCCCCCAACTTTTTTGTTTTGCTAAAAGGCCATATATGGGCCATTTTCATTTATATATAAGGGGTGGGCCACAAACGGCCATTTTACATATATTTTTTTAAAACAAAAAAAATAAAAACTGCCCTTCGCGGGCAACTAGTCCTCGTCGTCGTCGAGGATGTAGTACGGCGGCTCCTGGTAGAGGTGCGCCGGTGGGCCTTGTCGCGGTGGGACGGCGGCCGGCGGCTGCCCCTCGTCCTGCTCCGGGAGGGGCGGCGCCCGCTGGAGCTCCCAGCTCCCGCCATTCCAGGTCCAGTTCTGCCCTAGCAGGCCGTCTGGAAGGGGCGGCGCCGGTGGAAGATCCACGTCCATGGGGACCTGCCACCATGGCTGTGGCTCCTCGAAGACCGTGGCCTGCTGCGCCGCCATGGCCTCCTCCTTCTCCCGGGCGACGGCCTCGAGGACCATCTCCCACCGCTTCTGCTCGTCCTCGACCATGGTGTGCTTCGAGGCTTCGAGGGCGGCGGCGAGCTCGTCTTCCACCTCCATCTTCACGGGAGGTGGCGGCGGCGGCGGCGAGCCGATGCGGAGGGACCGCGGCGTGGACCGCGGCACTGGCGGAGCGTCCCGGCGCCGCATGTGCGGCGGCAGGTCCCAGCGGCTAGCCCGCGGCGGCGTCGGCGCCCGCGTGTAGTAAGTCTGGCGCCGCAGGCTATGCTCGCCGCTGAACCACGTGTCCCAGTTTGGGGAATCCGCGGCGTAGGCGGGGTCGTCGCGGAGGGAGGCCGGGAGGCGCTTGCGGCGGCGCTCCACCTCCAGATCGCGGGCGCGTTCGCTCGTGGACATGGGCGGCACCGGGATTCGCTGCGGGTTCAGATGCCAAAACTCGGGGAGTTTGACATCTGGCCATGGCAGCGGGCAGGCGTGCTCCCAGTACCACTCGCAATCCTCGCGCCGCACGTAAACGCGGTCGCGCCGCGCGATCTGTGCGCCCGGCGGCGCGAGCTCGAAGGCGGCGGGGGCTTCCGGCTCCGGGGAAGATGGTGGCATCGGGGAGGGCGTGCGGAGGCGGAGGCGGCGGCGGCGGCGGCCAGACGACGACTCCGCCTCGCCGTCGTTCTTGGCCTTGCAAATCCGGGCCACCGTAGCGGCATTGCGTCGCCGGTGAGGGCTGTGGCTAGGGTTGCGGCTAGGGTTTGGTCGCCGGTGAGGGAGCGGAGTGGGGCAGTGGGAGTGGGTGGGGGCTGGCCGTCCCTATCCCCTGTCATTAAAAAGGACCGACCAGGGGAGGCTGACCGGCGCCGTGTCGCTGACAGGTGGGCGCGGGGAGGACCAGCCGCGTGGGCGCACGGACGCGTTTCCAGTCCGCCGCGCGTCCACGCCCGACGCATCGGTGAACCAAATTTGAACTAACAATGGATCGCGGCGGACAGAAAACCGGACCATGGTCCGTTTGCGTCGCCCCGTTGGGCCATGATTTTCACAAAAACGGACTGCGACGGACCGACGACGCAGACTCGATGCGTCGGCCCGTTGGAGTCATCCTAACCCCCGACCCCGAGCAAGCAAAGCCCAGCGGACGACGGGCACCGCGACGGGACGTACGGCTGGCCTGTCCAAGTTGCTTCCACTGCGTGTCCCCACTGCATACGTACGATCAATACCACCCAGTCACAAAGGAGCAAGTTGCTTGCAAAGGAGAAAAGAGGGCTATTTTTTTTAAATAATACACGAAAATTATTTAATTCTGGAAATATTACGCAAAATTTATTTTTTTCAAAAATATTCTCCAATCGGTTTTGCTGAAGCCGACAGGTGCCTGTCGTTGTTGGCGAAGACGAGTAGGTGCCTGTAGTCCTTGGTGGCGTACCAGTGGCGTGTATGTATTACCAGTGGCGTGTATATGCTAGTGCACGCCACTGGTAAATATTACCAGTGGCGTGTTTTTTTCAGTGCACGCCACTAGTCGTCTTCCCCAAAGACGACAAGGCACCTGTCGGTTTCGCCAAGGACGACAAGGCACCTGTCGGTTTCGCCAAGGACGACAGGCACCTGTCGGCTTCGCCAAGACCGACTGGATAATATTTTTGAAAAAAATAAATTTTGCGTAATATTTCCAGAATTAAATAATTTTCGTGTATTATTTTAAAAAAATTAGCGAAAAGAGGCAGGTCCACATTATTTCGCCCTGAAAAAACTAGCTCCATTAATCCATCATACCACACCGTCCACATGAAGAATGCACCCAAAATTTTCACATCTATTAATGTCCCGGAAACTTAACTCTACGCATGGATAGCTACTATTATTGCCCTATTTTTTCTTTAATAAAAAGGAATAACTTCACTGTTCTGAAGAAAAAAATAATGTCTGAATCGCCAGAATATGTTATGCTTCCGACATGTAGTTTAGCCCCATGATATTGTCCATTTCATCACACACAAAATGTAGAAAATGCATAAATATAAAACTTGGAATAATAAAATGAAAAGGGCCAATGAAAGATTTGATGCTCCACTTTGGTAGATTGAGTGGTGGGTATTGGTTCTTTTCCACAAGGTCTGGGATCAATATGCAGTCTCCAATGGGCGCAATATTCTTCTTCTACAACAACCTTTTCTTTCTAGTTTTTGATAGTTCAACTTGAATCTCATATTGAAATTAGTTGGCTCGGAACCTTGATGGAGTGCATCGTATGTGTGTAGGGATGACAACATATAAGAATCTTAGACTCGTGTCATCTATACCTGTAAGCCCTAGCACCACATAAAAAAAGGTAAATCAGCAGGATCCCCTTGCAAATTGCAATACACGCGCAAATGGAAAAAGCATGAAATAAACATTTAAATATGACTTGAACGTAAAAAAAACCAGACGATTATACATTTTGATAGATTACATAAAAGTACATTAGCCGGCATCGAACGTACACTAACAATATGTATGTCGTTAGAGCATTCCACTCTGCTCCCTCTGAAACATGTTTTGAACTCTTTGATGAATAAAAAATACTCCCTCCATTTTTTAATATAAGATGTTTTAGCATTTGTTCACATGCATATGCATATAATTGTATGTAGACACATTTAGTGTGCATGTTCACTCATCTTTTTTTTTTTTGAAACGAAAGCGGTAGGGGAAGCCCCCACAGCGCGTTTTTTTAAATAATATAAGAACCCAAATTCGCGCCCGTGAGGACTTGAACCTGAGTGGCTGGGTTGTACATCTACTCCGCTAGCCAAGTGAGCTAGGCTCACTTCTTCATGTTCACTCATCTTAATATACATGTAGACAACATATACAACACCTAAAACATCTTATATTAAAAAACAGAGGGAGTAATACTTTACTTCGCGCATGCTTTAATGTTGCAGATGCATTGCACACTGTCCAGTCCTACGAAATGTCAAAGGAATCATTTGAAGCGTTTGCTATCGTTTTAAATTCAGAGATGCTACAACTTGTGCATTTACAATCTGCAAGAACATACGCATGCATCAACAACTATTTGACAATAGGTGCGACGGAACATACATAAATTACCAATTTGACAAAAAAAATGTATATTACTAAGAACAATAATACACTACTTCTTATAACATATTATATTCCGGCGACTTGCAAGTTTGTTAACGCTGATTCTAAGACATGTCGGTCTAGGCGTGGGAGGGGCAGATACAAAACTTTATGAAAAGTTTATTTTTATTTTACTTAGAACTCAAGATTTCATTAAGCAAGTTCAGTGTACTGCGCATTAAACCAATCAAGATGCACCTAACCTCAATATCACATGTAGACGCAAACGAAAATAAACTAAAGTGTAAATAGGCTGCGCTTTTTCAACGGGGAGGATTAGTCATAACGCGTGGAGCACGGAGGTAAGGGCACATAGCCCACAAACTGAACCAATCGGCCTTGCTCTACATAAGTTTAAGATTTCAGCCAACAGTTTTGCAGTCTTTGTTAGAACGGCCCTTATCAATGGATCACATTCCTTTTTTCCGACATCATTGATGTACACTGCACGTCTGCATACTAACCTCTGAATCCCAGGCTAGCTCATGATAGAAATGATCTGAATCCTTCGGCAGTACGATTGTAAAATGATCTGAATCCTACGACAATAACTCTGAATCACAGGCTAGTATTTTTTTGACAAGACAGGCCAGTGCTCACTCAATTTTTATTTACTTCGCGTTCTGGATTTTTTCAAAATCAAACTTTTCAAATTTTGACCAAGTATATACAAAAAAATATCAACATCTATAATAGTAAATATATAACGAAAACATATCTTATGAAGATTATAGTAGCGTGGAAATTTTGTTATAAATATTTAGATTTTTTCCTGTATATTTGGTCAAACTTTACAAAGTTCGACTTTAACTAAACACAGAACGCAAAGTAATTGTAAACGGAGGGAGCACTGTATTATCCATCTGCAAGGTGAAGAAAACATTGAAGAGACAATTTAGATACCTTGGCGGTCTGCGCAATACACTAGACGGTACCACTAGTGGAAACAGAGCCACTGGTCCCGGGTCGTAAGGGCCTCTAGTACCGGGTGTCCACCCGGGACTAGCAAGGCGATACTAGAGGCCCCCCCTCCAGTACCGGGTCCGTTACGACCCGGAACAACAGGCTCCCACGTGGCCGCCGAGGCGGGGGCGTGGTGGAGGACCTCTAGTCCCGATTGGTCATACGACCCGGGACCAAGGACCTCACACGTGGCAGCCTGTAATTTTTTGTTTTTCCTCCGAATTTAATATTGAAATGGTGCAAAAAAATATGCGTTTAATTAATTAAAAATAGAAACTACATATAACATATCAAAATGTTCATAAATAAAAATATGTTCACGTCTATCCGGTTACATGGAGGTGCTCATAACCGGGACTAGAGCCCGTCTATTCGATTACACGTGTGTGGAGATCATAACTGGGACTAGAGCCCGTCTATTCGGTTACACGGGAGATCATAAACCGGGACTTCACCGCTATTCTCCATTGTATGTTCCTTTTGTAGATATGACTTCGCTGAGCAGAAACCCCGCAAGTTCCTCTGCTAGTGCTTGAAAGCGCTTCTTTAGTGGCATACTCTAGCGCAATGGCTCTGCCTATAAAAGAAGGAGATCAATACGAATATTAATCATGACTATCAAAAATTATGAATGACACTGGAGATCAATTGATGAATATGATTGTTCACGTACGTATAAAAATTTCTTTGGGTCCCGCTCAGTGACCGAACGACGAATCCACTCGCAAACGAAATATCCACAGAAATTGGTCCCCTGTGGTTGCCTCTCGATCCACTTTACGAGAATAGAATTCAATCAAATCATAGTCAACATATAGTGCTATTGAAAACTATAAATAAAGAGATGCGCGAACCTAGCTAGACCGTACTACCTACCTGTGGGTGAACAAAAGTCAGCTGTTCTTCAAATGAACCTGAACCCTTTGTCCTCGCTTTGAATTGTTTCCAAACCCTGCCGGCCAAAAAAAAGAATAAATGAGTTATTAGTTGCTTGATATCTCTGAAATCAATAAGAGAGACTGATATAGTGCGATAATGTTTGAAATTACCTTTGGAGCGTATCTAGAATGCTTTGGTACCTCTCCTCAGGCCAGTCCAATGAGTCGTAGACTTGAACTCTTGATCTATCAACTTCAATGACTAGCAGAATGTAATGATCGCTGCGCATGATTATATACACGTCAGTAACTCATCAGTTACACTTAATTTGTACAAGCGAGTAACACTCTCTTACCTGAAGAAGTAAGGAAACATTATCTCCGTGTTGAAATGTTGCTTCATTAGGGCATTTAGCAAGTTCTTCTCCATGTCCTTCACGTGGTTTTTTAGTGTCCTTGCATTAACTCGTACTGGGTTAACGAACCCAAAGCCATAGATGCCCTTTCTACCACATTCATCACTCTTCATTCTGCATAATACCGTAGTGAGCATAATTAGCGATGGCAATGAACGAGCTGAGAGCTAAAGACTTTATCTTTTTGGAAATAAATGAATTGAATCACTTACAGACAGTAGGCACCGACGAGAGCCAAGTCGAGGGAGTCAAGGTTGTATAAGTACCAGAGTTCTTCGAGCTGAATTGTGAACATGTCTTCACCCGCGAAATGATTTTTTGTAACTTTCACACAGATCAAAAAGTCATCAAATTCCTTTGTGGTTTTCATGTACCAACTATGGATTTGTCGCATATATGTCGGTAGAAACTTTATCTGATCACCTCGCAGCAGGGACCTCCCCCATTTCCATTTCCATGAATCATCTACATCAGACGGAAAGATATTTTCGTTGTCCAGTTGAGCAAGAGTAATACCAGCATCTGCAGCAAAGTCCTTCTTCAAGGATAAAGTAGGAATTAGGTCCGTCACGGAGCCATGACCACTGGGTATAACTACGAGCGGGGCTATCGACTGGTTTGCCTGTTGTCCGAGCTGGGCAACGTCTCTTTTCCCTCTGGCACTACTACTTCTCGTCTTGGGAGAGCTACTACTTTTACTCAGAGCTCGTAAATAGTTATCTGCCTTATTTTTCTCATATTGCGATGGTTCCGTGATGAATCCAATAGCCCACTGATACGTCCAAAACGTATCTATAATTTTTGATTGTTTCATGCCATTTTTATGCTTTTAGCACTTGTTTTTATATTAAGTTTATTATTTATTTGGACTAACCTACTAATAGTTGCAAAAGTGCACAATGTTCTTGTTTTACTATTTGATGTGTAGAAATTATCAAGAATACAAGAGGAAACCTTGTTGGAGTCGAATTGGGACTTTCCTGAAATCTGTCTGAGAACTTTTTACGAAGATTTCAGTTTGACCCTCGAAGATGACGTCAAATGGAGACCTGGCTGTTACGAAAGTTGTCACAATTTTCCATACGAAGATTTTAAGCCCGAGATCAGCCCAATCGGAGTTCGGACGCGGCCTGTAGGCCCGTTTTGGTGGAACCCTAAAAGGGGGTGACGGAAATCCGAGAAGATATATAAAGGGAGGAAACCTAATTCGTGGAGGACTCCTCCACCCACCCACGCCACGTTTTTGCCTCCCCCATGGATCCCATCTCCATGGGGGAGGGCTCCCAAGAAGCCATGAAGGAGGGAGGCTAAGGGGCGGCGCTCCCCAAGCTTGCCGGCGGCGGGGAAAGGAGTTCCCCGCACCGCCGGCGCCGCCGCCGCCCTGCGCCGCCGCGCTGCCCCTCTCCGCCGTCTTCACCGCCATCTCCATCACCATCTCCTCCTTGTATTCAGTGGTTCATCCTCCCACAAACCTCTGTACCGTCCTATGTAAACATGGTGTTTGATGCTATAATATTTATCCTATGATTTACATCATGTTTCCGTAGTTTATTTGTCTTTTGATTGCTTAATTGAATGCATGAGGTTCATTAGAGTTGTATGTCTATATGGTGCTGTCCTTTGGTGTCCATTATATTTGTGCGCGCATGGATCAAACACCCTAGGGTTGGTAGTATTTGTAACGAAGCGGGGGAAGTTCTGCCGGAGTGACAGAAACCTGAGAACGCGAACCGATTAGTTGCACGTATGGGAGTAAGAGGACCTTGAACTTAAGGCTATGGTTGGGGAAACCTTAATGCATTGTTAGTATTTGCGGATGCTTGCTAACAATCCAATCATATAGTACTTGTAATCCCAAGTAGTGGAGTGCATGTATATTTAGCCTCTCCCACATAGAAAACTGCATCGAAGACAATGAACCAAGTACCTTCACTAATTAATCTTGGACAAAGCCACCACAATTACCACCACTTTTCCACACTCATGGTACTGTTAGTATATGGTTACTTAGTGTATTTTATTGCTGCAGCACTAACATTTACTTTCTTGTATTTATTATCTTGCAAAACTACCTCTCATACCCGTATTGCTACCGTAGTTTTATTTCTAGATAATGCAAACGTTTAGTGTGCGTAGAGTTGTATCAGTGGTTGATAGAACTTGAGAGAATACTTATCCTACCTTTAGCTCCTCGTTGGGTTCGACACTCTTACTTATCGAAAAGGCTACACGCGATCCCCTATACTTGTGGGTTATCAAGACCTTTTCTGGCGCCGTTGCCGGGGAGCCATAGCGTAGGTTAATGTTCTTGTGTGCACTTGTTTGCTTTATCTCTAAGTAGTTTTTATTTTCAGTATTAAGTTGTTCTTTATCTTACTATGGATAGGGAATGCGAATTACAAAAAAAATTAGGTGTAGTTGTTATCTAAAAACGTTTTCAAAAAGAAAAGTGATTGGAAAGATGAGTAATGGTTAAATGGGGGTCGACCTTGAACACTTGTGTTCATGCCTATGAAACCAAAACAAATCTTTCCATGGAAGCTTTTCATTAAAAACATGTAAATATTGTGTATATACCTCTGTACATAAAAAAAAATGCTAATTATAGTCTTTAGTTAATTGAAAGTTGATAGTTTTACTTTGCTGTCCAGAAACAGATTTTCTGTGCTCCACCGTATTAAATGTTTAAAATCACCAGAACGTGATCTTGATCTGAAATTTCTTGAGTGCAAAGTGATGCTTATTAGCTTTCTTTCATTAGACTAACTTTTTCTGATTTAAGGTACGTAGATAGGTCGAAAAATTCGATCTTTACTGACTGTTCTGTTTAGACAGATTTTGTGCTTCTCTGTAAATAAAATCGTGATAAATCTCAGAATAGTATTTTGACTTGAAAATTTTTGTGCATAAACCTGAGATTATTATCTTTCTTTCATTAGACTAAAGTTTTTCGATTTGAGCTACTTAACTATCTCGTTGAATGCCATCTTTACGGACTGTTCAGTTTTGACAGATTTCTTTGTTTATTCAATATTGTACTTGGTGTTGTTAGTTTCATTAGTTTTTCGACGGACAACGGAAATCATGAACACCTTAGTATATACAGTGGCTAATGTTGAGTAAAATTATAAAACTTGTCAATGCTTGAACATGAGTGGATTTTATTTAATGAGTACTAACCCTACTAATGAGTTTTGTGAAGTTTTATGTGGATGTAGCTTATAAGATCTAATCAATATGGTGATATGAGATGAATAAGAAGACGCAAGAGCTCAAGCTTGGGGATGTGTAGGTGCATCCCAAGAACATATTCAAGAAGATACAATCATCTAAGCTTGGGGATGCCCGAGTCATCCCCCTATTCATCAACTAACATGAGGTTGTCTCGTTCATACTCTATATTACCCGTCCACATGATATGTATTGTCTTAACTTGTATTATAATTGCTTTTATATGTCTTGGTTTTACCTTCTTTAGTTTTATTAGGCTCCTTATTTGGTTTCGATTGCTTCTTTACTTTCACTTATAAATTCAAAATAACAAAAATATTTTCTTTTGTTTTGCTTCTTTGTTTGGTTCTTTATTTTAATTTTATTTGGGTTTTACTTTTGATTTTTATTTAGAGTTTTCCTTGCTGTAGCTAGCATGTTTAGGTCTTGCTTAGCCTCTGGTTTCTTAGTTTATCAAAAATAAAGTACCAAGTTTTATCCATTTAGCTTAGTTGATACATATGTAAAAAGTGATTTTCTGTTTTCGGTATCTACTGCTTATTGCGCGATTTTTCATATTTTACTGGAAGCTCTAAAAATCACGAAAAAATTACTGATGTTGTAGCACCTAATCCTCTGCATGTACAAAAATTGGCTAAAATTTCGGGCATGTTTAAGTGCACCTAAAAATTGCGTTTTCCAGCTGCTGTTTTTCTGGACAGATTCTGACTTTTGTTGCAAGAGTGGCCTCTTTTCGTTTTCATTTGATTTTTAATGGTTCTTACCTTTCATTTATAAGTTGGCCATTTAAGCAACCTTTCTGTAACTTAAAAACAAAATTTTATTTGGTTTAATAGTAGCACTTGGGAAATATTATCTATTGTACTAATGTCTAACCGCAGAAAAGAATGGGAAAGTTTTTGTGTTGAAGTTTTTTCACAGAGAATGAAGGAACACCAAACTATGGAATATTGAAGAATTACCAAAGTCATAAGCTTGGGGATGTCCCCGCATCCCTCTTCATCAATAACCCCACGGTTTGCAAACCTTTAAACTTTGTTTTTTGAGCAACATAGGAACTTAACTAAACTTGAAGCGGCTGTATTTTATTATCTATTTATCTTAGCATCAAACACCAGTTACATTAATAAGTGGATCGTCACATATTTTATTTATCCTCTGTTTTCAATGTTTACTTGGTTAATGGATTACTTGTTGAAACTTAAAAATGATGTGTGAATAATATTGTTTAGTAGTTTATGTTTTCTTATGGTTAGTCTCAACTAGCTAATAGTGCATATTATGTATTTTGATATCAACATGCATTGTCCTGTTCATAAGATGGTATGGTATTGTGGTATCCTCCTCTGAATAATTCACTTGAATCGACTTGGCACATGCTCACACATGTTATGACTGAAAAATAAAAGTCAATTAAGCCTTGATGATCTATTTTGCCTCAGAGTTTTAGTATCGTTTTTATGCCTCCGTTAATTTTATTTTGTCGCAAGCATGATTATGACCGTTATCGCTCTCGTGGTTGTCGCTTCCCAGTCTATTGCTAGCCTTCACTTGTACTGAGCGGGAATGCTGCTCGTGCATCCAAATCCTTAAAACCAAGTTATCCCAAAGAGTCCACCAAAAATTCCTATATGTGGTATTTCTTGCCACTCCAAGTAAATTTTTCATGTGCTACCTTTAAATTATTCAAAATGTTATTTCCCTTTTTGTGTCAATGTTTACTAGCTCATGAGGAATTAGTGTGGTTATTCTTTATTCTATTTGTCAAATGGACTTTTACACCTGGACTAGTGGCATATACATCCGCTTATCCAATAACTTGCAAAAAGAGCTGGCAACGGGGTGCCCAGTCCCAATTAATTACAACTTTAACCATTAATTCTCTTCACACTTTTGCCCTGATTCATCAGTAAGCAATGACAAACAGTGAAATACCTGCATGTGTGTAAACCAAAGAGAAAGAGGGATGATCTGCCTTGCTGGTAGAAATAACGTCCTTCATGGGAGCCGCTCTTAAAAGTCCGTTTGACAGGTAGAATACTGTTCTCACCCGCTACCATTCGTTGACAATTAACAAACACCTCTCAAAAATAGATACTCCTCCATGGTATGTGATTGATGGAAGGCACCCGAGGATTCGGTTAGCCATGGCTTGTGTTAGCAAGGTTGGGAGGAGTATCAAATATTTTATGCAATCTCTATATGTTTTCAAAATCCTAAAAGCTCTAGCACATGACTTAATCCCTGCTTCCCTCTGCGAAGGGCCTTTCTTTTACTTTTATGTTGAGTCACCATCCTTTCTTTGAGCACTTCTTCGAGAGCATAGCTGTCGTTCTTAGTGTAATGTGCTTGTCCCAGAATACGATTAATTGAGGTATAACTATGATGCTTTTATCTTTGATATCTCTATATCTAGTCTTCACTTGAACTTCAGAGGTGCCTTGGCATTTATGTTTTGCTCCACAATTAAGGCAAGCGAGATACCACTCTATCATGCTTTATTATGGTCATTACAATCTTGTTGATGTTTATAAATTTCATGTTATAGCTCTTAGTTCGTTGATACTTTTCATTAGGAAACATGATTGCTAAGTTTTATTATCCATACATCATGCAATTGTTAAAGACCTGATCATAGCATTTACAATCAAAAATTATTTTGTTATCATTTACCTACTCGAGGACGAGCAGGAATTAAGCTTGGGGATGTTGATACGTCCAAAACGTATCTATAATTTTTGATTGTTTCATGCCATTTTTATGCTTTTAGCACTTGTTTTTATATTAAGTTTATTATTTATTTGGACTAACCTACTAATAGTTGCAAAAGTGCACAATGTTCTTGTTTTACTATTTGATGTGTAGAAATTATCAAGAATACAAGAGGAAACCTTGTTGGAGTCGAATTGGGACTTTCCTGAAATCTGTCTGAGAACTTTTTACGAAGATTGTCAGTTTGACCCTCGAAGATGACGTCAAATGGAGACCTGGCTTTACGAAAGTTGTCACAATTTTCCATACGAAGATTTTAAGCCCGAGATCAGCCCAATCGGAGTTCGGACGCGGCCTGTAGGCCCGTTTTGGTGGAACCCTAAAAGGGGTGACGGAAATCCGAGAAGATATATAAAGGGAGGAAACCTAATTCGTGGAGGACTCCTCCACCCACGAATTTCAGCCACCAAAAGCCACGTTTTTGCCTCCCCCATGGATCCCATCTCCATGGGGGAGGGCTCCCAAGAAGCCATGAAGGAGGGAGGCTAAGGGGCGGCGCTCCCCAAGCTTGCCGGCGGCGGGGAAAGGAGTTCCCCGCACCGCCGGCGCCGCCGCCGCCCTGCGCCCGCGCTGCCCCTCTCCGCCGTCTTCACCGCCATCTCCATCACCATCTCCTCCTTGTATTCAGTGGTTCATCCTCCCACAAACCTCTGTACCGTCCTATGTAAACATGGTGTTTGATGCTATAATATTTATCCTATGATTTACATCATGTTTCCGTAGTTTATTTGTCTTTTGATTGCTTAATTGAATGCATGAGGTTCATTAGAGTTGTATGTCTATATGGTGCTGTCCTTTGGTGTCCATTATATTTGTGCGCGCATGGATCAAACACCCTAGGGTTGGTAGTATTTGTAACGAAGCGGGGGAAGTTCTGCCGGAGTGACAGAAACCTGAGAACGCGAACCGATTAGTTGCACGTATGGGAGTAAGAGGACCTTGAACTTAAGGCTATGGTTGGGGAAACCTTAATGCATTGTTAGTATTTGCGGATGCTGCTAACAATCCAATCATATAGTACTTGTAATCCCAAGTAGTGGAGTGCATGTATATTTAGCCTCTCCCACATAGAAAACTGCATCGAAGACAATGAACCAAGTACCTTCACTAATTAATCTTGGACAAAGCCACACAATTACCACCACTTTTCCACACTCATGGTACTGTTAGTATATGGTTACTTAGTGTATTTTATTGCTGCAGCACTAACATTTACTTTCTTGTATTTATTATCTTGCAAACTACCTCTCATACCCGTATTGCTACCGTAGTTTTATTTTCTAGATAATGCAAACGTTTAGTGTGCGTAGAGTTGTATCAGTGGTTGATAGAACTTGAGAGAATACTTATCCTACCTTTAGCTCCTCGTTGGGTTCGACACTCTTACTTATCGAAAAGGCTACACGCGATCCCCTATACTTGTGGGTTATCACCCACTTGTTTTCCTTTGCAGTAAATGTTTGCTTTTCCTCGGGCTTTTTCCGTGCAAGCTGTCTTTTTGTGTCTGCATCCACCCACGCATCCAATTGCTCTTTAGTCATGTCGCAAGCTCTGAGGTCGTCAAGGCTTTTGGGTACTTTTGGGAGGGGCGAACGTCGGGGGTCTCGCCCGAATCCCATGGACGACGAAGTGGCGCCCTTCCTATGTCGGGGCTCAGGAGTCGGTTCATGCGGCGGTGGAGTTGGCTCATGCGGCGGCGAAGTGGGCTGACGCGGCGGTGGAGTCGGCTGACGCGGCGGTGGAGTCGGCGCACGCGGCGGCGGAGACGACTGATGCGGAGGCGACTGATGGCTGTCGTCCCCTTCATCGTCATCAGGTGGTGAATCGTGAATTGGCGGAGACGATGGTAGCCTTGGCGCCCAGCCTTCAAACTTGATGTATTTCTTCCGCCATAGAATTAGACCACCCACGACGTCCCCTAGCACCGACTCATCATCAGCTCTTGGGAACTCAAGGTTCAGTGATTCATATCCTTGTACAACTTGATCCACGCCGACACGAGCAAATCCATCTGGAATGGCATTGCCAAGCCACGATGCTGTAGAGTCAATGGAGAATGCATAGCCGTCCGCCACCTTCATGGATAAGTTAAATACTGGGACATGCAGCTCACAAGTTGTTTTCTCCGTGATATAATCCACGGGGTAACTTGTCTCATCATCACCGACCATAACCTAGGAAGCCACGCTGCTTCTGCGATGCGATGGGCCGCCTTGACTCGCTTGTTCCAGCTGAAGAGTTGGCGCCCCTTGCTCGCGCATTTGATCTATTTGCTTCTGAGAGCAACCATCTGGTCGTGATTTCTTTCTAAGATCATCAACCGGTCTGATTCCTGCTGCTCCTTCCTCCTCTTTGCTCTCAATCGGCTTCTATAAGAGTCACGGTCCTGGGGAAACCCTTCAATCCATGGCACTTCTCCTAAGCCTCGTGTTGATCCTCCTTTTTCTTTGGTCCCGAGGGCCTCTGACAGCTCGTCCTTCTCTCTGTCGGAAATAAACTTTCCCTCTTTAGACTTGGCAATTAAGTCAATAATTTTTTTTGGGCTCCGTTGACTACTTTGCTTTCATCAATTATTAACTCCCCTGTTTCCATGTCATACTCCCCTCCATGCGCAAGTAGCCAATTCCTTATCCTTCTGTCCCATTCCTCTGTGACCGGGGTGAGCCCTTTTGCACGCAACTCGGACTCAATTTTTTCCCACTTATACGCGGCAACTCGGTAGCCACCTGGCCCCATCTTATGGTGATACTTCTTTTTCGCTGCATTATTCTTATTCGTTTGCGACCTTTTCTTAGCTCGTTCTGATTTCTTGTACTCCAGAAATGCAGGCCAGTGAGGCCGCTGCCTCTCTCGTGTGCCGGTGAAATCCAGAAGTTTCCCATCTTCTTCCCACTCACGGAATAATTTGTTCTTGTAGTTATTGAATTGTTGAGCCATCTTCTTAAGAGTGAAATGCTTGACTTTGTCCGTCATTGTTTTTGTCTTCACCTCATCTTCCAAGACCGGTAGGGTGAAATGTGCAATGAGCTTGTTCCAAAGCACATCTTTGGTTCTCTTGTCGACGTAACTAACTCCCTCTAACTTTGGCTTAATCCATTCCTGAGTGCTGATATAAACGTTGTCCCTGACAGTGACTCCGCATTGATGCACAAACTTAACTGCGTTCGGCACGGGTGCCAGTGGTTGGCCAGTAGTTGCATTCACCTCGTCAATTGTGAGATGCTCATCTTAGCCCATCCCTTGGGCACGGCCTCGTTTAGTGGATAGGTTCGATGCGGAGGTCTAAAAATATGAAACATGTGTGAATACATATATATGCACAAATCAGTTATTGCATCTGCTCAACATAGGCTTAATATACCTCGCCAGACGGCGTGGGTCCACCAATTTCCGAGTCCTCATCTTCGGCTCCTTCCGCGGGATGCCGAAATTCACCGGGTTCCAAAATGTAGGAAAGTATCTCTTCTTCCCCTTCTCTCGTTACGAAGGGAGCATCGACATACATTGTTTAACTAATACAAAAAAAAGATAAAACAATAATAGCATTAGTACAATAATTCAAAGGAGGGAACTATAAAAATATGCAACAAAAACAATTTAATATTGCATCTAAAGAAAAAAATCTTTCAAAAAAAACATAGGCTGTCCCAATCCCAGCCCAGCCCAAATTTGGGCCAGATCCTGGTCAAAGGTGGCCACCGTGGTCATCGCTGGCCCACCTGCCAGCGCCTACCCGCCCCACCGCCACGTGTGACCGCCCACTGGCCACGCGTGGTCAATGCTGGCCCACCTGCCAGCGACCCAGTTCTGACCCCGCCGCCCTGCCTCCTGTTCCCGCCCCGCCTCGTCTTCACCTCCCCGCCTCGTGTTCCCACCCGGCCGCCTCGCCTTCACCCCCCGTGGTCAATGCGGAGCACCAACTGCCCCCGCCCACCCGGAGTCATTGCTCCTGGCCCACTTGCCAGTGACTCGGGCGCTGGCCCACCCGACGGTTCCCTCCCGACGGTCCTGGTCTTTAAAAAGGGACGCGCCCGTGCGGATATGGACACTCCACTCCGCTCCGCTCCCACGGTTCCCCTCCGCCCGACGGTTCCCCTCCGCCCGTCCAGTGCCCTCGCCGCCATGTCGCGCTGGTTCGGGAAGTCCCCGAAGAACGAGACCATCGAGTCCTCCAACCGTCGCCGCGCTTCTCCACCGCCTCCACCGCCGGCGGCCTTGGGCGTCGTTCCGACGGGCGTGCGGAGGACCGCGCCACCGGTGCGGGTCGCCCACGCACCCGACGCGCAGTCACGAAGCACCACCACCACCGCCGGAGGGAGGAGGATCCGGCGCCGGCGCTACGTGCCGGAGCCGGAGTGCCAGTGGCACTGGGACAACGCCGCCACGCTGGAGTGGAACGACGTCCACCTCCCCGAGGGCTGGCACCTGAACCCGCAGAGGATTCCGGTGCCGGCAGTCCCGCTCCCTGGGAGGCAACTGGATAGGGAGATCGCGCGCCGGCGCCGCCTCCTCCCTCCGGCGCTCCGCAACGACCCCGCCTACGCGGCAGACTCCCCTCACTGGGAGCAGTGGCTCTAGGACGAGCACGAGGACCGCCGCCACTCCTACTTCGCCCCGGCGCCCCGCTCCGTCCAATCCGCCTACCCAGCGCTGCCCGACGCGCTGTGGTTCGAGGAGGAGGTCCCCGAGGATGAGGACGACCCGGAGATGGTGGCCGCGTACGAGGCCTCCAACCTCAGCCTCGTCGAGGAGGAGATCAAGAGGTGGGAGAAGGTGAGGACCGTGGGCGCCGCCCTGATGCCGCCGCCGCCACCGCAGTACTACGACCCGGACGAGGTCGAGCCGTGGCACTACGCCATGGAACGCGAGCAGGGGCAGGACCTTCCGCCGCCGCCTCCTCTGCCTCCCGGCCTCGTTGGCCAGTCCTGGGTCTTTACCGGCGGGAGCTGGTCGGCGGATCAGGAGCAGGAGCAGGAGGCGCCACCAGAGCAGCAGCAGGAGGCGCCACCGCAGCAGCAGCAGGCGCCACCGCAGCAGCAGGCGCCACGGAGCATCTCTGGACCCCGCCGCCGTGGATCGTCCTCGACGACTAGGCGGCACCGGCGACGACGACCCCCCCCCTCCCCCCTCCAATGTAATGGCCTTATTAATGGCCTCCCCCCCCCAATGTAATCGGCCGTTTGTGGCCTCCCCATAATGAAATCGGCCCTTAGGCCCTAAAAAATATGTTCTTGTTTGCCAACTCCGCCGCCGCCGCCGCCGCGCGCTAGATCTGAGAGAGGGAGAGAGTAGTTGGTCGGGGGGACGAGCTCACCGTGGGTCGGGGGGCGAGCTTTGCTTGCTCGGGGACGACGATCTTGCTCGGGGGGAGAGCGGGGACGGCCGCGCCCGGAGCAGGAGCAGGACGGCGACCCATGGTGAGGGCGGCAGCGGCGCGGGGACGAAATCCGGCAGCCTGGCGGCGCAGGAGGCGGCGTCGTCTGGAGCCCGAGACGGAGCGTCGATTTGCTGGACTTGGGCAAATTTTCGGCCCGAGCCACTAGAAGTAGCGCCAAAAGGCCGCTAGTACCGGGCCGTGGCTCCACCCGGTACTAGAGACCCTCTAGTACCGGGCCGGGTTACCACCCGGTACTAGAGGTCCCTCAGGGCCGCGAAAATTTGCGCGCCAAGCCCAGTGGACCTCTAGTACCGGGTGGTCGCACGGCCCGGTACTAGAGGTTAATTTTTTTTAATTTTCTGGTTTCTTACTTTTTTTATATCTTTTGATTTACTTGTCTAAATTAAGTAAAAATTGTTTTCATTTTCCTGTTTTCTGTTTTGGTGTAAAATGAAGTATCACATGCGCTTGGTTTTAAAATAAGTACTACATACGCTTAATTTAAAATCAATTCAAAAATTTATAAATCAAGTACTACATGCGCAGTGGATCATTTCACATCACAAAGTTTGATGCTACATCAAAAATTTATAAATTAAGTACTACATTCCGCCACCGCCATACGCTTGATTTCATTGACATGTCTGTCTTGTCCTCCATACTATAAATTATATAAAAGTCTAATAAATTATTACACATCATGAACAACATCCCTATTTAGTCTTCGCTTTTTCTTTTTGTGAGACCCTTTCTTCTGATCGCTCCGTAACCATGGACAAGGGTTTGCATATAACTTGAGACTTGGGTCAGTGGTCACTTTGAAGGGCGGAATTTCTTGAAATGGGAGTTTCCACCTAGAAGAAATGGGTTAATACACGAAATGGGAGTTTCCACCTAGAAGAAATGGGTTATAGCTAGGGAACCCGAATGTTTTGTGTTTGAGCGCCACTTCGATCCAAGCAGCGGTAAGACGTCTCTGATGATCTACAACCGTCCGGCAAGACATCTCTGATGATCTGCAACCGTTTGGAACGGTCGCAGGTCATCAGAGACGTCTTGCCGCTGGTTGCCCAAAGATGCCTCTCCGAGTGACGCTGGAATGTTTTGTGTGAGTAAGTAACCTGTCTGAGGAGGGGGGCTATATATAGGGTACATGTGCTTCTTTAGTCCCGGTTGGTAACACCAACCGGGTCATGTGGCTCACGAAGTGGTCGTGATACTGCTGATCCAACAGCTCACAATCCCTCAAAGAAACACACCCCTAATCCAACGTCTCACAAGCGCTTGAAAGAAACACACGATCCGTGTGCTTCTTTAGTCCCGGTTGGTAACACCAACCGGGACTAAAGGCGGGCTTTGCGGTCACGACACGTGTCCTCCCCAGCGCTGCCCTGGGCACGTGTCCTCCCCCAGCGCTGCCCTGGAGGTCTTTATATATTGTCGCCGACGGGGTAAACCCTAATCCAACATTCCTAGCCACGGACGCATCGTCTCCACGAGATGGATCCGCCACGCCCGCCGCAGCGCCTTCTGGACGAGGTCGAGCGTGCTCGGCAGAGCGCGCTAGGGCGCAACCGCGGGAGCCTATCCCGCCGTATGCCCACGAGCCCGGCGTGGAGAGGAATGCCCAGCTACCGGCCTCCTGCTCCACCAGGTGCCACCGCACCTCCACCTGGCGCCGCTGCACCTCCACCAGGCGCCGCCGCTCCTCCCGCGGAGGAGGAGGAGGACGACGACTTCGACTGGAGCGACGACGGGAAGAGGGTTGTGGGTTGCAGATACAGGAGGCCATGGAAGCCTCCTTCCAGTCTGTCCGCGACTACCCTGTCCAGCGAGCCAAGACTTCCTACCAGCTCAAGGCGAAGGAGGCTTCCGAGCTGTATTGGGCGCTGAAAGACTCATCCTCCATGGATCTTGCCCTCCGCCGCAAACGTGCGCGCGAGAACCGGGCGGCCGCCCACGGGGCTGGCTCCTCCCGCCGTTCCCCCTAATCCTACGGCCTTCGAGCCAGCAAGTCCGTTTATGTAGAATAATGTTGGTGATGTTGGATCAGGGGTGTGTTTCTTTCAAGCGCTTGTGAGACGTTGGATCGTGTGTAATAATGTACTAGAGGTTAATTTTTTTAATTTTCTGGTTTCTTACTTTTTTTATATCTTTTGATTTACTTGTCTAAATTAAGTAAAAATTGCTTTCATTTTCCTGTTTTCTGTTTTGGTTTAAAATTGATTTCATTGACATGTCAGTCTTGTCCTCCATACTATAAATTATATAAAAGTTTAATAAATTATTACACGTCATGAACAACATCCCTATTTAGTCTTCGCTTTTTCTTTTTGTGAGACCCTTTCTTCTGATCGCTCCGTAACCATGGACAATGGTCTGCATATAACTTGAGACTTGGGTCAGTGGTCACTTTGAAGGGCGGAATTTCATGAAACTTGTCGTAATCTTCTGACATGTCTGTCTTGTCCTCCACTCCCACGATGGTTCTTTTCCTGAAAGAACTATGTGGCGCTTTGGCTCATCGGCTGATGTATTCACTTCCTTATCTTTTCTTTTTTTGGCTTGGTAGACATGTCCTTCACATAGAAAACCTGAGCCACATCCTTGGCTAGAATGAATGGTTCGTTGTCGTACGCAACATTCGCGAGATCCACTGTAGTCATTCCGTACAATGGGTCTTCCTTTACCCTGCCGCCTCTCAGGTTGAACCATTTGCACCAGAACAAAGGGACCTTCAAAGAAGGTCCATAGTCAAGTTCCCATATCTGCTCTATGCAACCATAATATGTGACCGTGGCCTCATTCGTGCTCTTATCATCAAAGCGGACACCACTATTTTGGTTGGTGCTCTTTTTATCTTGGGCGTTCGTGTAAAATGTATTCCCGTTTATCTCATACACTTGGAAAGTCCAAATAGTCGAAGATGGCCCTTAGACAACAAGAACAGTGTCAGAGAATGACTCCCACGAAATAGGGATAGTCAAGCTCACGAAGAGAGTTCGTGTAAGGGGCTGAACACGTTGGTCAAACAACCCTCAACCCGCACGGCGACGGTGCTCGTCGAGCAAGCGGAGGGACATCACGACAGAGATGAACACCAGCCCGTACCCAGGTTCACGGCCCTCGTGTGGAGGTAATACCGCTACTCCTGCTTGTCTGTATTGCACTGCTTGTGGAGGTTACAGTACAATGAGCTTGCCGAGGGCTCTCTTTTGGCAATGGTGTATACAAAGAAGGGAAGCAGTAGTCTTCTTCTTCCTTGCGCGTAAGTGGCTATGCTGGAATGAGAATGCGATCCTTTGCTACGGTGCTGCTCGTCCTCCTTTTATAGGCGCCCGTGCTCCCTCCCTGCGCTCGCACTATGGTCGGGCTGTCACGTGGCGCAGAAGGTAGAGCGCGGTGCACTGCAGCCTGATGGTCCATGGACGCGGTCCATGGTCATAAAGCTGACTCCTGTAGCAGAGTAACCACCGTCCATGCAGGACGGCCAGCTGGGGCCGCAGAGGAACGTGGGGGTGCCCACGGTGACGTTGGCCGTGGAATGTAGCGCCGGCCGGTCCCCTTATCACCAAAGAGGAAACCCTTGTAGTCTGGTGCGGATGGCACAGCTTTGTTGACCCCTTTAATCACCAAAATGGCAACTGCGGCATCGTCGTCACCGCGCGCAGGGGCGCGCGTCACTCTGCGGCCGCTGAAGAGCCCATGTGCGCTCCGCAGAGGTTGCTTTTCAGCGAAGCGATCTCCACGAGGGCTTGGATGCCCTGTAGAGAATTCGGCGTTGACCTCTCCCCAGGGGAGATTTCCTTGAAGAGGGGGCAGCAGTGGATATGGCCTCCGCAGGCCTCCGTAGGCTTGGTCCTTAGCGAAAATTCGCCATCAAGTGTCGAGGGCCATAGAGGACAGGCCCAGCACACCCTGGATTTCACTGGGCCGATAGTAGCCCCCGGGCCCATGATGGGCACGATGTAGTCCAATGGACGCAGGTGAATCGTCATGGGCCCAAAGTGTCCGGCCGGCCTGAGACACGTGTAGGGCAGTTACGCCACGACGACACGTTCTCCTCGGAGGTGATGGGCGTAGTGGGGGGGCCCACCACGTCTCGGTAACTGCTCAGAGGGGAATAAAGCCTGCAGCGCCGGTTCTGGCAGCAGTTACTGCATCATTTGCGCGCCCGTCTCCTCGCTCTTGACTTCTGCACTCCTGTGTCTCCGGCGCTCCTCCTCCTTCGCAGTCCCGCTGCAATGGCACCCAAGAAAGCCTCCGCGGCCTCGAAAGGCAAGGCAGTGGCGCAGGGCAGCGAACCTGCCGCGACGCAGCAGGTCGGAGACTTCGAGCCGGCTCTGACCGGCTTCCGCTTCAAGAAGCAAGCGCAGCTGGAGAAGGTGCGTCACATGGCAGCTTCAGCGACCAACGAGCACGGCGCCACGGTGCTTAAGACGGCGGACAACTCCTTCGGCGGCTTCTACCCCATCTTCATGCACGCCCTATTCGCCGGGCTCGTGCCTCCTTTCTCCGACTTCTTCCTGGCAGTTCTGGAGCGCTACCAGATCCAGGTTCTTCATCTCCATCCTAACTCCATCCTCGTCCTCGCCATCTTCGCCTACCTCTGCGAGGCGTATTTGGGGGTGATGCCTTCGTGGCCTTCTTCCGGAGCTTCTACGCGCTCCGCTCCACGGCGCCTGGCGAGCGGTCTGGTTGTGTGTCCTTCCGCATCGCGGATGGGATGGGAGGCATCTACATCCCCATGTCCTGGGACGGCGACAAACCCGTCACACGGGTGACGAAGAAGGTGGACGATTTCCGCCAGCGGTGGTTCCTCGTGGACGCCAAGACGCAGAATTCCTTCTTCGACGTCCCTGAGGCGCCGCCGCTGAAGAACTCGAACTGGTCGAGTGCAACCTTTCAGAGCCCGAAGATTGCTGACTTGGTCGCACGCATGAAGCTCGTCCGCGACGCTGGCCTCACGGGGCAGATGATTGCTGAGACTTCGTGAGGCGCCGTATCGCTCCTCTCCAGAAGCACACAAAGCCGATGTGGATGTATTCAGGCCCGGCGGACGCAATGCGGCTGCACTGCAGCTCCCACCTCCCCGACGTCGTAGCTTCCATAATGGGCATCCTCTTCACCGCCCCGGAGGTTCCTGTGCCGCGCAGTGAGCTCGCGAAACCACTCCATCAGATTACTCCGAAGAAGCGCCTCGCGATCCTGGAGCTGATGCCGGAGTTCACCCCTCAGGGCCTGGCTGGGGAGGAGAAGAAGGAGGCCGCGGCGCCCGTGGTGGAAGAGGACTGGGCCTCGGAGTCACCCGCCGCATCTGACGCCGATCTGGGCGTCACCTGTGGAGGGGCGAATCCCTCGGCAGGGGAGGCGAGCTCTTCGAACCTGCTCCTCCGAGGGAGAGTTCTGGAGATTTCGTCCAGCGGGGACGAGGATTTCCTTGTGGCCCCTTCGCGCCAGGTCGCGGAGGGGGAGGAAGACAGCGATGAGGAGGCCGTAGCGGGACGCTGCGATCCCCGCTCCAAGGCTTTTCACGACAGGGCCGCCAAGAGCCCAGTGGGCACCCCTCTCAAGAGGAAAGCTGAGACTGCTCCTGAGGGGCCCGGCTCTGGAGCTGCTTCGTCGAGGTCGTGGCGGTCGTCCACCACGATGTGGGTCGACTCACGCGCCAAGTCATCTGGGTAAGCATTGGCCCCTGTTTTCACATCTTTCGAGAGTTTTCTTGCTCCCTCTTGATGGCCTTCCTTGTTTGTTTGTTTGTTAGGGATTTGTGACGGCAAAACGCCGGAGGCTCCGCAAGGCCGCGGAGGTCCGGGGCCTGGCCTCGGCAACCGTCGAGGAGCCTGTGGAGCCCTCAGCTGAAGAGGTTGCTAAGCCCGTAGTGACCGAGGCCTCGGAGCCGGTGGCGGAGGAGGCCACGAAGCCTGTGGCGGAGGAAGCGTAGGGCATGTGGTGGTTACCTCTGGCCGGAGCAGCTACTTCGTCTTCTACCGCGGAGGCGCGCCCCGAGGAGGAGGCGGTGGTGCGGACACCAACCCACCACGTCCCGTCACTCCACCAGAGCGGCAAGAGGAGGTCGCCGCGGAGAAACGGGGAGCGGCTCGCCGGCGAAGGGAGGCGCGACGTTGAGATGGGGGAGAATTACTCCGCCGCCCCAAGGCACCGACGCCGCGATGGAGGAAAACGTCCCTCCGCCGCCCCCCCCCTAACGCAGATGCTGAGGGGGCGGCGGCTTCTTCTGAGGTCGCAGCGGGCTCGGCGGCGGCGGACCCCACGGTGGCTGGGCAATCTTCCCCTGCCCCTGAAGCTCGAGAGGAGGCGCCGGAAGACGACGGTGCTGGAGCCCATGGCCCCAATGACGGAGAGGGCTCGCTTCACAGCCCCCAGGCCAAGGTTGACCCGGGCCCAAGCTTGGAGACTCCCACCCTCGAAACTAGTGCGCACGAGGGAGCCTCCATGTCTCGGGGGTTCCGGGCTCTGGTCCTGGGTGGCAAGAGCTGGAGCGGCGCTCGCCGCAGCTCTACCTTCCGCCTGGCGAGGGGTGCACTGGATGGGCTGGAGGCCCAACTCGCTCTCGAGGAGGCCGAGCTCGCCAGAGAGTATGACGAACTTGAGAGGGCTGGACCCGCTTCTTCGAGGTCGTGGAGCAACGCCGCCACGACAACGAGGCCATGCAGGCGCAGCGAGAGGAGGCGCTGCGCTTCGCCAAGGAGGTCCGCGAGAGCGCGGTTCGCGAGGCTCAAGAGACCCTGGAGCCACTCCAGGCAGAGCGCCAGGCCGCTGCAGAAGATCGCGAGGCGGCCGCGGCGGAGCGCCAAGCCGCTGCCTCAGAGCGCGCGACCCTCGAGACCACGCTAGCCGCTCAGCGCCAAGAGCTTGCCGACCGCGAGGGGAAATTTGCTGCGGAGTCGGAGGCTACGCGGAAGTCTTTGGACCAACACCGCGTGTCCTTGGATGCCCGTGAGCAAGTACTGGCGGCGCGCGAAGCGGAGGTGCTCAAACGCGAGGAGCAGCAACTGCAGGCTGACAAGGAGCTGTCCACGCAGCGCGCAGATCTTGAGGCGCGGGAGGGCAAACTGGCCGAGGCCATAGGCAAGCATGACGAGGAGGTGGCCAGGCACAAAAAGCTTGTAGAGAAGTCCAACGAAAGCTCGCCGCGAGGAAGGAAGAGGCTGAGAAGGATGCCGCCGCCAAGCAGAAGAATATCGCTCCGCCGTCGCCGAAGAATATGCCGGGAAGTTCAGGAAGCAGGAGGACCGCTTCAAGAAGAAACGCGCGGATGACAATGCCCGCATTGTTCAACTGGAGCACCAGAACGCCAACCTGAACTCCCAGGTGAGGCGCGCCAGGGACGGTCGTCGCCGCGCGGAAGAGGCTCGCGAACGTGCAGATCAAGACCTCGCCTCCCTGATGGCTGATATGAGGGAGCTGAACGCGCAGGGGGCCCTGCTGTGGAGCGTGCTGCAGAGGATGAGCACAGCGTGCAGGCGGCGCGGGTCCTGACGCAGCAGCGGGAGCGCGTGTTCAAGTCCTTGGTGACCCGGGGGAACACTCTCGCGGGGCAGCTAGGAGTGGATGCTCCTGTTGTTCCCGTCAATGGGAACGCTGACGCCGCCACATACCTCGCCTACTTCGATCAGCTCTTCACTGTGCTCGAGGGCCCTGTGGCGGAACTTGGCGAGTTGTTGATGAGGAGTGCCGCAAGCTCTTGACCGTGGCGATCGATCGCGTCTTCGCCAACCTCCAGCGCCTTCACCCGGCTTCGACTACGAGTCAGTGACCGAGCCCATCGAGGGGACCAAGCCTGGGAGCTCTCCAACTTGGTTCGAGAAGAAGTCAACGATTACGTCGACCGCTTCAAGAGGGTTGAGGCGGAGCAGGCCGCTGAGGAGGATGAAGGCGCCGAAGAAGAGAAGGCTGAAGAGGACGGCGATGGTGAACCCTCTGCCTAGGCCACTCCTGCAACAAGATGCGCTTGCGCGCAATTATCTTTGTTTTAAGACTTGTTTTAATTCATGCTGGCTTGTAAGATACTTTGATCGTATGCAAACATGTGTGTGTGTGCCCCTCGAAGGGTCCTTTTATCCCTGTTCCATGTCTTTCTTCGCTCTACGTCGTCAGGACCCATCTCTTTGCGCTATGACACCGCCGCTACGGTATGCCGGAGCGTGACTCGGCAAGGCCGGGGGGTGTTTAAGGCTTGGAGAGGTAAGGGCTCTCGAGTCGCGGTGCTCGAGGGCTCCCCTTTGACGCACAAGCAGTCCATGGAGTGTGAGAGAGAAAAAACCGCTCGAGGGACGACAGGTGCCGTGAGAGGGAGAAAAACTCTGAGGGCGCGAGCGCTAGACTTAGCTTGGCGAGACTTTGGCCTCGTAGAGGGCGTTGGCTTCCCTGATGGTGCGCTCCCTCTAGGGGTCGGAGCGTGACTTCTCGACCTTGGGGAGGACTCTTGTTCCCTGTATTGGTTAGAGAGGCAAACCCAAAGCAGGCACATGGTAGTAAACACCATGCGCGCTTATAGGCTTCCTCATGGTATCTCGCGAGGAGAGTAAGTACCAAGGTCCTTTGGTGAGGTGGCGTGTTTTGGGAGCAAGCCCATGGGCCAGAGCTCTTTGGGAGGTAACAGGCGTGAGAGCGTGCTCACGTGTAGAGCTCGGATCCTTTGGATTTTGCGGTGCTGTTGGGGTGCTCTTGAGGCACAGTCACCGTACTCAGCCCCCGCTCGCGAGGTGCGCATGGGGAAGAATATGAGCGCGAAATGAACTAAGATGATGAAAAGTAAAACTCACCACCAAAATATTACATAGCGGCGCCTCAGCGCAATGTTTCATTGAGAAACGAATTGGTTCATTACACTTGGTGTGACCAAGATAAAGTTTTCCATGTCGAGGCATGGGGACCACATTCAGTGGCTGAGACTCTTCACGGCCTGCGGCGGCACGTAATCAGGAGAGCTCAGAGGGGCTGGCCCTCGGGAGGAGAAGCTTTTGTGAAGCTTGGAGGTGAAGTTGTGTGCTTCCCTCTAGAGACAAAAAATGTCTGGCGTGACTATGATCACGGGTAGAACTTGCGTAGATGCGCGATGTTCCATGGATTCTTGACCGGAATGCCGTCCTCCGTTTCGAGGCGTACCGCGCCAGGCCTGGCGATGTGTGAGACCCTGTAGGGGCCTTCCCACATTGGCGAGAGCTTGTGGAGACCTTCCCTGGAGAGGATTCTCCTGAGGACGAGGTCGCCTGTCTCGAGAGTGCGCGGACGTATGTGGCGGCTGTGGTAGCGTCGCAGGTCTTGCTGGTACTTGGCTGCCCTGAGGGCGGCACGGCGGCGCAACCCGTCAAGGAGCAGCAGGTCGTCGCTGTGGAGGTCTGCTTGATCGTCCTCGTTGAAGGCAAGGACCCGTGCGGATCCATGCTTGATCTCTGTGGGGAGGACTGCTTCAGCTCCATACACGAGAGCAAATGGCGTCTCACCAGTGGGCTTCGTGGGGTTCGTGCGGATGGACCAGAGCACGGACGGGAGTTCGTCTATCCAGCCCTTGCCGTAGCCCTTCAGGCGATTGAAGCTTCTTGTCTTGAGGCCCTTGAGGACCTCAGCATTTGCTCGCTCGGCTTGGCCGTTGCTCTGTGGGTGAGCCACCGAGGCGAAGCAGAGCTTGGTGCCGAGGCTCTCGCAGTAGGCCCTGAAGATGCCGCTGGTGAATTGTGAGCCATTGTCGGTGATGATGCGATTAGGCACACCAAAGCGGCAGACCAGGCCTCTGATGAATTTTACTGCGCCCTGGCCGGTATGCTGCGCACTGCTTCAACCTCTGCCCACTTGGTGAACTTGTCGACTGCCACGAAGAGGAAGCGGTAGCCCCCTTGTGATCTCGGGAAGGGTCCCAGATGTCTAGCCCCAGACCGCGAAAGGCCACGAGAGCGGGATGGTTTGGAGTCCCAGTGCAGGCTGATGACTTGCTTGGCGTGGAATTGGCACGCATCGCAAGACTGGACGATGGTGGTGGCATCTTGAAGCACTTGGGGCCAGTAGAAACCGCTCCTGAAGACCTTGCCTGCCAGGGTGCGTGCAGAGGAATGGTGGCCACACTCTCCACTGTGAATGTCTCTGATCAGCATGCGGCCTTCCTCGGGGGGGACGCACTTGAGTGCAATTCCATTTGGGCGCTTGCGGTACAGGTCTCCCTCGAGGATGTAGTATGACTTGGCTTGTCGAGCCACTCGTTCTGCCTCCGCGTCTTCTTCAGGAAGGACTCCCTTCAGCAGGTAGTCTTTGAGTTCGTCAACCCAGCCTGTCTCTTGATGCACCATAGCCAGCAGCAGACGCTCCCCTGAGGATGGACCGCAGTTGGGTGCCCCACCTAGGAGGTGGTGGGAGTACTTCGCTGTGCTTGTGGCTGCTTTATGGACGCCTTGGAGAGTCTCTCTTCAAAGACGCCGGCCGGCTGGGCCTGCCTTCGTGATGCTCGCTTGGCGATGTCATCTGCCTCCTGGTTCTCCTTTCGCGGGATGTGCATGAGCTCCATGCCCCTGAAGTGCTTCTCGAGCTTGCGGACCTCTTCAAGGTAGGCGGCCATGTGGTCGTCTTTAGGCGTGTAGCTCTTGTTGGAGAAGTTAACCAGGAGCTGGGAATCACCCTTTATGAGTAAGTGCTTGACGCCAAGGGCGATTGCGGCTCTGAGCCCGGCGAGGAGGCCCTCGTACTCGGCGATGTTGTTGGAGATCTTGTCTATTGTGAAGCACAGCTGGATGGCGTAGTAGAGCTTGTCACCTTTTGGTGAGGTTAAGACAACGCCAGCCCCACCATTGCGGCAGGCGAAAGCTCCATCGAAGTGCATGGTCCAGTGGCTTGGCATTGTATCTCCCGATGACGCGGTTTCTTCTTCGCGAGGCTCTTCAGGAGTTGGGTCTGTCCACTCGGCGACGAAATCCGCCAGCGCTCTCCCTTTTATGACTCTTGTGGTGTCGAAGCGCAAGTTGAATGGTTGCAGCTCAATGTTCCATCCCGCGACACGGTCAGTGGCGTTGGGGTTGCGCAGGCACTACAAGGATTCAGGTCTATTGCAACAAAATCATTTGTCGCAATACATGCCGATTTGTGGCAATATGTACCTATTGCCACGAAACGACTTTCGTTGGCAACCGTTGCAATTGGACGCATGGTAATAGGTTATCACCACGAAAAAGCAATCGTGGGAATAAAAGTGTGCTATTGCAACAACCATGTGCAAAGTTGCCACATTTTTTTCCGTGGCAGAACTCACCTGATGCCACAATTTGGTTTGTGGAGATAGCTTTAACGCAACATGTAACGAATTGTGGCAACTGATAGCTCGTGGCAATAGACATTCGTGGCAACAACCTATGCCAACGATGCTTCTTTCGTGGTGCATACTCTTTTGTGGCAATAGTCCATCGTGGCAAGAAACTATGGCAACAATCCTTATTTTCATGGCATTAAGCATCTTGCCACGAACAGCTATGCTTGTGGCATTAACTTATGGCAACAAACATTCTGATCATCGTAACAAGAAATTACAACATACTCATTTTGGTGGTGATAACTAGTTATCACAACGGGCAAAATATTTGTAGCGAGAAACTATTGCGACAATTTAAACTTTCGTGGCGATACTTTACTTTCAACCATTATATTTGGGAGCTGGTCCCACAAATCAGATGGGTCCCACTTCTCATAATCTCATACATTGGTCTCACATGTCAGAAATTTTAAATTGCACATGTACTTTGAAAGTGGGTCGCACTAGTCATGTTTTCATATCACATACACATTCACTATTTTCAAAGAGAACAGCAAAACTGTAATTGAGAAACATAGAATATTTCATTCAGAAACAGAGAGAAGAAAATACATGAATTCCAGAGTTCACATCACCCTGATAACCGAACTACATTATATAAATTGCTATACAAAAAATATCTTTGCGCTTCTTTGAAAGTCTTCAGCTTGGCTGCACTTGTATAAGAACACTTTCATCTTGAATTTAGGCAAAATATCTGCTAACGAGAAAATAGAACAGTGAGGTTAGAGTAAAAAACACATCCAAGGGCAGGTAGACTAAACCATGAAGCATTGCCAGGGAGTAACATGATAGCTCAATACTACTATCCAATAGTTTAATAGGAGATATGATTGCCGAAGTAAAAAATATTCCAATAGTTCAATACTGCTAGGCTAGTAATGGGAAAAATCAAAGCAACTGTTCTAGACATGGTGTTAACCAACAGAGGATGTAAATAAATAGCAGATTATGTGCTAATTTTGTCACAGATGTAGGGAGAAGGAGCAGAAAAGCGCAGAGCAGTAGACAGTGCCATACCTGTAGATGCCGTTCAGCTGTTCGCAGCCGGACATGATACATGGGGCATGGGCTCCCCAAGAATCGGAGTTGCAGGCTTGCAGCTGCAGCCGGAGCCTGTAGATATCACCATCGAGCTCATTCGGCTCAAATGTTCATTAATTGCCTCCAAACCGATCAGCTGCAGCGAAACAGTTTCAATGCATAGCAAGTTAATAACTTTTTAGTCTGATGTAAAGCTACAAGATGTTTGTAGATTGGCATTAAGGAGTATAAAAGGTGAACCCGATTACCGGAAAGGAATTATTAAACACTAATATTACATGGAAAAGTTATACGTAGAAAGCATACCATATATTTATTTAACCAACGAAACAAACAAACGCATCGGGAAAAATGACATGCATTTATCACAATAGGATATATCCAAGGAATTAATAACTATGGTGCATCCTCATAGGATGGCCCTCACCATAAAATCAGCATAGAAACTATTTCAACAGATTAACTAAAAATAGTAAGACTCAAGTTTCATTATGATTAATTCTATGCGTCAAGTACAAGCAGGCAGATTAGTCGATATTTAGATAGATAAGAATACTTATACATGATAGATAGGAAACTGAAGACACCAGGAACAATATTTAACAACTTCCAGCAATATTTATAGCACCACCAGGCCTCACCTTGCAGCTTGCTGGCAGGCAAACGGACAAGGGAACATGAGATACCAAAATAAATCTTAAAAATGAAAACTGCTATACAGGTAACATGTTGCTGCGAAAAGACATACCAAAATGGATAACTAGCATTCAGTTTATCAAGAGAAAATTATGAAGTTTCATATGTATGCTTAGATATAAGCATGTACTTGTTCAGGTAATGCATGACTTGGACATCATAAAATAGAAGATATGACCAACAACTATTACTGAATCCTATGTACTGTACTAATTTCCGCCACGATCAAATTCAGATGAGCAGGCCACGATGCTGATTTATATTCACTAGCTTATAACATAATAGGAACATGTATTGAGCATTATTTATTTACCGGATTGAAATAATATGAAGTAATGGATGGTGGTACCAATAAGAAGTTGCATATTGGTTGTACAAATATGAAAAAATCTGGACAGACCCTAACTCTGACAACATCTTGTAAGTTATACTTAAGTGCATAAATAATATAGCATTTTCAGGTTAATAGTTACCAAAGAGAAAGTTTGACAACAAAAAAATCCATGGTAGCACTCAATCCATAACTTCTGAAGGAAAGAAATTACAGCCAGCATTATACAACAATAAGAAAGTTCACTTGGAACATACACAGAAGATGAGATCACAGATTAACTGCCCACTAGAATAGTACTACACAGAATATAAACAGCTCACGTGAAGCAAGTAGAGGAGAAAATGGAGGAAGCGGGGACTTGCCTACACCATGGAGATCGTAAAGATGAGGAGTAGCAGGAGGTGAGGGCGTGAATATCTGAAGACCTAGCCGGAGCATCTGGTGTCATCGGGCGCGAGGTGATGCGTCAGCGGAAGACGCCTGGTCCGCGGATCTGGTGTCGTCAGGCGTGGCCTTTGGTGTGCAGGAAAACTTCCAGTTGCTGGAGAGATCTGAGCAACAGACAATCAGTTAAAAGCAAAAAAAAGGCAAACAAGGACTCCATCAAACATAAACGACAGAGTGGATGAGGAATTGCTCCTGCAACTAAGAACTGGCGAGGATAGATCGTCTCTCAATTGGAGGCCACGAATCTCGGCTTGTCGAGCGAGCCTTGGGTGTCCCGCCGGAGGAATTCATGAGAAGACGCACGAGGCCGGTGGGTCGATCTGGCGACACCAGGAATCATCTGCACGGTGCAACCATGCGTAATCACGATCTAGAATCCTCTGGACAAGCAACCAATACACGAAGCACTTGCAGTATCCAGTACGACAAAGATTCGTGGAAGATGTTCTTAATCTTACCTTGCGGCCGTGACGGCGTTCTCTCTGAAATAGGTGGAGGCGTTCTCGCGGGTGAGCTGGCGGTTGAGATCCCGTCGGTAGGGGAGCGGCGTTCGCGCGGCCTGGGGCGCGGAGGAGAAGGTCGCGATAGAGCGGCGAGCGGAAGCCCATAGATGAGGAGGAGGAGGAGCACGACCTGGCAGGGGGGGTGGATCGAGGGACCTCCGATCTGCTGGTGGCGA